>JAVXUO010001154.1:0-147546 GCA_033065855.1 Escallonia rubra | reverse complement strand
TTGGAAACAGGAGATGTTGACTTAAGGCAATCCCTAATTCAGTACATTCCACAGCTCAAAACATTACAAAAAGCCCTAATTCAGTACATCCCTAACAATTTCTACAAGCTGTTGCCCACATCTTCGCCTTCAATGTTGCTCAATTCCTCTGTCCCGTCGCCAAAATTAAACAATAATGCAATCACAGTCAGTAGAAGCAACACCCAACTAATAATTGCAACAATCTTCCAAAATTTCTCCGTTGACCTGTTAATCGTAATTAGAGGGTCACGCCAAGCAAAAAACCCACACCTACCAACCTATGAGAACAAGGAGATTATTCATTCAGCTCGTGAAATTGAAGAAGAAAATGGGTTAAACACAAAACTCACATGGTTGCTGCAAGTCCAAAATCTTCGGTCGGGATTTAGATCTGTCCACGAAGTCTTAGCACGGCTCTCTGACCACACTGACAATATACATGAGCCATGAGATGGGTTCTTCAAAATCTCTCTCTCTTTCTCCTCCACTGAAGCCTCTCTCTCCTCCACTGAAGCCTCTCTCTCTCTTCTCTTGAAACCCCTGAAGAAATACAGAAGCATAAACTGATTTTGGAGGAAAATAGGAGTGACAGTCGCTTTTGGAGGGAACATGGGGTAGGCAAATGACCGATATACCCATGAGAAAACCGGGTGTGCTGTGCACGTGGGCTCTTAAAGGCTGAATTTGAACAGTCGTTCGTTTTTTGAGCTATTTGCAATGGTTTTGTCAACCTCGAGGGACATTATTGCAAAAGTTGTGAACACGAGGGGCAAAGTGCAAAACTATGTAAACCACAGGGGACAGTTTTGTAATTAACCCTAAAAAATATGGTAAAAGTCGTGTTTCAAATAATAAATGACACGGGTGAATAATTGAAACAGAAATAGCAAAACAGTATCACGCCCTACGAATCATAACGATCGCGATCGATTTATCTTTGTTCGAAACTAAATTATCAAATAATTTTCATAAGAAATGGTATAATAAATGTAACCCTTACCTCAATTTATACGATAAGATCTGCAAAATTACTTAACCTTCCGAAAATTTCAAACCTAAATAATAAAATTAACCACTAACATTAAGATCTTCAAATCACAACTCTATTTGATTAAAGTTTAGGATCACTTATCAATTGTGAGTAAAATGATGAAATCTCTAAATCCCTAATTTTCTTTCTTCTTCTCCCTAAAAGATCAAACTCAATTTATCGATAAATACAAACTAACTAGTCTTTTTATTTCTCTAAACTTGGTAAATTACTCAAAAGACCCCTAAGAATGTACTAATATTTCAAAGGTTACTAAAATTGCAAAGGTGCCTCAAAAATAATAAAATTATTTGTTATAGATTATTTGGGGTCTTACATAACATTTAAGAGGTTTAACATTGCTCACTCTGAGGGATTCGAGAGTGTTTAATCTGGTGTAGTTGAACTACCTGATGTACATACAAGATTTTTGGAGTGAAGTATTGTGGTATTTCGGTGATAATTTAATACAATACTTCTCAACATTGGACATCATTCTCGTAGGTCGCATGTGCCAAATTAGACTATATTGTTTGAGATAAATACAATTTTTATCTTCTAAGTGTTTAAGATAACGTCAGCATCTAATACTATCCCAAGAGGTCATAAGATAGAAGTCTTCCTTGCTAATAAAAAAATCTCACCCCCGTTGCATTCTCTCTAGAGCATCATCAAGTTCTAGGATTTAATTCGTGAACGAAGAATTCGATTCTAGTAACCATTTTCGTACTTATGAATAAAAGATCAAGCGATCTAAAGACTCGTAACTAGGAGGATCCTTTGTCGGAATTTTCGTGATACTTCGTACGGTATGTTTCTGAACCCACTATGTGTTACGTGATAGATGTCTAAAGTATTAACAATACCCATTTCGTATAACTCATATAAAAACTAAACTATCTTCATCCATGGTCCACCTCGATCTTTTCTAACATACAATTTGTAGAACTACCATTCTAAAGCTGTATACACCGGACTCCGGTGTAGCCCTACCATACTCACGTTCGGAGCCAAAAATCCAGGGGCTCCTGCAACCTTCACTGGCGTGTCTTTTGGAGCAATGTTGCTAGGCCAAAATCACCTGGATGATCATTGTTTTGAATCTACAATAACATTGTTGTCTTTTACACTGCGATTGATGACAGGTTACCGCGCTCTCTATGGAGGTAAACTAGCACTGAAACCAAGCCCATTAGTATGTCGTATCTAAGTTTTCCGGTCAAGGATATTTTAGTAGGATCATCATCATGATTTCCTTTTAGAATCATTATGGTAGAAAAGATGTTACTGCTTTGTGATTAAAGTCCTTTATGTGCAAATGAATCACGCAGCCTATACAATGTTCATATCACTACAAGCAATGGCGTAAATTTCAAATAAGAAAAGAGAAGAGAAGAGAAAATATCAATCCGTCCATTAATTCTAATCACTCTAGCATCAACCGGCTGTAGTACGTTATGATTCATATAGGACTGTGATCTCATCCGGCAACGAATCGATGGAGCCACAACGAGGCCCTGAAGTCGATGCAAAATCAGTTGTACTTGAAGCCGAAGAAGAGTACAACGATACGCTTACAGCACTAGGTCGAGATTCGGGCAAATTCATCAGAGGCTCGTTCGGGTTCATGAAAATTTGAACTACCTTTCTCATCCTAGGCCGAAACAGGTAATCCGGATGCAAACATGCAAGCCCCAATGTCAGAGTCCTCTTCACTTGCTCCTCATCATAGTTCCCTTGAAGCCTTTGATCCACGCACTTGAGTAATGTGCCGTTTTCATATAGACTCCACACAAAATCAACTAAACTATTTTCGTCCATGATGCCCCTTGATCTTTTCCCACAAACAACTTCAAGTACCACCATTCCAAAGCTGTATACATCAGACTCGGGTGTAGCCCTACCCGTATAACTCACTTCCGGAGCCAGATATCCTGGGGTTCCTGCAACCATAGTTGTAACCGAAGTGTCGTTTTGGAGTAATCTTGCTAGGCCAAAGTCACCTAGATGGGCATTGTAGTTCGAATCCAACATAACATTGTTGGGCTTCACATCCCGATGGACGACAGGGCTACCACACTCTTCATGAAGATAAACTAGCACGGATGCCAAGCCCATTAGTATGTCATACCTAGTTTTCCAGTCAAGGATGTTTTTGCCAATGAAGTGATCAAGGCTACCATTGGGCATGTAATCATAGACTAGGAGTAGTTGCTCTCGATCATGGCACCAACCTTGGAGTTGCACTAGATTTTTGTGCTTTAATCGCCCAATAGTGCATATTTCTGCCAGGTATTCTCTCTCACCTGGTATATAGACAACCAAAATATCTCTTTCAAAAATTTGAAAAATATCATAATGGAGGATATCAGCGAAAATTAGGATGAACTTAATTACAAAAATTAGATTAACTTAAGTGGACTAAGATGGGCTGTAGGGGAGGTGGATGAAATGGCCAAGGAAAACATGCAAACAACTATTGTTGATACTACTTGTCGATGACAAGTTCACTAGTAGTTTCCGTCGGAGTTGCCTGCAAGTACTGTCTGACAAAGGTAAAACTGCGGTATGACTCTCTTTTCCTCACCCTATGTCTAGTTCCTTTATATGACTTAGCAAGGCAATGAATTTATTGTTCTTGTGAAGTGAGAAAAACCAATCTGTAAAGAATAATATTCCTAGAATGTGAACTTGGTGAGTGTTTGTACCGTGAATGCAAAGCAATAGGAGCATGTATATACCTTGTTTCGATGTTGAGGAAATTTTCTTGACCGCGATAGTTGTAGGTGGATCCGACAAAACCCCTTTGTAAACACTCCCGAAACCCCCACTGCCCAGCAAATTTTCTTTGTTAAAGTTACGAGTAGCCTTCGAAAGCTGGCGATAAGTAAACATCTTTGGAGCATTGGCTGCATTCCTTGTTAACATTTCAAGATCCTCCTTTTTCCCGATTCTCTTATTCTCCCTTCTACGAGCCCTTATTGCAGCTGGGAGCGCAAAAATTGCAAGAAGCAACAAAAGCAGAAAGACTGGAATCACAACAAATAGTATGAGACTAATCTTATTCCCCGCCTTTTCTCCCGGCAATTTATATGAGGTAAAATTCCAGCTAAGAACACGATGAGTCTCGGAGACAGTGCCCGTGGATGCGGTGAATCCCACGTAAACATAGGGCGGAACGACCTTTCTCATGCTTATGGATGTGTTAAAAAAACTTTGTAGGGGTTCCCCAGCATATGCTATGTAAATTCGAAGCTTCTTGTTCTCCCCGTCATATGTGATTCTGAGAGTAATTTCTCTCCCACTCTTGAGGTTGATTCCTGTGCTGTCAAGACTTTTTTCAGCAACTGGCTTCAATATGCTTGTTGTGTCAATAGCAATGTGGTTTCCGTCTGGTTCTTGCTCGTTTTTGTAGGTGTCTAGCTCAACTGCAAGTTGACGAACAATGCCATCTACATATGCAGATATTAAAATATGTTAGACAAATTTTGCAGTACCTATCTTAACATTCAAGTCTAGAATGTAAGATGCACCATTTATATGGTAGTAAGTGATTAGGCCTCTGAGCCACACACACTTGGTACACCGTACAAGTACTTTATATATACTTCAGTACCTTAAGATTATTCTCGATCATAGTAAAAGAGAAGTATAGTGTTTACTCTTCACATATTTATGTTGTAAAGGTTGCCTCTTAAAGGACAATGGGTACACCGTACCACAGAATTGCCTCGAACGCAATGAGTAATGAGTAGCATCATTTGAGGCTTAAATTTAAAAAGTGCGACATCGTTGTAAGAGTGTCGCTAGCTTCAATTGTTTGATTTATTTCAGGATCAGGATCTTCGTATTCGACTAGAATTGTATGAATCATATGAAACATATCCGGAAAACTTCAGAAAGTGTGCGCAAAATAACTCATGTTTCTTGTGTTAGTTTGTTTTGTGAAGTGTTGATCATAACATAACATTGAATCTTGTTATAAGATAAAATTTAAGCTAATAATGATCGAATTATATACCAGGTTGTAGTCATCTTTCACTGACAAGAGGATGAATCTAGGTGTTTGAAACATTAATCTAAAGAGTACTTCACCACTAAAAGAACAGAAATCAGGACAGAGAGCTGAGATATAATCGTTATAACTTTTTTGAGGAACATATTTCATATAAGGTCCCGAATAATGACAGCCAAATGATCTTGGCATTTTTCAAGATGCCAAAAGTGCAGTATAGCCTTGTAAAAAAGGTCCCTATACCAAAAGAAGAGCATGGCAGATATATATTCACACCTTGAGTTGATGGGTCGAGGATTCCCATGAAGGATCCGTAGCTATCCGGTGGGGAGGGACGATCGTCCTGTGCTAAGATGAATGCCATGCCATCGCCATAAGCGGCCTCGTTGGGGTCAGTCATAATCATTATCGTGAAGGTGGTCGAGAAGGAAGCTGGCCAAGCAAGCACAGGTTGGCGGTACAAAACTCGTCCAACCATATTAGTCGGAGCTGTTGATCCTCTCATTTTTTCTTCCTTGTAATCCGGGGTGATGAACAAGCTCCCATTTCCCGCACTAACTGATCCCATACACAATAGATCACTGTTGCTCGCGCAACTCCCCGAATCAAACGAAGGGAAGGAAAAATTGCACGGCTCGACATAGCCGCAAGAAGCTTGATTTAGCAAGCAAGAGAAGAGTAGAAGAAGTATTAGCATGGCTAGGGGCATTCAACAAAGGGTTGCTTCTCATTGTGTACATATAAAGTGGGTGGGAGAAGGTTTTCTACTAGAAATGGATGATCACTTTGTTTTCAGCGTTTACCTCCAAAAATGAGGTCTTAGATTGACACTTGACAGGGAATTGATGTTCCTAGATTTGTTTGCTCTTGATTGACTCATATGTTAAAGGATTAGATTAGATTCAGGTTCATTTCTTGTTTACCTCGCCTATGTTGAAGGTCCGTCCAAAAATAGGAGAATGAAAGGTTACCCTTTACATAATACGAAAGAAAGGTCAAGTCTCACTTCATATCATTAGACACCAGTATTTTGGATGAGGTGTATGTCTCGCTCCTTGGCAAATGTGTTTGTTCAATAGTACTTTGCTTCTTTTATTTCTTTTGATAATCAAACTTCGTTCTTTGAAGAAGCACTTCCAATCGAAAGGCAATATTCAAATGCATACCCCCGAAATAACAACAGCCAAAGGAGCTGCTACAGCGAGAAGAGGTGTCGATGCTTCCTCTATGAATAGATAGAGGCAACCATGACAGCCTTCAATAAAGGTCTCTGGCGACATTGCTTTCCTAGCATTTATGAACTAAGTTTTGGAATGGGCTCTTGCATCACCCTAGCCTTTAAAAACAGATGGTTATGGAATCAACTAATGGGGATAGAAAATAGTAAAGAGTCGGCACCAGGGTTTTTAGCACACTTTTTCCGGTGTTGCAAGCTCAAACTTCTGCCCAAGTAGACTGAATGTGGCTTGATGAATTCCTGGTTTTGCCCCCTTTTGGATTCGTCGATCAAGCTGATGCCTATTCTTTAGTTCATCTCTCAATTTAACTTGTTTAGGTTGAGAGTACCGGGCAACGAGCCGAGGTCTTTTCTTCGTAACATATTGCTTTGACTGTGTTTATGTATGCATACCTACCTTCATTTGTGCAGGCTAACAGACCGCCTAGAGAAGTTTGCATCTATATCCGTACATTATGCTTATGAAGTACTTGCACTTGATCAAAAAGGAAAGAAGCAAAGCACCTAAATCGATGGTCTCAACCATGTGGCCAAAGAGTCACCTTGGGTTTTCTCGGATATGCAATGGACCTTTGCTTCATAAGTAAAGGAAGCACAACAAAAGTACACGTACAGTTTCAGCACTCTAGTACCCATTTCCGCACTGCTTCATAAGAACCTACATTTTACGAATTGTGTATAATGCAGAAGCACATTCGTTAGCCATTTGATTTCTTATTTTCTGCTCGGCGTCCTCATATTATCATCGTCTGTTCATGAACATAAAGTATCCTCCAAGTAACACAATTAGACCGTATTATGTCACAATTTTCTCTTGGTTTATTGCCACGACCCGTCGTAGTTGCAGTCACCACCGACTACCACCAGAGACGGTTACCACATCATTCGTCCCTCCTGTGTAGGATCCTCCTCTTCACCATGAAATGATCCAACCCATGGGCGTTTCATGGTGACCACGGGTCATCTCGACCCATTTCGCAGTTCATTGGCAAGGAAAAAGGGTCACAAAAATGGGCATTTCATGAACTTCACAAACCGAATAAAACATAAAGAACAATTCACCAGTACTAGATCTTAAATAGGAGGAAAGCCGAGAAGATTTATCTCTCAACCTTTTTAGATATTTTTTGGACCAGATGGGGACCTAGAATAAAATATCTCAAAGCTCATCAAGGAAAAAACACAGCATTTCCTCTCTTTTCCTCTATTAAATTGACCAAAGCAGCGCTAAAAAATTATCATAATTCCTAACGGGAGTCATATCTAAGAAGTAGGCCGCACAAATGAAAAGCCATAAAATCCTGCAAAACGTTATTATCTAAATCTACGTCGGTAAATAACATACAGAAATCTTTAAGATACAACAATCTGAAAAGCCAGTAGAGAGTGGAGTAGAACGTCCATCACTCCCAATCACAGGTTTAAGAGCCTTAACAGGAAAGCCCTTCCATTCGCATACATAAATGCTTGACCGATGCTCACTACGCCGGCACTACATGGAAATTAAACGCCAAATTAGGAATGCACAGGAAAGCAACTATAAATGGCAGTAAAAAGTGATCAATTGTAAACACTGTATAAAAAAGAGATGGTTATCATTGTTTTCATATGGAGATACATATTGCGCTCAGTACGTCAATTTTCCGTATTGTGTATCGTAAGATATGGTTCAATATTTTCCGAAAGCATTCAAATAGCATCTAGACATATGCCAAACATAAGATATTGAAAAATAAAGCATGCCATTATAGGAAAGCCCTACAGGAGTAAACATAAGAACAGAGAATCCACTGCCAAATTATA
The DNA here is from genome assembly GCA_033065855.1 of Escallonia rubra. Taxonomy (NCBI): domain Eukaryota; kingdom Viridiplantae; phylum Streptophyta; class Magnoliopsida; order Escalloniales; family Escalloniaceae; genus Escallonia; species Escallonia rubra. Next base: position 139,440 of record JAVXUO010001154.1, on the reverse strand, counting down.
CATGAGAGAAGAAAATTAACTGAAAAAGTACAGGAATACAATGCTACCAAAAAAATAATTTTCTTGTATTGATTAGAAATGCTGAGTGCCCATTGTCCACACAAGAAAGTTACAAAAAAAACAGAAGAAATAAGATAGGGCTAATTACACCTATGTCCCTGAGGTTAGGGTATAATTACAGGCAAAAACAATAGTTTGGACAAATTACACTTGTGTCCGTTGACCAAACAGAACCCTAAAAACCCTAACGGTTTTAATGAAAAGACTGTATTGCCCCTAAGTTGGAACCTTATTTTTTTCTAAAGCCATTACTTCATTAAAAAAAAACAAATACTTTACTTCATCTTCACTTTACTCTTAACTCCCCCCCCCCCCCGGACCCCATCTACATCCCCCTTCCCCGTCACCCACCCACCCCGTCTTCCTCCCCTTCCTTGGCGCCGCACCCCACCTGCCTCCCCGTCACCGCCCACCCCGTCTACCTCCCCCTTCCCCGTCACCCGCCAACCCCGTCTTCCTCCCCTTCCCTGGCGCCGCACCCCGCCTGCCTCCCCCTTCCCGTCTACGCTACAACCCATCTTCCTCCCCCATCCCCGGCGCTACACCCTGACCTTACTCCCCCGTCCCCGGCGCATGTGAGCAATAGCAAGTGGCGGTGGCGATGAGAAGTGGAGGGCTTTGAAACCCTAAATTGAAAATTAGGCTCTAATAAACCCTAACTCTATAAATCATGAGGCAATTACGTATATAAGGGCATATAATATAATGCGTTATTCCTAATTTAAAAAAAAATAGACTTTAAAAATTATTCGGTATATACAGTATAAGGGCATTATTGTCATTTTAAAAATACGTAATGATTACCATCAACCAAAAAGTACAATTTTTTAACAGAACCCTGATGCATGGATACGGTTATTACATTATATTTTGAAACTTAATGTTCTTGACTGTAATTATACCCTAACCTCAGGGACATAGGTGTAATTAGCCCAATAAGATACTTTGAACAAGGGATTGAAAGAAATAAAATACCTTATATTTTCATGCTCGGCTCGTTTTGAGCAGGAAAGTTTAAATATGTTCACAATTATGTTCGTGAACATATTGTTTGCATAATGAATTGATAATTTCATATTTGGAGCATAAACATTTACAAATACCCGTTGATATTAAACTTCAAAACTCGACACCCTGAAATCAATTAGCGAAAAAAATCAAAGCCAAGCCCAATTATAAACCAATATATTTAAGGCAAGCCCAAATCCAACACCCAAACCCTAATTCCTATCTTCCAAGAGCCAGACAAAAACACATTTGCACAAGCACACAAACACGTGCACACAGCGCAGTCGATCTCTGACACAGGATGACTTCAAATATCAGATATTTGGTCGATGGGAGGGTCTCAATTTGTCGATTATTTCGAGTACGGTGGTGGGTATTTGGTATTTACCTTTTGCGTTTTCTGATATCCTCTGCAATTTTGGACAATCTCATAAGCTTGAACTTAATTCATGAACAGACCTAGCCGGACCCGAGTTTTGTGCTAACAAACTCAATCCAAGTTCAAAAATGGAGATTTGGATCATGATGAACACAAGAGTTCGAACATTCCAGGAAACTAGCGAACCAAGCTTGAACACAACCTTGTTCGGCTAAAACTCGGTTCATATAGCCCTATGAGTAAGGACCACAGCCCCATAGCAATTTTAGGAGGTCGCACAGAGAACCCCAAAATCCTTTTTCAAAGAGCTGAGTTCAATAAACCAAACCTAGATCCAAGATTTCTTTCAGCATAATGTATTGTCCACAATGTCCAGAACTGAACGGTACACCGATACAGGCCCAATAGCAAGCAAAATCTTATTATTTTAGTACCGTACGACATGAATCCACGTATCTATGATAATACCAACTATACTGATTATGGAGTAGCCTACGATAGAAGGTAATAACTGCCCAAAAATTATCAAACCTACTACTAGATAGATGACATTCCTAAATATCTGCAGTATGCCACCTGATGAAAAGTGTGACACAGTGAAGATAAATTGTATACGTGATCCATGAGTTGTGAACCACGAGCCAACAAGTTAATTCTGACAAAAAGTTTGAGAATATATCTGAAAAAACCTTAAGATATTTCGTCGTGCCAAACAACCCCTAAAAAATCTGGCATATAGTAGTAAACACAGGAATAGCCACATATATTTGTTTAGGGTGAGGACATACTATAAGTAGATGTATCAATCTGATCAGGAAGACCCTTAATATCCACCTCGAACCTCTCCTGAACCTGTTAGTAGCCATATCAGCAATACTGTCATAAGATAACACGAAGGAAGTACGACAGATTTCAGCATACGTCTAGCTAGATGAAGCCAAAAGAATAACCTTATTGAGAACATCTGAATCAGATGTAGATGAAACAAATGTAATCGCAAGTCCTTTGGTCCCAAATCTACCAGCTCTACCAACCTGTTGAGTTTCAGTTGCAAAAATGAGGAATGCCTACATAAAAGACTGGCTAGCTAGTGACGGCTATGTTCCATGGACTCGATATGAGTGTCCGGATCGGAGACGTGTCCAAGTGTCGGATTCGTCTACTTTTGAGAACACAAGACACGTGGACACCGCAAGATGTTCATATTCATTATTGCTTTTTAGTTATCTCCGAGGTAAAATGGTGTGTTCTCTGATGCACTCGGTTTTAATTGACAACTTGTCTCATAAAAAAAGCAATAACAAATTAAACAGAATACTGTAAGATAGCTTTAACAATGGCATATCTCATAGATGTGTTGGACACACATCCCATAACCATGTCCAAGTGTCAGAGTGTCCAACACGGGTACTTCACGCATACTGAGGAGTCCATGTAACATAGAATGACAGAATAAATATGATAAAGCCAGACTCACCCGGTGCAGGTAAGTATCCGCAGAATCCGGCATGTCATAATTGATGACAATATTAACACGCTCAATGTCAATTCCCCTACCGACCAAATCTGTCGCCACAAGAATTCTTTTATGCCCCTCCTTGAAATTTTTGTAACGCGTCAACCTACAGAAATCAAACCAGTTATATCAAGCCTTCCTTACAATACGTGTACTTCTGTAGACATAAATAAAGTAAACCCAGATAAAAAAAACATAGCAGAACGGGCATCGAGCAAATTTTATTTCAATTAAATAAGCATCAAAAAACACGACTCATAAGCCAGTCCTAGCAGACCAGAAAAACGCTTCAAGGAAACTACCAAATACAAGTATAATATTACTACCTTCGTCCAAAAATAAGTGCTATTCCCTTTTTGGGGGTGTACCAAAATGAATTGCCACTCTCCACTTTAGGATATAAATCTTATGCATTACTCCACTTTTTCCCTTACTAAAAATAAGGGCGGCCACGAACAATAAAACACACAGCATCACACTCTCAATAGACATTAGGACCACCCATCTATTTTTAAATTTATTTCAACAACTTCATCACCCACCCAGCATCCACTCTATTAATTTAACTTAACAACTTCATCGACCCATTACTTGCATCTGAACATACAAAGTTTCAAACTACCCTGAAGGAGACATTCACCTGTGATACTCGCCAACATGCTTCATCCATATTCAGCATCAATTTGATTCCAGCTATACCTTTAAAAGATTTCTATGTTATAGATTTATTTTCTTCTTTGGTTACACTTCAAGTTTGATTTTCAGATTTATTTCATCACCAGACTAATTTGACTCTATGACGTTGTAGAATTGGTTTCAAAGCCACACAGGGTAGGGATTGTGGCTTCGCTGATGATGAGAAAGGTAGCTGATGTTCCTGAGTCCGGTGCATGAGGAAGTTAGGAGAGATGGTGGATTAAATCTAGATCTTTGGATTACGAAGAAAAATGATGTTCAGAGTGCCTAGGAGTAATGTGCTGTCACTTTGGCAGAGTGATTTGGTTTCGAAGCAACGCAGGAGGGAGGGAGGGAGGGAGAGGGGGAGGGAGTGAGGGAGAGGGAGAAGCAAATAAACTCCTTGACGATTACTTTTTAGTTTTTAAGGAGAAAGAAAGAAGAGTAAAGCATGAGTGTGAAAGGTAGGCCATTTTAGACAAAGACCAAATATGTAAAGGAAACTGACCAAACTCCTTAAGATGAATGTCAAGTTGGAACCTATCACCTGTTTTGGAATGGAAGGAGTACTTCTCACCTCCATAATCGTAAAACTACATACTTTCACTTTCAAATTTGCAGCCGTTACTTCTTGGGCAGTCGGAAAAGGAGTGATGATTATAAAGTCAAATAGTCACATAAGGAGAGTAAGCCAAGCAAAGTTCTGTCCACAATACTTTTTATTAGAGTATTCACAAAAGTATATATATAGTCAACTCAAGAGAAACCAAAAAGTTTTACAATAACAAAAGTAAAATAAAACACTTGTCAAATAACAAAACAAACAAAATGAAATGCAAAATAGAAGGATAACGAAAAATATATTGAGAAGTGTGCATAAAAACAATACAGATTCCTTCAAAACAACATTGATGAGGTCGACCCATCATTAATTACGACAACTTGTCGATCAAAAATAACTTGCATGAAAATGAACACACTCTTTTGCCAATTTTCTACAAGTGATATGTTGAACTTCCATAACTTAAGCTAAATATAGAGAGGGATCCTAAACTATTCTGAACTGAAATTTGGGAAGCGGAACATATCGTAGCAATTTGAGGACCAACAAGACCACGGAAATTTAATTTCCTACATTAAACTTTGAAAGTCAAAGAATCAAAGCCACTGATCAACTTTAACTCACTTACCTTTCTTCCTGGGACATGCCAGAATGGATACAGATAGATGGAAAATTACACTCCATCAGTAACTTGTTCAGCTCGGCTGCTCTGCTCACACTTTTGACGAATATCACAACCTGATTGAAGTCCAATGCATCAAGTAGGTCATTCAGCTTGCGGTTTTTCTCCAGCTCGCTCAATTTGATGTAGTGCTGCCATGGAAAAATATAAGCTAAGATAATTGTGATTTCAATCATAAAGCACAAATACCCCACTCCTGGATACATACTTGTACAAGACCATGCAGGGTCAACTTCGCCTCGTCATCCACATAAATTTCCATTGGCTGTAAGGAACAAATGTCAAAGTAAATCATGTTAAAAGCCTTCCTGAAGCTAATGGTATCCAGTACGAAATGAATGGTGGTTCCTCCACTCCAGTCCATCTGATTTGCTCCTTGCAGATACAGTTTTAATAACACCAAAGCCTGTCGACAGTCGCTCAACACACTATTTCTACAATGGAACTGACTTGGAACAGCACCCAAAGCCCCAAAAACCACCGAATGCCTAAAAAAAGTAAGAAAAACCTAGATTACATGAACCCGAGGAGGAGAAACATGCTAGTGTAGAATAGACATCGAACCCCACTAGTTTCAGACCTCTAAAAACCCTATGTCACTTCCTTTGCTGCTAACCCTGCCCCCGATGAGCAACTTCCACTCTATGGATTGGATAAAGGCACGCATAACTCAATAATGACGGCAAGCATACAGTCTTGCAACCACTTCACTAACTATTTAAGAATCGCCGGCAGAAAGCGGGCATTAATGAAAGACGGTTGACTTGTAACTTCAAGTAGAACTTGGTCATGGACATTACATCTTGCATAAATTTCTTGCAGACAGGACGGATTTCCTTGCTTAGTGTCGCTGAAAACATCATAACTTGCTTATCATGGGGGGTCATCTTGAAAATTTCCTGCACGTCTCTCCTCATGTCTGCGATACATGTATACACAGCAAGGTCAGAAAAATAGAAAAGTAGAATAGAATACTTCAACCATAATTGACAGGAAATGTACCTAGCGACTCGAGCATCTTGTCACATTCATCAAGAATAAAGTGCCTCACATTCTTCAAACCAAGGTCCTTATCTCTTGCGAGAGCAAGTACCCGTCCAGGTGTTCCAACAACAATATGAGGGCATTCATTCTTCAGAAGATCCTTGTGAATCTTGATGTTGACACCACCATAGAAAACAGCAGTCTTGATATCAGGCAAGTAAGTGCTGAACCTCTCAAACTCATGACAAATCTGCAGATGAAAAGGATGCCACCATGCCATCAATTTAAGGGGAGAGGATGAGGAGGAGGATCGGAGAAACAGGGGGGATGAATTTGAGAGCACATATCAACAGAAGAGTAGGTTGTGGCACATGCCTGATAAGCTAATTCCCTTGTATGACATAAAACAAGCGCAGCAACTTGACCTGCAACAGGCTCAATTTGCTGCAAAGTTGACAGAACAAAAACAGCAGTTTTCCCCATTCCAGATTTCGCTTGGCAAATAACATCCATGCCCAAGATGGCTTGAGGTATACACTCATGTTGCACTGATGAAGAACCAAAGAAATTGGAGCAAAGGAACCCTCAGTTTCAATTATAAAAGGTCTAATAAACCAGTCTACTTCTCCAAATCATGAGGCTGAGTAATCATTTACCTGAAAGAATAGCAGAAAACAGTTTAAACAAAATCTTGTAAGAAGCTAGACTTAATGCTATTCAGCATGTCACGTGTCAAACAAATACTTATTCAAACAACAACTTGTTTCTAGAAATTAACCCCTCGCAAAAAAAGGGGAAATTTATTTCACTGTTGTACTTCTTAATACCGTTAACGTTAGTAAGAAACAACCAAGCTTATACCATGTGAACAATAGCATCCAAGGAAGTACATAATGCAACTTCAATACCACTTTAAGGAAGGAATGGCAGCGCCAAACGATGAAAGAAAAAAAGGACCCCTTTCCTCCTCCAACAAGCCAATAACACACAGAAGTTCTGTATCTTTGGTTCAACAAAAGCTTTTCATTATCCTTCTCTTAGGCAAAGGTTTTATCAGAATGCAACAAAACAGCCTTCAGGTATGACATTCAGCTCTATATCATCACAACAAATCAAATCACATAAAGACTTGCAGTCAAACATTTCATTATTTTCTTCGTTCTCATTTTCATTTTTTTGAGAAAATGGAAAAGATTCCTTTTTGAGAACAAAAACATGTGTTAAGATGTTTGTTTACCACTTTCATAAGCATGAAAATACGATATTTCCTTAAACACCATTTGAAAAACATAAAGACACTTCTATGCGTTTGAATAACAATTTCCAAAAACACGTGCATGTAAAAATGAGTGGTGTGAAATTCAATCATGTATTTGAAAGGAGTTGGTAAATAGTGTTTCGCTTTTTTCTACAAACAGAAATTTAAAATGGTAACCAAACAAGAAAAACAGAATTGATAGAAGATGAACATAAAGAAAATTGAATCCAAGCAGAGCATTAATGCTAGCAATAATCATAGTGCTTCCTTTCAAAAAATTAGACCGCTGCAAGGAAGACAATCACCCAAGGCACTAATCATGCATCAATGATCACATGAAAACTGAAATCTCAAAAAAATTCCTGAAGAAAACTATCAATAATTTAAATATGAAATGATAGAATGGCATGCTACGCTTTATCCCACATATCTCATTTCGTGGGAAATCCCCAAAAGACCTTTGTGACACACAAAGAGATGAAATGACAAGATGCATATATACCATCATATCATTTCACTCTCCTCGACATACGACATAGCATACAGAATAAACAGACAAAACTGGAATTTACAGAAGCACCTCTTTTGACCGCAAAAGGAATTTAATATATAGATCTGTAAGTATCTTGCCTTCCGAAGGATGCTCAAACCCAGAGTCCACAATGGCCCGCAAAAGCTCTGGCTTCAAAAGGAAATCTCTGAATCCTGAACTGTGAATTCCTACATAGCCCCTACCATTCAGAAATGAAAAGAATGAATTTTGACGAAGTTACTCGTGGATTGCCGCTAAACCTAGTGAACATAAACCAACAAGATGCATGAACAAACACCAGCCTCTACACGCTAATAGCCATAAACCAGCCTACGATGTGTGCTACTAAAACATCACAGCTAAGGAAGTCGTGTATAACGAACAATCTTGAAGTTATGGCACAGACCAAGGCAGTACTGCAAATGGGTAGCAGTGTCATAACAACAACTCTTAGATTCAGGACACAACAGTTACTTTCCCGGAAAATGTGCAATAACAAAAGATAATAAGACAGTCGTCCAGATTTGAGGTCAGCAACAAAATAAAATAACAACGAGCTGACTTCTGGCTCTGTCATCGATTTCGTCAACAATGGCAATTGCTTGGCAGCTCACAAAAGATGGCAATTACTACCCAAATACATGGCAAAGAAACATTGATAATTTCCTTCAAACAGACAACAAGTACTTCCTATGACTTTTTGCATATTCCTAGGATAGATCTAGTACATGTACAAATTGACTTCACTCCATCCTACCTAACTTAGAGTTGCCAAAGTACACATATTTGATCTATAATTGCTATTTGAATTCAATTTATTGTCTACACATACTAGATATACTTGCAAATGTCAAAAGGGGACAAATCCAATCAAACGGAGGGAGTATATCTATCACAAACGACGTCCACGCACACAGTTCGATTAATCTCCGTAAAACAACGCATAAATCTGAAAAACCGACGCTTTCGTCACCAACTAGGGTTTAGTAGCTCACTTCTTGACGGCTTCGCCGTTGACTTTGGCCGTAACGGAGTCGGGGGCCTTCTCGTCCTCGTCCTCGTAGTCGAGGAGCTCCTCCTCGTAAGCGTCGTTGTCCTTTGATTCGCCCATTCTGTTCCAACCACACATACAGATCCAAAAAAAAAATTTAGGGTTTTAGAGCCAAGAATCAAGCGTATGTATGAAGGATCTAGGGTTCAGTTGTACCTTTTGGATCTGCTGAGAGGAGTTCGAAAGTTAGGGTTAGGGTTTCGGGAGCTTCTGCAGAGAAAAATGTTAGGAAGTTAACCTAAGAAAAGCTTTGTAAAGGAGAGAGAATGGGGCAGAGAGAGACTTTATGGGAGTGAAATGGGACTGGTGTAACTGATAAGGTTTGAAATGAAGTAGAGGTGGGATTTGACCTTTGTGTCCTTGGGTGCTGTTTTTAATTACGGCATGGTAAACAGACTTATTGGACTTAGGGTGACCGTGATTGTTATTGCAATTGTGATGAGCATGTTGTATTCTCTGTTGTTGAGAATTTAATTCAGTGTGTAATGATGTTTGTGTTACATATTTTTCTCGTTCGATGAATGAACATAAAAGTCTTTTTTAGTGATTTTATATGCTTGTTCCGTCACATTGTGGCCAAGTTTTGTATTTTTAAGGCCAAGATGGGCCGGTCAAAATTTCTTTCACTTCTTGTACTCGTATCTCTCTTGAAAACTTCCCATTTGGAATGTCACATGTTCGAGTCATTTTTTTGTGAAAACGGCGTGTCAACTATTGTATGAACTCAAGTGTAACTTTTGGAACCGCTTTTAAACCTTAGCTTCATCCATGTAACCCGACTCTTTCTGTAGCAATTGGCAATTGAAAATCAATCGTCTCCCAACTTAGAGCAAACTTAAAATATATTCAATATAACAAGTGATGTCACATGTGTGTCTTATGTCGTAGTCCTTCAAGACCTGAAACTCGTTCACATGTCTTCCTTCATTATCCTTGCCTTCAGCCGATGTGGTATTGATTGGATCTCGGAATAAAGTTTGACAGATCCCTTCTGCAAATCTTTGACTCGCTCAATGTGTAGATAACCCAAGAAAATGCTTATGCTTAATGCGATCAGAAGTTAAACTGCAATCCTCACTACACTTCTTAGTTATGGTTAAAGTGACGAAACCACTTTTCGTCAAGTAAGGTATAATCCCCCCATAGCCATCATTTTTGGGGCAGCCTTGATGCTGGCAAACTAATTCAAATCTACCGGCCTCCACAAATTTTAACCAAAGAATAGTACTTGAATTAAAGAACTGATTAAGAAAAGTTATACAAGTTCCAACATCACTGTCGGCTGAATACGTATATTTGGTATAAATTCTTAGGATAGAATCCACTTCATATTCTTATAATTCCCTGAATTGATAATTGCACAAGTATTAGCAATTTTGAATACTGAAATGTGCCCAAGAGCATAAATTTATGCATTATTATTCGTACTCATTCATAACTTATACGAGACCGATCGACAGGGATGGAGATCGTTGGTGTGGTAACTGACCCAATCTAATTGTATATATAGTAAAGTTGAAGCTGAGAGAATGCTGCCACATCACCGCCTATGTGGATATTCTCTCCTTCTACCACATGGATTTCAATTATATGAGTTAGTATAAATTATTTTACCCTTTTTGTCACATTTTTTAAGCCTTTTATCTTTTTTTCCAACTCTCTCTTAAGACTCCCAAACTTTCACATCTCTATCCATATATAACTTCCCTATATATGATTTCCTCCCGTAAATTATCTCCTACTTCAACTTTAAATTTTTCTCATCACTTTAATTTTGTCATAATTGTCTCCTTAAATCTCACCCTTTCTTTGTTTTGAAATTCTCTATTCTATCATCATTGGTTAAGATTATAGCTAATTGATCATATGTTTGCTTGAATTTCATATACTTTTTCAATATTAATCATTTTTTGGTTCCTTCTAATTCGTAAAAAAAAAACACTTTTTTATATATAAATAAATTAGATTCAAATTTTGTATTGAGCATTAAAATCTATTCAAAACTCTGAAGATCCTTTCTAATGTCTCCACAATCACGTCAATCAAAGTTAAAAGTTTTTGGATTTAATCGATTATAAAAGTACCACCATAATCACTATTTAAGAAAATGACACATTAAATATCTTCTTAATCTTGATCTAATCCGATTACCATAGATCACAGAACCCATAAAATCTCTCTCAATAATTTCTCCTACAATTTCTCCCCTACTCACGGTTTCCATCTTTCGCCATAATCATTGCTTAATCAATTTCATCTTAAATCTCTCTCCATATAAACCCTACTGATTATATATTCCTGAAATAACAATTTAAAAGTTTACACACACACACACACACAAAAAAAACTCTACCAATCACCATCTGCCAACATAAATTACCAACATTTGATAATCTCTTTTTGTGAAATATATATACTCTTTTGAACCTTAACTCTTTCATATTTTTGCTATTGTATTTCACCTTTTATGTTGGAATTGGGTTTTAAACCCATTACGGAGAAGCAACTTTGACTCAATTTTGTAATGGGTTCCAAACCATATTTTGGTTAGGAACAAATTGATTCATGATCCTCTATTGGAATAGATGGTCATGGTATATTCACATGTTTAATACAAATTAAAGGTGAATGATAACATCGACGTTGAAGGTGATGTTTCAACTGGAAGACTTGAAGGGAAAAGAGTATATCCTACATTAAAGAGATAAAGCCAATGTTATCTCCTTATAAGGCTTAGTCTTGAGCTAAGGGTTGGGCCCCTTGGGGGTACCCATGTTTTGTAAGGAGGGAGGACCTAGGTTGACCCAAGGTCCACCACACGCGCACGCCGCCTGGTTTGGTCCGTGGCCGTGGCTTGGGCTTGGGCTTGGGCCCATCAGGCTTTATTCTTTTTGGGACAAATAAATTTTATTTATTTAATTTCTTTTCCGAAAAGTTGTAACCTTTCCTTTCCAACCAACCAGCTGTGAAGAGTTGCACCCCCCAGTGAATACTCTGTGTATAAAAACAAGTCAGTTTACAGAAGTTAGAACGAATGAATTAATCCCGAATTTTCTTCTGTACAAGAGTCTGTCCAGTTTTTAGTGTTCGGAAAGAAGAAAGAGTTCTACCATTGTTTGGTTCGCCGGGTCTGGAAATTTGGTGTGCTACTATTTTCAGACGTAGCCGTTGTATCCTGGGAGACTATCGTCAAGAACCGTCAGCACCGTTGCGGGACGAATAAAGTCTTAAGGACAGTGAATCAAATTCACGTCTCGGCCCCTTTTTCCTTTGCTGTTCTGCAATCTTGTTGTGAGTTATAATCTATAATCTGTTTCTTTGGTTACGTTACTGCTGTTTATGAAACCTTTATATTTGCATGCCATTAAATGCTCGAAACTGATTTGAGGCACAAGTATACACAAAGTATATATTTCGAACAACAATCTTAAGACTTTATTTGCACTTTGTGTTGCATGTGTAGAATCATTGTTTTCGAATTTCGTAATAGTTTTTCAAAACAGCGTTTTCAAAATTTCGTTTCATATTTTGATTCTGCAGTACTTTATACTAAAATTATTTTCAGTTTCTGAATTTAATTTTAGTGTATACTAGACTCTGTTTTTGTTATAGTTTTTTGTGTTAGAATGGACTGTTTATTAATTGTTGTTATAATACGGCGATAGATTTACAACAATGGCTACTAGTGAAACCAATTCGGAAAGTGGACCGGTTAATCCCAACGTGCAACACAGTGGTGGGACTGTGTATGCGACGCCTTATGTGGCACCTACTCATGGTTCTGTTGGACATGGTGAAAGATCGGAAAAGTTCAACGGAAAAGATTTTAAGAGATGGCAACAGAAAATGTTGTTCTATCTTACCACCTTGAATTTGGCAAGGTTCTTGCAAGAGGATGCACCAGAACTTGGTGAAAATCCTGACCAACAAACTGTGGCTGCCGTGGATGCTTGGAAGCATTCAGATTTCTTGTGCAAGAATTACATCCTCAATGGATTGGACAATGCGTTGTATAACGTATACAGTCCAATGGTCAATGCGAAAGCATTGTGGTAATCCTTGGAAAGGAAATACAAAACGGAAGATGCCGGCTCAAAGAAATTTGTAGTCGGCAAATTCCTTGATTTCAAGATGATGGATTCTAAGACAGTGATTAGTCAAGTCCAAGAGTTTCAGCTTATTCTACATGATATTCATGCGGAAGGGATGGTACTTGGAGAGTCTTTTCAAGTGGCTGCTTTGATTGAAAAATTGCCACCTACTTGGAAAGATTTCAAGAACTATTTGAAGCATAAACGCAAGGAGATGAAGCTCGAGGATTTGAACGTCAGATTGAGGATTGAGGAGGATAATCGCCAGTCCGAGAAGAAGGCCGGTAATTATCATCATGAGGCCAAGGCAAACGTGGTCGAGCAAGGTCCATCAAAGAGGAGGAAAATTTCCGATTCCGATGGTCCAAACGGAGCAAGCGGCTCAAATTTCAAAGGCGGTGAGAAGAAGAAGTTCAAAGGGAATTGCTTTGGGTGCGGCAAAGCTGGCCATCGTGCTAAGGATTGTCGCAAAAACAAAGGAAAAGCTAAAGGAAAGAATTCTCAAGCCAATGTGACCGAAGTTACCAAAATCACCAAGGACGTGACAGATTTGAATTTATCTGCGGTGGTATCCGAAGTCAACTTGGTTGGAAATCCCAAACAGTGGTGGGTAGACACAGGCGCTACTCGACATGTGTGCTCCGAGCGAAGTATGTTTACTACATATGAGAGCGCCAACAACGAGAATCTGTTCATGGGAAACTCTTCTTCTTCAAAGGTGCTAGGAATGGGCAAGGTGGTCTTAAAGATGACATCCGGAAAGGAATTGAGTCTCAACAATGTGCTTCATGTGCCAGACATTCGGAAGAATCTAGTGTCAGGCTCATTGTTGAGTAAGAATGGTTTCAAGCTAGTGTTTGAGAGCGATAAATTTGTACTCACTAAAAGTGGGATGTTTGTAGGAAAAGGGTACTTATGTGATGGTCTGTTTAAGTTAAATGTAATGACCATCGTGCCTAAAGTTGTACCAAATTCCGATATTAATAAAATTATTTCTTCTGCTTACTTGTTGGAATCTCCTAATTTATGGCATCGTAGATTAGGTCATGTAAATTATGGTTCCATACAAAAGCTAGTGAAAAATGGTTTTTTGCCTAAAATGGATTTTGACTCACATAAAGCATGTGAAATTTGTGTTGAAGCTAAAATGGCAAAAACGTCTTTCAAGTCAATTGAAAGAAGTACGGAACCCTTAAGTCTAATTCATAGTGACATATGTGACTTAAAGGTGGTACAATCTAGAGGAGGAAAAAAGTATTTTATTACTTTTATTGATGATTGTACGAGATTTTGTTATGTATATTTGCTTAGAAGCAAGGATGAAGCCTTGGAAGCATTTATGCAATACAAAATTGAGGTTGAAAATCAACTTAGCAAGAAAATCAAAGTACTAAGAAGTGATAGAGGCGGAGAATATGTTTTCCCTTTTGAAAAATTTTGTGCCGATCACGGAATCATTCATGAGACCACGGCACCGTATGCGCCTCAGTCAAATGAAATTGCTGAGCGGAAAAATCGTACTTTAAAGGAAATGATGAATGCTTTGTTGATAAATTCTGGACTACCGGATAACTTGTGGGGGGAGGCGGTCTTAACCGCAAATCATATACTTAATAAAGTACCTCATAAGAAGTTGCAAAAGACACCTTATGAGCTATGGAAAAGGTCGTCCTTCTTCCTTCAAATATCTTAAAGTGTGGGGGTGTCTAGCAAAGGTAGCTATCCCACCACCTAAAATGGTCAAAATAGGACCTAAAACGGTCGATGGGATTTTTATTGGATATGCAAGCCATAGCTCGGCATATCGGTTCTTAGTGCATAAATTTGAAGTTGACGATATACACGTCAACACCATTATGGAGACAAGGAATGCACATTTCTTCGAGGATGTATTTCCTTGTCGAGTGGCACAAGAACAAAGTTCTTTAAAAAGAACTAGTATGAACCAAGAACCCTCACAAGAGGAAGATGAGCCAAGACGTAGCAAGAGAGCTAGAACGTCTACATCTTTTGGTCCTGATTTTCTAACATATTTGTTAGAAAATGAGCCTCGTACTTACAGTGAAGCAATGTCGAGTCCCGAAGCTCCTCATTGGAAAGAGGCTATTAATAGTGAAATAGAATCCATCATGCAAAATCATACATGGGAACTGGTGGATCTTCCTCCTGGAAATAAACCATTAGGGTGTAAATGGCATTTCAAGATAAAGATGAAAGCTGATGGAACGATCGAAAAATATAAGGCCCGACTGGTTGTCAAGGGATATAGACAAAAGGAAGGCCTTGATTATTTCGATACATATTCACCAGTTACAAGAATAACATCCATTCGAATATTGATAGCTATTGCAGCTATTAATAATCTTGAGATACACCAAATGGATGTGAAAACAGCTTTCCTAAATGGAGATCTAAATGAAGAGATCTATATAGAGCAACCCGAGGGGTTTGTAGCTCTTGATCATAAGAGGAATGTGTGCAAGCTTGTTAGGTTAATTTATTGAATAAAACAGGCTCCGAAACAATGTCATGAAAAGATTGATAACGTCATGATCGAAAATGGCTTTAGAATCAACGAATGTGATAAATGTGTCTATGTTAAAGGCACGGAAAAAGGATATGTCATTGTTTGCCTTTATGTGGATGATATGCTCATTATCAGGAGCAATAATGAATTCATTAAGGCTACAAAGAAAATGTTGGCCAGTAAATTTGATATGAAAGATATGGGTGGGTCCGATGTTATACTTGGTATGTCAATTACGAAAACATCAAATGGTCTACTCTTGTCACAATCTCATTATATTGAGAAAGTGCTAGACAAATTTAAAAGTTATGATGATAGTCCGGTTAAGACACCGCTAGATGTAAATTTACATCTAACAAAGAATACTGGGGAAGGAATATCTCAATTAGAGTATTCGCGCATAATTGGTAGCCTAATGTATATCATGAATTGCACGAGACCCGATATAGCATATGCTGTCAGTAAACTGAGCAGATATACTAGCAATCCGGGGAAGAATCACTGGATAGCTATTGTAAGAGTTTTAAGGTACTTAAAATATACCTTAAACTTTGGTCTGCATTATACAAGATATCCAGCTGTATTAGAAGGATACAGTGATGCCAACTGGATATCAGATTCTAATGAAACAAAATCCACAAGTGGATATGTGTTTACATTAGGAGGAGCAGCTATTTCTTGGAAATCCTCTAAACAGACATGTATTGCCAGATCCACTATGAAATCTGAATTCATTGCTTTAGATAAAGCCGGAGAAGAAGCGGAGTGGCTTCGTAATTTCTTAGAGGATATTCCAAATTGGCCTAAGCCTGTGCCACCAATTTGCATACATTGTGATAGTCAATCTGCAATTGGAAGAGCACAAAGCAGTATGTATAACGGCAAGTCTAGACACATACGTCACAGACACAATACCGTTAGACAATTACTTTCTAGTGGAATTATCTCTATTGACTATGTGAAGTCAAAGGATAATATTGCCTATCATTTAACAAAAGCTTTGACTACAGATAAATTAAATATATCATCAAGGGGAATGGGTCTTAAGCCTATGAACTAAAGAGTTGCCATAATGGAAACCCTACCTAGCTGACTGGAGATCCCAAGATCTAGGTTCAAAGGGAAAACCGAATTTTGTAAATGTGACTCAGACAGAGAACTGTGGAGGGTTAAAACCCTCATATCCATTCCTATGATGAGAAGACAGTGGGACCTACAAAAGGTTAGGTTAAGCTATGCTTTTAATGACTCTTATATCTTGGAAATCTAAGTGGGGGTGCGGTAGGAACCTCTTAATAAGAAGTCACCTATGTGAGTAAGAAGTGGGGCCGCTTCTATGAGAATTGTAAGGCTGAATTCTCAGAGAGTACTCATGAAAACCAGGAGTTATTCAGGGCCAAAATGAACACAACAATGAGAACCTCAAAACAATGTTTTGAGCGATACTGTGTGACGTTCTATTGTCTCGGTTTACACTAAAGGTTGAACAGTTCAAGACATCACGTTCACTGGATAACCAGTAAATCCGATAGTTCTCACTAGGGAAGGTTCAAGGCCATCGGCTACCTATCCTGATGCAGTGTCGTTCTAAGGAACTCTTTCTAGTGTCAGTGTTTCTTTGAGTATTGTGTCCAGTCAATTTTCTATTCATGTGGGGGATTGTTGGAATTGGGTTTTAAACCCATTACGGAGAAGCAACTTTGACTCAATTTTGTAATGGGTTCCAAACCATATTTTGGTTAGGAACAAATTGATAAATTGATGCATGACCCTCCATTGGAATACAGGGTCATGGTACATTCATATGTTTAATACTAATGAAAGGTGAATGAGAAGTTTGACGGTGAAGTTGGTGTTTCAACTTGAAGACTTGAAGGGAAAAGAGTATCCCACATTGAAGAGATAAAGCCAATGTTATCTCCTTATAAGGCTTAGTCTTGAGCTAAGGGTTGGGCCCCTTGGGGGTACCCATGTTTTGTAAGGAAGGAGGACCTAGGTTGACCCAAGGTCCACCACACGAACGCGCCGTCCCGGTCCGTGGCCGGGGCTTGGGCTTGGGCTTGGGCCCATCATGCTTTATTCTTTTTAGGACAAATAAATTTTATTTATTTAATTTCCTTTCCGAAAAGTTGTAACCTTTCCTTTCCAACCAACCAGCTGTGAAGAGTTGCACCCCCCCAGTGAATACTCTATATATAAAAACGAGTCAGTTTACAGAAGTTAGAACGCATGAATTAATCCCGAATTTTCTTCTGTACAAGAGTCTCTCCAGTTTTTAGTGTTCGGAAAGAAGAAAGAGTTCTACCATTGTTTGGTTCGCCGGGTCTGGAAATTTGGTGTGCTACTATTTTCAGACGTAGCCGTTGTATCCTGGGAGACTATCGTCAAGAACCGTCAGCACCGTTGCGGGACAAATAAAGTCTTAAGGACAGTGAATCAAATTCACGCCTCGGCCCCTTTTTCCTTTGCTGTTCTGCAATTTTGTTGTGAGTTATAATCTATAATTTGTTTCTTTGGCTACGTTACTGCTGTTTATGAAACCTTTATATTTGCATGTCATTATATGCTCGAAACTGATTTGAGGCACAAGTATACACAAAGATATATACTTCGAACAACATTTTATTATGCAAAGAGAGGGATTGATCCATGCTTATGTGCAAAAAAAGCCATTTGCCAGTGGTTAATAATTTCAGCAACATGTCGGTGCATTGGTTCTATTTTGGTGTTTTTTTTATATAGTATTTTTTATACTGTATATGGTTTTATTTTTTTAGCAATTTTAGAACTTTTATAGAGTACAGTTTCATACGTTTTATTGGTCCTCTTTGCTATTTTTCATCATTTCGATACCTTAGGTGATTTTATATGCTTAGAGTAGTATGCCTAATTTAGTTCTATATATGCTACCACTTTTTTTAAAAAGGTCCCTATTTGTTTTGCTCAATATGATTTTTACATTAGTTTGATGATTTTTGGAACCTTAATCTTTGCAAATCTTCTCATATGTTTCAGCTCTGGCTAGACCAAGCTTCTGGTGGCATCCAAATTGCTGCAACTATTTTAAGGTACGTCCCAGATCCTTCATGCATGTATACATGCAACTGCACATGTGTGTGTGTATGCGTGCGCGCGCGTGTGTGATATTAGATTTCATGTAATTACTATTTTTACACATTTGAACCTAAGTTAGTCCTTTCATATTTTGGTTCTTCTTAATCGATCAATCATGTGCTATCCTTTATTTATATCGGTTAAAGGCCTTAGGATTCATAAGATCAAGCCATTCTCTTTGGGATTTAGCGTATTTCGTTGTTGAAGTCTAAGAAGTTCTCATTATTAATAATTCTTATAAGATTTGTGAAAATTGGTCATATTTTGATCTTTCTCATTATCTTTATCGGTCCCTTTTGCTCTTTTACGATTTTAGCATTTTAATATTGTGCGCCATTTTGTATGCTTACATTGGATATACAATCTTCTAAGAGAACACTAAATGTGGTTAATTTATTAAAATAGTATGAGATCTTTTGGGCCGAAAATGGAAAGTTTTAATTCTTACATACATTAATTATTTTGTTTAATTTCTCCACATTTGTCTTCTTAATTAATATAATTCTAAGTTCAAAGTGTGCCTCTTCTTTCTTGTGCAACAAATGAGATCGAATTAGTAATAAATGATTGTGCTAGTACGTTTTTATATTCTTTATAATATTATAGTAAGAGGCGAGAGATTGCTAATTGAAGCAATCTCGATATTTTATAGACTCTTATAAGGCCCTTATCTTGATGAAATACTAGTATGATTAATTGAGAAAAAGTCGTTTGTTCTTTTTGGCAAACTTTAAGCTGACTTTTGACAAGTTTCATTCGTGATTGTTTCATTGTTTGATGTGAGCACAGATCTACATTACATTTGTTCACCAAAAAAAAATTTTCATTCTTTTATAAACATTAAAAATACAATTACAAGCCTTATTGCCAAACTAGGGCATATTTTTGCCAAAGTAATGTTTGGTTTAGGGTAGTTTCATTGATTGATGTTGTAATCGTAGATTATTATTATTATTACTACTCTAATAAAAGACAACTATGTTGACAATTGGGCACCTAAAAGTAATTCCATTGGTGTTTTACTTGCGGGAATTTTCATAAAACTTCTACGGTTGGATGGAATTGTATATCAAGTTGCCACAACCCACAAGAAGGTCATGCAAATCACGTGCGAACATGAAATACGGTTTGTGTTCAAATAGAACTTTAAGGCAAATCTCTGTTACCAAATATGGGCTTTTGTCAAATCAACAATGACATTAAATCAAAATCTAAAAATGACGTAACTATAATGTTAACCAAATAAATGTCATGTCTTTACTTCTCATCCTTACCCCAAAATGAATAAACTCTCTTCAATCGATTTTCGCAAGGGCCTCTGTAGCTCTGACCACGAATCACAATAGGTCTAACTTTTGACAACAGGCTCAAGTCCATTATCGACAATCTTTCACAAGCATTTCAACCAAACTAGAATTAAAGCTCATACAAGTATGTGATTCTGCTACTTTCTCTCTCGCTTTGAGCTACATAGCCATGTAGATCTAACCATTGTCACCATCACAAGGAATACAATGGCGGATGAAATATCCATACAAATTGTGATGATATAATAGGGTTTATGGTGGAGTATGGAGCTATTTTATAATGATTCAACTTTTTCCCTGAAAAAATTACATTGCACTAGTTTTAGGTGTGGCTATGGGCCTCCCAAGGTGGCTCATTTGTGCAATGCCCATGGTGTAGTTGGTGCCGGTGGTGGCAATTATTGAAGATCACGTATCGTTCAACCATTGTTTGCTTAAGTTGACAATATTTGATAACAGTCACCTACTTTCCACCTTAAGTATGGTTTCTCCTTAGGTCGGTCTTCAAGTTTATTGGTGGCGTGGCATGTTGGAGCCTTAGAAAAAATCAGCCTTGCTAGGCCGAATCGCTACATATTTTCCTTGGCATAAATACGTTGGGACTTGAGCCACTCCGGTATGGGGATAGGATAACAAGAAGGGGAACTTGAAACTGTCAGCAAAGAGGAATACATGTATTTTTCTCAATTTCCAATGCGATGTTAAGTAGCTTTGGTGAAAGTTTGCGTTGGTGAAAGTTTGCGTTGCCTTGGCAATATAATTTGCAAAATTTGATGAGGACAAAATAGCTAATGACCCCTTCCACTATACACAATATGCGATTTTATAGCTACCACTTCAAAATGATGTGCTAAAACCCTCACAAATAACAAAATACTGATCCGTCAATGAAACCTTTCCAAATTTTAGGTCAATGCCCCTTAAAGCCTTTCAACACCTCTCTCCACTAACACTAATATCACACCACCCAAACACCACCATTCACGTCCCCTCCCCCCGCGCCCACTTCAAATGAAAACACAATGAGTCTCTTTGAAATCAAAATTTAAAGGCAAACAAAACTTAGGGGAAAAGACATGTAGAATTGATTATTAGAGGAAATGATGGTGGGGGGCTGATGTAAAAGATGGGGAAGAGAGGGACAAAAAGAAGGGAAAAGACAGGGTAGAAAGTGACCGGGAAGAATGGGTGATGAGGGCGACAACTGATAGTGGAAATGGTTGCGCTATGGGGATGGGGGTGAAGGGTTAATTATGAGGTGGCAATGTGTGAATGTGTGAGGTGGTGGTTGATAGGGGGTGGGAGCGGCAGTATGTGAGCATGTAGGGGTGTTTGTTTGTGTGGTGATGAGTAATATATATATATATATATATATATATATATATATATATATATATATATATATATATATATGTGTGTGTGTGTGTGTGTGTGGAGATGATAAAATGATAGCGCTAGCAACTTAACCCAAGTTGCTAGCGCGATCTGGCCGTCCATTCTTGCCCGTGGACGGCCAGATCGCGCGCCACAACAGCGAATTTTTTCACCGTCCGCTACATAATGTAGCGGACGATAAATTATCGTCCGTTACATTATGTAGTGAACAGCCAAACAGCGCTAGCAACTTGCTAGCGCTATCAACGGATCACGACCTATATATATATATATGAAAGTCGAAACTGAGAGAATGTTGTCCAGTCATCACTTATTTGGACACTCTCTTAACTCGCCAAATGGACTTTCGTGTGTTGAATTTTTAAAGTATTTTAAATTTACTTACCTTTCTAATAATGATTTGGATTTATTCTCTCTCTCTCTCTCTCTCTCATTTGAATTCCTTCTTTTCCATTTGAAATTCAATCAATTATATAAACTTTACATTTCTCTATCTTCTATGTCAACATGACCCACTCAAAAAATTTATTTATCTTTAAAATTCCATTAATTCCTAGATTTTGACAAAAGTAATTCTCTATATACTCCTTTTTTATCTTAAATCTTTTTTATTGTTTAGGGAAACACAATATTCTCCATCAGTTTTTCTCTTAAACTACCCTCATCTCCTTCTTTTTATTTCACTGCAAGTTTTATATACAGTTTACGCTCACATTTTTTTAATCATTTATTACGTATTATTACTCTTTTCATGGTGGTTTTGACTAATACAACATCAACACACGAGTTATTATTATTAGTACTATCACTGCAATTACTATTTGTTATGAGAGACTATTTCTATCATTTCATATACTATTTTTCATCTTTGTCACTAAAAATGAACAATTATTACTCAAGTTCATTTCTAACGATAAAAATTGGTAGAAGAACTCCTTTAAAAAGGTAAAAACAAAAAATTTTTGATTATCTTATTGTCATTATCAATTTTGTAATTGTTATTAAGCACACAAATACGAGATCTCTCAATAAGTATTTTGATAGTTGTTGTTCCAGTGTGTAAGGTACGGGATCAAAACTAGTGTGGGATGGGGGTGATGGTGTGCGTGTGTGTGGTGGTGATAGGAGATAAGGGATGGGGGCGCGCGCGCGCGTGTGATAAGGGATAGGGGCGGCAATGTGCAAGTGCGTGTTGTGGTATGTAATGGGGGATGTGGGCACAATGTGTATATGCGTGTGTTGGTATGTGGCGGCAGTAGGGGATGGGGTGGCAGTGAAAATGTATGTATTTGTGTTAGGAGTGAATACAATTCGTTTTGGTTCAGTTTAAGGGTCAAACCACAAACCGAACCGTTATCCCTCGGTTTGAAAAATTGTGAACCGAACCAAACCAAACCAAACATTATCGGTTTAAACGGTTCGGTTTGGTATATTTAAATGGTTTGCGCTCACTTAAAGACGTTGTTCCTTTGCACACTACTATTGGATCTAATAATAATTAAAAATTAAAAATATTTTTTTTCTTCTAAATTGCATATAATCTTGTTACTATTGATATATAAGTGCTTATTAATGTATGAGAAAATGTTCTCATTATTTTCTTTTCTTTTAACTTTCAAGATTTGTTTATTTGGATTTTCTTAGTACCATATATGTGAAATTATCAATGAAACTTACTAAAAATAGATTAATAAATCATATGTCAGTTCGGTTCGATTTGGAATCGGTTTAAAAAATGTGAACCGTGAATCAAACAAAACAAATATCGGTTTGAGAAATGTGAAACCAAACTGTTAAGATATTTGGACGGTTCAGATTGAATTGGTTCGGTTTGATCGGTTTGAACGCGGATCGTGCCCATTTGAAGGGGTTGTTGGCTATTTTCACTTAAAGCGTACTTGAAACAATGTTGTGGGGTCCAAATTTTTACAAGAGGGGCAAATATGGAATTACAATTTTAACTCTTTGTTCGGACTCGATTATAACAGAAAGAAAAACACACGCAAAACTCTGCTGAGGAATGAAATGTCTTTTCACTTTTTTCTTATTTTCCATTATAAGCCTTGCGCTCGTAGTGGCCCTTGACGGTGAACCAAACAAGCCATTAGTATCCTTGATTGCCAATTGGGCATAAGCCAAACTAGGGGTGAGCACGGTTCGGTTTGGGGGTTAAACCCAAATCAAACCGTTACCCCTTGGTTTGGAAAATTGTGAACCGAACCAAACGAATCACCATCGGTTTGGACTGTTCAGTTTGGTCGGTTTAGACGGTTCGATTTAGTCGGCTTGAATCGGTTTGCACTTACTTAAAGACGTTGTTCATTTGTAAACTACTATTGGATCTAACAGTGCTTAAAAATTGAAGTTATATATTTTCTAAATTGCATATAATCTTGTTACATTCGATATATAAGTGTTTCTTGATGTATGAGAAAGAATGAGTAAATATAGAATATTTATTGGTTATAAAATTTTTGTGTTATAAGTGTTCTCATTATTTTTTTTTCTTATAATTTTCAATATTTGTATCTATAGATTTGCTTACTACCGTATATGTGAAATTGTCAATGAATGCTACTAAAAGTAGAGTAACATATCATAGGTCGGTTCGGTTTGGAATCGGTTTAAAAAATATGAACCGTGAACCAAACCGAATCAAGGTCGGTTTGAAAAATGTGAAACCAAACCATTAAGATCTTTCGACGGTTCGGTTTGGTCGGTTTGAATGGTTTAGGTCGGTTTGAACGGTTTGATGCTCACCCCTAAGCCAAACCACATTTTTTTTAACTGGTTCTCACTCTAAATGTTTCGTATCATTCCTTCTTTCGCTTTGCACTTTGATGCTCATGCTGTCAAAACATGTCAAGTTTTTCATGCTCACCCACCGCAAATTATTGACTTACGTATTGGCACCTGCGACTAATTTTTTGCACTATCGCGAGGGCACAGTCGTACTATCATGAGGAGAGATGGAAAGATAATCAGTTCAGAGTTATTACAATACAAGCTACAAAAGGAAAAGACATTTTTGCTA
Source organism: Escallonia rubra (assembly GCA_033065855.1). Lineage (NCBI taxonomy): Eukaryota > Viridiplantae > Streptophyta > Magnoliopsida > Escalloniales > Escalloniaceae > Escallonia > Escallonia rubra. Next base: position 115,265 of record JAVXUO010001154.1, on the reverse strand, counting down.
TTTGAGCCGCTTGAAAAACAATAATGTGGAATTTGCCGATACTATTCTTGTTTGACTTTTTTACTAGACATAGTCAAGAATTTTGAAGAGTCTCCGGGCAAACATAAGAATTCAATGATTGACATAACGAGAAAGTTTAATTATAAGGTTGAGGCAAATTTACACTCTTTTTTGTTGAATTCAAGTTGAGTAACTGATGAATTGAAAATTGACACTCAAACCGTTTTTAGTGACTAAAGGCGGAAATTTAGTATCATATCTACTTGAAATTCTTTTAACTACTCAAATTAGGGGGTAAGTTACTCATTTCATATTATAAGTAAACGGCTATGGGTGTGAGCATAATTACTCAAAATTAAGGGGTACCAAGTATGGTGTGCCTTGGACAAAAGGGGTGCGTGTACAAATCTGTTCAAATTTTGTAGTCCACTGACTACCAAACCAAGTGACTACCAGATAAAGAATAGCCTCTCTCCCTGACGAACCAATTCTGCGTACTTCAATGGCGACGTCTCCATGTTTCGCATCCATAAAACCCTTCATAGTTGAACACAAACCAGGTGACTCCATCTTTCTTGCCTCCATTTTCTCTTTGAACTCTATTTACTATGTGTTGCATAATAAGTGAAGTCCTTATTAGGTTCTTGTATCAACAATTCTAGCAATCAGAAGCTTCAAGTTCATGTGACAGTTAAGCTTCGTTCTGTGATAGCTAAGGTCAGTAACTTAATTTGCCACCTTCACCATGTTCATTCTTATACTTGCAGTCACTATTCCCTCTGTTCCTATATATATGTGACCTCATTTTCTTCTTCCTATGTCCCTAGAAAGGGTTGACCGTCTTATAATAGACTATGGGATCATACTCTTTATTTGATCTCTACTTTTAGTTAATGTAGAAATGGCGTGTACTGTACGTCAGGATTGCTATATTTTGTGTTGATGAACACTTACAAGTGATTTCAAAGCAATGCCTCTTTTAAAGGGATGAAGGGAGAATGCATTATAGCAATCTTTCGAGCCTCTAGACTCGAAAGGAAGCCCAATGTTCGCCGCCCATTAGGCCATCAGACCAATTTGAAAGCTTCTAGGGGAGAACCACGACTTAATAGTTTCCTCCGACAGCTTTAGGATGGCGGAAGCACAAAGTAGTAATGGCGGGGGATCATTCATTGTTTTCTCCTTTGTATCCTCCATCAATTTTGGACTTCTAGATTTGCATTATACTATCATCTTCCTACTTTTACCTCTTCTTTTCTGGTCATAAACAGGCTACAAAAAGCAACCCAGGCACGAAACCAAGTAGTGTTATATGTGCTGACTGCGATGGAAATGGTAAGTAGAGGCTATAGGTGATGATTTTCCTGCATGAGGATATGAAAATGCTTGTACTTAGCAAAGATATGTTAGAAAGAGGAGGAAGATATTGAAGTTCCCTTTCCAATACATTCTATTACCAAAAGCTTTGAAGGAACTTCCTTTCCTTCCTTTTTTGTTTCTGAACTGCAATTTAAGCCTTCCTTTGAAGAAAAGAGATAGGTTTTGGTTAATGAAAGGCTCTAATGCTTTTCCTCATTCTTGTTGAAATACTTTCTTCCTTCATTCTTTTCGAGACCAAATTGGCAAATGCGTCAAGGTTTACTCTGTAGAATTGAAGTGGGCGTGCTACCATGCACGAAACCTATCTACTGCTTATTACCTTATGGGATCACTTCACTTGGTAGTTCAAACAAATAGCTTATTTTCTTGTTCGTTACTCAGCCTTCTTTAACCAAAAATATGTCAATAATTATATCTTCATTTTAGAATACAGTGTGTTACATAACCTAGAGAAGGAGAAGAAGCAGCATGGACAAATTAACACTTTGATGTCCAATTGCCAGGTGCAGTTTTATGCTCACAACGCAAAGGTAGTGGCGTGAATTCCGTCGATCACTTCAATGGACAATTTAAAGCTGGTGAATCATGTTGGCTTTGCGGGTATATTTTCAGTTTTAAGTCAATCTGGATTTTTTAAGTTGCTTTGTTAGCTGATATCATTCTCCTTGACATTATTCTTTTTTTTGGTTGGTTTCTTGACATTATTCTAACCTGTGAAAAAATGTTTGCTAGTGATTGATTATATGATGACATAGGCATAGATAATGTACATGATAATGCAGACCAATATATCCAGGTCTCTTGTCTTGTGTCTCCCTGATATTGTCTGGTACACGGTTGTTCTTTGGGGGCGTAAAATAGTCCAAATGTTCTCTATTGCTCATTGTTTTGTGTTGCCAGGGGAAAGAAGGACATGTTGTGTGGAAATTGTAATGGAGCTGGCTTTGTGGGTGGTTTCATGACCTCTTCTGATACATAGAGCCAATCGTAGATCAAGAGGCCGATGGGGACCTGCCTCATTTGAATTTGTACATATAGTGACTGTAAATGCAAAGGACTATTGCCTTTCATATTGTAATTCAATTTGTCCCAACTGTAATTCAATAGCTAAAGATGCATTTCTACAAACAAATTTCGTTGATTTCTTGCTAAGATTGGGTTAATGCAATGTAGAACACCCTTCAATTTATGTATGTCGTACTTATATTGCTGCTAATACAGATCTTTCAGTGACTGCAAGAGACAGGAGATTCTAATGGCTGTTTATGAACTCGCTCATCTGCTTTTGCAGCAGACGAGTGGCCTCGGATTCAGGACGAAACACATGATAAACATGCGACTCCCCCTCTGCTTCAACCAGGCTCACTCCTTTCACCCCTTTCTTCTTCAGAAACTCGGCATACGTAACTCCCCTTTCCTTCAAAAAGTCCAACTCCGCCACATAAACCACCACTGCTGGAAACCGACGCCATTCCTCGTTGCACATTTCCACCTTCTCAAAGTTGCACCCGTAATAGTCCCGGTCCGATCCATCCGGCAGACTCAGTCTCCAAAACATGTCGTTCATCGCCAAGTCGGTGGCTGCCCCATCAGCCATCTCCAGTTTAGTCCGCTTTTGGCTTCCAAAATACGGATGAATTGGCAGCAACCCTTTGATCTTAACGCGACAACCTTTGTCGCGGATAGCTTTTATAGCAACCTGATGAGCTATATTCCCACCGGCACTATCCCCCGAGAGAAACACCCGCGAGAGGTCAGCTCTCTCGAGCCATGGCTCGGAGCTTTTCTCGCGTGATACCCAATCAAGAGCGCTATAGCAGTCATCATAGGCCGTTGGGAGCTTATTTTCGGGCGCGAGGCGGTAGTCCACGGAGAGGACAATGGACTTGGATGCTACCGATAAGTCTCCTAGGAAATAGTGGTATCCTAGCCATGTGGTCGAGCCAATGCTAAAACCGCCCCCGTGAAAATAAACGAGAACTGGAACCTGGCAGGCTGCTTCTGAGGTATTCGGGAGGAACATTCTCGCGGTTACCGGCTTCGATGGATCAATCACGACATCTTTGGACTTGTATCCATTAGGCGATTCGATTGAAGGAGGGGCCGCTTCAAGGGCGAAGCGTTTTACGGACCCGTCGGAGAAGACTTGGATATAGCCTGGTGCTTCCGCAACCATGGACATTTTTGAAGATTGAGATTTTGGCGTTGGGAGTTCGTACATGAATTTGAAGAGCCTCAACAGTCAACATAAGCTTAAATAGAGATGTTGGGTGTATACTTAAATAAATGTACTATGCAAGAAGTAGATAAAGATTAAAAGACTGGTGGGTTGGTCATGCAAAGTGTAGAGAATCTGTTTAATGAACAAAAAAAGAAAGTGAACATAGCTTGTCTACAACGAAAAAGAGAAGAGGCATACGATGAGAGTAAGGTCACCTATTTCAATGTATAAATACTTGTTCTCGTTCAAAATATTAGTCTCTTTTTTACAAATTAATTCTTATGAACAACAAGTTGATGCTCTTTCAAAGTAGCAATTGATGCTTATCTTCCATGTTTTGCGCTTATAACTAATGCATGTTACATTCCGTCCTTGTATAAAAAGTGATGTTTATGAGAAGTAAAAGAGGGTAGATCTGGAAAAATAATGATTAATGTGCATCAAATAAATCTAGTTAGGGATAAATAAAAATTTAGAACGCGCCAGGTAGGGGTCGAACCTACGACTTTCTGCTTAGGAAACAGACGCTCTATCCACTGAGCTACAGGCGCTTTTGACACTCTTATCTGCTACCAATTTTATAAGTCAAGGTCAACTTGTGATTCTTTCTAATGCTTCTAACGAAGTTTTCACGTTATTGCACAAATTTGTTCCAACATTACTGGAATTGCTACTTTGAAAATAAACAAATAACTATGTAATTAGCTTTACAAAGTGTGACGAACCGCAAAAATAAAGTGTCTACCCAAACATTAACAAATAATCTAGTTAACTCACGGTTGATTGATGATGCATTCATATGTACCATGAGACCTGTAAAACACGTCTATAGTGTGAAATTAAGTTCGGAACCTCTTTTATGGTTATATTACTGGTCGTTGTTACCTTTATAATTTTAGCAAATTATTAGCCACCCTATACCCTGCCAAAGATGATAGCGCTGAAACCAATGATGAGGAGGCAACCGGGTTCTGGCTAGTTCAAAACCAACGTAGATGAATCACCGCCAGATTTTAAGAATGGGAGGGGGGTTGCAGATAAAAACACTGAGAGTTGGTCATCCTAGAAGATCTCTTATACACACACACTAGTATGGAGCACGTGGATGTGGTCGAGAGTAATTTTTGAGGTAATATTATTAGCTTTTTTGGATCAAATAATATAATTCAATTATGTTCTTATTTCTTTTGTGACTTGTTCTAGAAGAAATGTATATTTGATGTTTGTAATTGTGATCAATATTTGGAAATCATCTTTGCAGGCTTCAAAATTGAAAAAATGTTTGATGTTACTGTTGAAAAGAAAAGTAAATGGAAAAACTAAAAGAATCAATATACGTGTTTGTTTTTATAATCTGTTACATTGGTTTATGGTATACAATTAAGATTTATAATTTTCATCATTTTATTGTAGTTTGGTTTGGTTATGAAACTTTCTAGATTTTTTTCCTATTCATCACGAGAAGACAAAAATAAATATATTTTTTATTTATTTTTAAAAAATTCCATTGAATAATAAACAAGAACTCAAAGCCTTAGAAAGACAAATTTTTTTTTTTGTGTGGTTTAAACAAAGAAGTTTACAAAGAGAGAATCATTGTCTGTTGATTGCGGCATTGAAGGAAGAGACTAGTTCCTTTTCTCTTTAAACACCAAAAGAGAGAAATGGAGTTTTTAGCGAACAATCAATGAAAAGTTATTTGAAACATTATATATGTCCAAACCATAAACCAACATTCACAATATAGACAATTATTATGCATGTGTATATAAATCAATTATACATAAAACAATATATAGGATTGTTATGATTAATGTACGTTTATGATTTCAATAATAGGATGCAGTTAATGTGCATAAAATCAATAATATTGTGTTATGAGCGTCACGCATCATGCATGTAGTAGGCCTTCAGCTTTAGCATGTAGAATGAGAAGATGTAGTTTTACTTTATTATATAATATCATCTTAGCTTTTATTAAAGTGATGTTTTTTTTGCGCATTGGATCTTCGGCTGTCATTGGATGGTTTCCATCATTTTCTTGTGTTGGATAATATTCTTGAACTTCATGTGCTATCAGCCTTGCTCGGATTCTGTCATTTTAAGCCTTTTTGTCCATCCTAATGATGAAGCTGAATTCTTTCCCTTCCATTTCTCAAGGTTCTTTCCATTATGCGTATAACTTTTAGTGTAAGACGTCATTCTTGCCAAAATTATTATGAGGCATATAGTTATGAATTTGTGTACCTTCTTTTATTGTATCAATTTTGAGACTGGACATCTAATTAAAATTTTACTTGCGTCCAACAATGTTTATGAATGTCTGTTGAATGTCTCAAATTACAACCAGCTTCAGCTTGTACCTGCTTTTATCTATATCATTGGATCAACAATATTTATGTTAAAATAAACAAATATTCTTAATTTTCTAGTTTACCTTGATTCATAAGATATTGGAAGTTCACATTTCTTATACTTACAAGCCCGTCTTTTTTATGTGATTATAACTTTCTTGCAACATCTTTTGCATGCTTAGTACTATGGTTCTTTTTTATTCTCAATAGTCAGTAATCTTGCTATAAAGAATAGTACAATTTATGTACAAAACTGTTGTTAATTTGCGCCATATTTAAGCCTAATTTTTTTTTTCCATTTTTATGCATATTAACCTTGTCTTTCATTAGCTCGTCCTTTTTATGTGATTGTAACTTTCTTGCAGCATCTTTTGCATGCTTAGTATCATGGTTCTTTTTTGTTCTCAACCGTTAGTAATCTTGCTTTAAAGAACAATACAATTTATATACAAAACTGTTGTTAATTTGAGCCATATTTAAGCCTAATTTTTTTCCCATTTTTTATGCATATTAACCTTGTCTTTCGTTTTTTATGTTTTTGTTTTTTCAATAATTTTTTGTTTCTTAACTGATTTTTCTCGTATTTTAGTTTCTTTGTTTTTTTTTCTTTCAGTTTTACAATTATTTAAATTAATTGTTTACTAACCCAAAAATGCAAGAAAAAGAAAATTCATCACAGTTATCGTTATCCAATATTTAGAGAACATTCATTATCCAATGTTTATTTCATTTCAACCAAATTAAAAAGGGAGTAATAAAGGAATTTCTTTGTTTATGTTTTTCTTTCTCATGAGACTTTTCATTTCCCAATGTTTAGAACATTTTCATTATCCAATACTCATTTAATTTTAACCAAATTTAAAAAGGAGTCATAAATAGAGGGTATAATTGTAGTCGAGAGTAATGTTTGAAGTGATATTATTATCTTTTTTGGGATCAAAACAATGTAATTCAATTATGTTATTATTTTTTTGTGAATTATTTTAGAAGAAATATATATTTGATGTTCGCAATTGTAATCATTTCAATGTTTGAAAATATTCTTTATAGGATTGAAAAAATGTTTAATGGTACCACTGAAAATACAAGCAAATGGAGAAATTAAAAGAATGAAACTACGTCTTTGTTCTTGTAATCTGTTAAATTATTTTATGGTTAAGATTTCTAATTAAGACCAGATGCTCTGCATTTCATTAATAAGAAATGCAAAACACCCGGTCTTCAACTGCAATAACTGAACATATTTTCAGTTCAAATTGGCACAATAATTAACCCTTATTTTTTTATGCATATTTAACCCTTTTTCGTTTTTTTTTTTCAACAATTTTTTGTTTCTTAATTGATTTTTCACGCATTTCAGTTTCTTTATTTTATTTTTGTTTTTCATTTTTTCAATTGGTTAATTGTTTGCTAACCTAAAAATGTAAGGAAAAAAATCACAGTTCTCATTAATCAGTTTAATATTTAATGTTTATTTTATTTTAACCAAATAAAAAAAATATATTTTTTTTGTTCTGTTTTTGTTTCTCGCCACACTTTTCATTTTCGAATGTATAGAATAGATTCATCACCCAATTTTCTTTTAATTTCATCAAATTTTAAAAGGAAGTACTAAAAGAAGGTTAAGATTGTAATTGACGTGATTACGGAAGACATAATCGTCGAAAAATGATTTACAATATTCATACTTTTTAGGTAGTGCACACACACACACAAAAATATATTTTTTGCTACCACACATTTTATTTTCCAATGTATAAATGTAGGTGTAGATTAAATTTATGACCTAATGTTCATTAAACACATTATAAAAAAACTAATTAGAGAATGATAGGGTTGTCATTGGAATAACTAACGGAGCGCAAAATAGGAAATAATTACAAAATTAGTAATTAATAATAGTATTTATGAAAAGGTAGGATTATTATTGAAGTGATTAACGAAGGGCAAAAACGGAATAAAATGATTTACAAGATTCATACTTTTATAGGTAGTATGTGTGTGTGTGTGTGTGTGTGTGTGTGTGTGTGTATATATATATATATATATAGAGAGAGAGAGAGAGAGAGAGAGAGAGAGAGTTTTTTTTATTGAGAAAAATCTTATGCATTAAGAAGATAGTTTCCTTATTTATGTTTGTTTGAAATATTTTAGTCTTCAAAATCAATTACGTAATCTTATATCTATGTGATCTCTGGATTTATTATTGTATTCAACACTTTCCCAAAGTAATGAAATTAGGCAGTTTTTACATTTACTATCAGTTCATGGTGTCAGCCAGAGCCTAAATCATAAGTTGCTCCCATCTGGTACCAATCACTCTGCGACCTCCTCTCCAAGTACTTCAGTTTGTATCGCTACCCTTAAGCCCTCTTCTTATACATGGATTATTGATTTGGGTGCCACTCATCATATGATTTGTGATAGTGGCATTTATTTCCTTTCTACTTCCAAGCATCTTTGCTGACTTCCATCTGTTTACCGAATGCTTTGAAGGTTTCAGTTGCCAATGTTTGCTCAATTTCCTAGTTCCCAAAATTTACGTTTGATCGTGTTTTACATGGTCCCACTGTTAATTTGAACCGGTGACTTATCATTGCTATGCTCTTAGAATAAGGTTTCAAGCCTCAATATCGATGTGCTACTCTAATACCGAGAAAAAAGTTAGTTAAACTACAAGAAAAATGTCGATTTACAATGTCGATTTTCTGCCATTTTTTTGCACGATATCGATTTTACGAAAACTACATACACCATGTTTTGTTTGAGTTTCTGCCAATTGTATTAATGAATTCAATTGGTTTCCCCACAACACATTTTTTTTACGCAATTCATCTAATAACTCACTTGAATTGTCAGGACATAACATTTGAAGTTGACATTTCCCACTTTCATATAAAAAGGGTCCCACTGAATGTGCCAATGTTTGCGCTGTTAGCAAACTCAGAATCGATTTGCGTGCCTACACACAATTGATTAAAAGCGTGAGATCTTTTTTACCCCTTAGGCCTGGAGACAATGAAAAACTTTAACAAACAAATGAAAATTGAAAGTAAAGACTGCGCGCCCGTTAGAAGACAAATAAAGCTTTTGATTGATTGTGAATGTTTACAAAATAATGTTCCCAAACTAAAATCCCTATCGATAGGTAGCAAAAGCCTCTAAACATGAAAAAAAAAGGAAAACACACTTGAAGTCAAGTCTTGATTTGTCTGATTTGACGATGGCGTTCTTTCTTCCTTCTTTGATCGAGCACTTATACTATAGACCAATTTGTAGAAAATAACTAGCACTCCAAGACAAACTACTTACTAAAAGACAAACTATTCACTTAAAAAATAACTACCACTGAGAAAATAACTACGCACTAATAAGAAACCAACAACTCATATCCCTTATCAATAGGAACACATTTTCAGATGTACTCATTTTTCTTCTGATTTGAATTCTTCATTATCTCCTTCAGAAATAATAATTAAAAGTAAATGCCATTAAGTGGCATTTAATTAAAGTGAAGTTAGTGAAAAAATATGCGTTGATGCAAACAACTTGTTTTCATCTTTTTCGAAAAGGACATTTTTTGATTTTCTTGAAATGTGAAAAATGAGACAATGAAAAAGCCTTTCCAAGCATAGCATAAAGATACTGTGGTAAGTAATATTACCACAACTTTGTAGGATGCATCATACATTTAAAGTCATTTTACCACTATATGGTTAAAATTTGTTATTGAGTGATCAAAGTTGCTACAAATGACAAAAGTTACTGATTTTACTGATCCAGAGATCAATAATGTACGACGGACGTTTTCGCCGCTAAGTGTAATTTTTTAACTTTCAAAACTAAAATTGGTTTTAAGAATCCGGAAACGATACAACAAGAACGAAGATACGACCAAGCATAAAAGAAAAAAGAACCCAAGGAATGAAAAAAAAAGTAAAATTCATTTAAACACCATTTTAACAATATGAAAGCTCTTCTATGTTGATTGAATTCCATTTTCTACACATTTATTAGTCAAATTGAGTCGGACGAATTTCAATAATTAATGTATTTGCAAAGAGTGGATGAGTAATGTTTGAATCTGACCTTCAAAATGGTGAGGAAACAAAGAAAATCCCGATTCTGCCCTTTATTCGAGTAGTCGCTTATTCGCCAAATTGCCTGAGGCCTACGCTTTTTGTGAATTCAATTGTAGATATTTTGCCACTAATACAATTTTCCTTTTTCTCTTAGCTTTTGTTTGGCAAGCTGCTATAAGTTCCCGATGTCATATTTAATATTATCCTAGAAAATTCATGACTTACAATAAGATCAAATAAGTCTTACAATATGAACGTAAACCTTCGATTCAAACATTAAAATTCTTAGATAGCCGCAATAAATCTGTCTTCAAACAAATATTTAATTTTTAAACTCCGCTTGGATTTCATTTCATGCGTTTATAGAACATGTCTTTTACATTATTTTGCTTTCCATTAACACAATTTTCTTAAAACCTGGAAAATGAAAGCAACAGAAACACCACTTAAACATAGCCTTAAAGATAAATGCACTACTAAGGCCCCATTTGACAACCATTTTTTTTTCCAGTTTTGGAAATTAGAAAAAAAAAGTGCATTTGGTAACCATTTTGTTTTTTCCTTCTCCCATTTAAAAAATCAGTTTTTAAACTGAAGAGTAAAAAAAAAAACTCCAAACTTGAGTTTTTTTTTTGAGACCACCACCACCACCCTCCCACCGCCGGCAGCCACCTCAAGCGACCACCGCTGGCGACTGCCGGCAGCCACCTCCCGCCGCCAGCCACTGCCGGCCACCACCACAGTCGACCACCGTTACGCCCCACCACCGCCACCGCAAACCACAAAAAAAAAAGTCAAAATAAAAAGGGTTACCAAACACCAAAAAAAAAAAAAACTAAAAAAAAAAAGGATTATCAAACACGGTACTTGTTTTTGTAAAAAAAAAGTTTTGTCAAACATATTTAGCGACATTTTTATATTAGTTAAAGGCTACAAGGTTTTTAAAAGTGCATAATCTTAAAGTAGAGTGCTATTATCATTTTACTAAATAATCTATATTTAGTGTTTGTTTTTGGCTAAATTTTTTTCTCTGTTATTACGATGCAAGGTGGAACCTTTAAAGCCTGGGGCTTTAATCTTCCATCCGTTTAAGTTGGCCGTGGCTTTAATGCTTTGAAGTTACTGTACAATATGTTTGGTGGGGATTGGAAGAAAACATAATGGCACCTATGATTTTTCAATTACTCCCCGTTGTTTCACGTGAATATAAAAGATACATTGAACAGTTTGGGAACAATAGTTTTGACTATTTAGAATCGCTGAATATATAATCTAATATTTTAAACGGTTCCTCCTCATCAAGCTGTTCTGAACGGTGAATGCTAACCCGATGCCGTACAATATTTACTCCTCTAAAGAAGAATGTCAATACACAACTTGACATTATTTTCCTAATTCTTTTTTCTCAAATTTTTGTATTGTCGATATAATAGAGGATATCGAAACAGAGGAAAATCATTCGACTAATATTCTAACAGTTGTGTATGGATTCGTAAACTAATAAGCATAAAATGACTAGTTCGCATTCTAGGTGCAACTAAAGACGTAGATTCAAGTGAGCGATAATGTTGGTCTAAAAAGCATGAGTAGTGCTCCAATACTTAAATGTTTTCCAATTGAGGTGAGATTAAACTCATGCTCTTTCCGCCGAACCCCCACATGCGTCACAAAAGAATCGAACGAGGATGTGAATTTGATCACAACCTTTAATAATTTTTTGTTTAGTACAATTTAATTGTTTTCATTATCCATCTCAAGGCTGGCCGTTAGATGTGCCTATAAGTCGGATCTCTTTTCACATCAAGAAGCTGGTGGAGTGATCAATGCTCACCATATATTATACATAGAGTGGTGAATTTTTGAGTGTCGTTAATGCACTGTTCATCAACTCAATACAATTGTATTTTAATGGGCCCAACATTTTCTCAATTTATAATGATATTAAACTGTGTTGAAAAGTGATACGAACGCAGCACATGATATTTTCATTTTTTTAAAGTAATTTGTAACTTTTATTGTTGTTATGATTGGTAAAGAAAGGTGGTTACAATTGTTTTCATCTTTTTTGTTTTTATTTTTTGTTTTTGTTTTCATGATCTTGTTCGGAAAATGCATGTTTTTTTATTTTCTTAAAAATGTAAAGCATGCAGATAATGAAAGGCTTTCCAAGCATAGCCTAAACACACAAGCAACAACAATATCTATAGCTTATTGTAGTAATATAGTCACTAGTTGATTAAATTTTATTGGGAAAATTAAGAAAAGAGGGGTTTTGGGAATAAATGTTTGTGAAAGGTGGAATTCTTTTGAAAATTTAAGAAAAAGTGGGGTGACTTTTTAAAATTTCTGAACAAGGGGTACACTTAAGAAAAATGGGTTTTTTGAAATCAATTAATTTGGTCTTCCTAGATTACCCTTCCCGCCAAAATTGTTGACCCTTGTTCTGGTACAAGTCATTTTCTGCATGAATACAAGTACGGTTATGCAAAAACACTTGTCAGTTTGTGCAGATATTCAAGTCTTTTTTTTCTCTTCCAAATAATGCAGATATTCAAGTCTTTTTTTTCTCTTCCAACTAATGCAAGAATACAGAATCTGACATGCACTTTTGCATAAAAGGACTTGGGTTTCTGCAGAAAATGACTAGTTTCACCCAGACTGTGCTTCTACGCCGTTCTTCTATGATTGATCGGTAAACACACTCCGAAGTTGATCATTTTCTCCTCAGCACCTATGTGTATATTTAGGCCGATAAAATGCGGCCTAATTGAGAGGTGACAGCATCGATGAGAGAATCATAGGAGGCGTAGCTAATATTGTTTCTTCCTTCGTGTATCAGTCCAGCGGACGTTACGTAGCTGTGTGGCCTACAAAGGATCATCCCACGTTTAGACTTTTTGAGTTGGAGCACTGCTTGGTTGATCCTCAGAATCGGGAATCACGCGTGCGGATCATTCAAGTTCTCTGTGTTGAAAACTCCAAGTTGGTGTTATAGAACACCAAAGTCTTCGTTGAGCAGTGGTATGGGCCCTTAAGAAATAGGGAACAACTTGGTGGATGTGCTATCTGTGATTCTACATTTGTTGCCACCGATGCCTTGAAAAATTCACAAATTACTGGTGTTTGGCAAGGCCTAAATGCTGTTGCCCGCTTAAATTCTCAAAATGTGAGTTCTACAAGATTTCCCTTTCTCCCTGTTGCTTCTTTTTTTAGGTAATAAACTTCATGTTAACAAATTAGAATACCTTTTTGAATTGCTATATCAATAATTCTTATCTGTTTCACTCGATTTTTTTAGTACCAGCTGCAACAATGAGTTAGATCCTGTTCCGAACCCGAACCCGAGAAATAAAAACGTTAAAAGACATTAACAAAGACTCACCTAGATTGAAGATCCCCACTTGTAAGAACCAGCTAGGCCAAATAGCCCCACTTGTTGTAATAAACAAGTGGAGCATGCTTAATCACTCAGTTTTAAAAGTGAAAGGCATGGATATAGAAGACCCGTATCGCTTGCTTGGCCAAAAAACATGGCTGGGACGTGGAGCATGCTTAATCACTCAGTTTTCTTGCAATTCATTTCTTTGATTTTTCAAGTCCTTTTTCCCGTGTAACTGATGAAGCGAGCACTAACGTGAATTGGCTGCGTCACCGGTTTAAGAAAACTACCGAAGGTCTGAATTACCACCACAAAAAGCCGTTCGATAATCACACCACCGCCAGCCCCGTGAACTGGACAGCATCGCGACTGATGATTAAACAACAATCTCTACTGGTAACTGAGATGTAGATCTCATGGAAATAGAGCTGTGTTTGAGAGATGGAGTGAAGAAACGAAATCCTAAGAAAGATCCAACATGGAAACTAACAATTTACTGTCTCATCCTAACCTATATAATACTAGGGCCGCCCCACCACTATCACGCACCGGTGACCGGCGGTGGAGCAGCAAATTAAAGAGGCAGCGCGCCTGCTGTTTGGTTTTCTTTGTGTAGAGAGGGTGTGTGTTTAAAGAGAAGGCAGAAAGATTGTACGATACTGCACGGCTTAACTAAATTTTCTTTACACGGTCATCAATGCAACAGACATCCATGAATAAGATATCTAGCCAATTGTTACTGTATGTAATTCTATATCTAGTGGTTCCTGCATTGGGGTGAAACTAGATGATGTTGAAGCTTCTGTCGTTGATGTTGAAGAATCTGAGAGTTTACTGCTTACACTGAATAAGGCAGTTTCCAAATGCTCAAATGGGTTATGCGGGGGATTGATTTCCACCCCACCCTCCAGCATCTTCACCACGGTGCTCATTTGAGGCCTTGCTTCTGGCCGATACTGAACACACCAGAGAGCCACCATCAACGTTCTTTTCGCATTCTCTCTGCTGTTTTCTTCTATACCAAAGAGTGAAATCAGCTCCGCTAATTCGTTGTCCCTGAAGCACTCCCATGTCCATTTCGGAACCCATTTACGGGTCTCGCTTAGAGTAGCGTCTCTGTTTCTCCTCCTCGACACAATCTCAAACAAGAGGATTCCGAAGCTGTACACATCAGACTTGTGCGTAACCGCGCAACGCTTCCACAGCTCAGGGGCAGCATACCCGGCTGTTCCTTTGAAATGCGTCAGGAATTCATGGCTGGGTTCCATATTATAGAGCTTGGCTAATCCAAAATCTGCCACCTTTGGAGTCAAGTTTGCGTCTAGAAGTACATTCTCAGGCTTTATGTCATAGTGAATTATCCCCTGTTGGCACTCCTCATGCAGGTATGCTATCCCTTTTGCTGTTCCAATTGCAATCTCCTGCAGCTTCTGCCACTCAATAGCTTGGTTTCCACGGAACAAGAAAGTATCAAGCGACCCATTTTCCATGAACTCGTAGACGAGGGCTGTCATTTTAGGATCAAAGCAGAAGCCATAAAGTCTGACTAGGTTGACATGGTAAGTTCTCCCCATGGTGCTTACTTCTGCCATGAACTGAGCTTGGACTACTGTATCCGAATTGTTCTTAAGCACTTTGACAGCCACCTGTTCTCCGCCTGGAAATTCTCCTTTGAAAACCACTCCATAACCGCCTGAACCCAATTCTGTGGAGAAATCCTGTGTGAATCCTTGAAGCTGATGAGGAGAAAACCTTATCGGTTTCTCTCGAGCCATTTTGCTTAAGAATCTCTCCATGGTCGCTCCATGGAGTTGAAAGTCTCCAATTACTGGGTAGTTAATTGTTCGTGCAGGCGCTATTATGTCTTGTGAACTTGGTGTCTTTGAAACATTTCCCATAATATTGGTGGCTAACCGAGTGTAAGTTGGGTTTGTGCTTCCTGCCTTCTTCAAGCAGTCAATTATAGCAAGAACTATAGCAACGACTGCAGCGGTCATCACAACAGCTGAAACTGGAAGTAGCAAAGGTAAATTTCAAAATAGGAATTGGAACGAGTTGAGCCAGAAATTTTGTAGTAGTGTAACTTCTTAGCAGCCAACTTACCAACGGAAGCTATGATAGCCCATTTTGCCATGGAATTGAAGCTTCTGAATGGATCGAAGCTGCTGAATTCATCGGGGATTCTGAATGGGTTGGAGCTGCTGAATGGGTTGAAGCTGCTGAATTCATCGGGGATGCTGAATGGGTCGGAGCTGTTGAATGGGTCGAAGCTGCTGAATTCATCAGGTGCAGTTGCCATTTATATGTACAAGAACTCAAAAGAAAAGAGGTATAGCTGGTGGTACGTGGAGGAAGTTTGTGCAGGCAAGCGATGGGATGGGATGTACCAGTGGAATTGGCCTTTTTATCGAGAGCGGAATAACGCGTTTTTTAGTCAACAGGGTGGAATTCTCACCTGAATACCTTATGCTACGTGTAGGTGCCTCGCCAGTGCTCCGAGGATGACATATGATGTCTCTATCTTCCGATCGAGTCTTTTCTCCTCGAGATTTCTGGGAAAGACCGGAGGCTGATACATCTGTCTTTATCTTCCAGAGCTTATTCTCCTCGAGGACTCGTGCAAAGACCGGAGGCTGAGAACGAAAAGGGTAAAGGGAATATGCATGGCAGTTTCTCTGTTTTGCTTTCTTTGTTTGTAGGCTTTCGCCGCGTTGACATGACATATGGTTCCGGTTATGGCCACGTTTGGTCCTTCTAAATGATTCTTGTATTATGATTTATGAATAATGAGTATGCAGGACAACAGGAGTACCATACGCGATTGTGACCGCCAAAACCTGCTTGGGGATGAAGGTTTTCGTCTGTTGTTTCTTCTTCTGTTTTTCATTTCTCTTGGACGATAAGGAATTGGAGTGTAAGAGAACAAGAGTCAAAATATCAAACGTTTGCTAAAGTTTGACATTTTGTCACTAATTTGAAGTTACAAAAGATGTAATGTATTAACCATCGAGGTTTTCATTCGAAAAACGAGACAGAATGAAATGAAAATTTTCAACTTGAACTCTTTGTAAACTAACCAATCTCTCCTAACTGTTTGGATCATATGGATGGATTCCTTAAGGAAAGTAACTGAAAATACTAGAGTAGAAATTGCCACTGAACAGCCATTGTAAATGGCGAATGTTGGAAACTGAGGACGTGATGCCCTACTACCACATTAAATTATTGACTGCTTCTATTTATCTACTTACCAAGATGTCGGACATCACAGATACAATAGCACGATTACATATGACTTTTGCTAGCTATATAGTTATACATTTCCACCCTATAGTATTTTGACAGCGCAAAACCAGCTCAGCTCAAACGAGTCAGGTCCCTACCAACTTCTGCTTGTCAAGCCCAAATAGAAGTTTAGCAGTGTAGATGACATTTTGCTGTAATGAGATATCTCGGTCTTTTTATGTGTCCTCCATGTAAGTAAATGCAAGCTACTACCTCGAACTTTCATAGACATGTAACTATTGACGTAATGTAATGCCACAAGGTAAATCACGTAAAACTGTGTTAACATGTGACTCTTAAATCATCAATGTTTTTTTACCCTTTTACAAAAAAAAAAAAAAAAAAAAAAAAATGTTTATGGCAAATGTTGGACTTCAGAAACGTTCAATTTTGAACTTTTCTTTGATTTCCCATGCTAGCGGGCAAAATTTCCAGAGGATTCCCACCTAGTCTCCGATTTTCAGATACCGGAAATCTTCTCAGCCAAACCGTTCTGTGGGTGGTCTTGGCTTCTATAGTTTCAATGGGGGTGCATAAAACTTAACAAAAGGGACATAGGCAAAAGGATAAAGTTGATACACAGGGGAGAGCTCGAGGGATTTGATAACTTCTCTGGGTGTGATCTCAACCTTCAAGCGACTCATACCGCTCCCGGAACGAAATTCACAAAGGAATATAACATCCATATATATATATATATATATATATATATATATATATATAGTGTGTGTGTGTGTGTGTGTGGTGTCATTGAGGTACGTGCCTTTTGTTTAGAGGTTAGAGCATCTAGCTGCTCGATCAATCTCCAAACAAGCGATGCATGATTGTAAACTTATTGTAGCTTCCTCCTAATTGATGTCGTGCATAAACTTGGCGCCGGAGTAAACAGTGCAATGCTTGATCGCAGCTTCTGCTTTCCTAGATGTACTTTTGCTCAGGCAGCAAGCCTGACACCCACTAGAACGAGATAACGAGAAAACCAAAGATATGTTTACTTTGAATATAACACGAGGTGGTAAGACAAAACACTGAACCATTTTTTCCTTCTGTAAGAACCTATCAGCCAGATTAACCAGCTCAACAAACCGTGGATACTAAATTTCCTTGGCTTCTCCCCTTCATTACAAGAAAATTAGAGCTAAACAATGGTTGGACATAGCCATCAATTTTGAGCATTATATACTTCTCGTCTCTGGCTCTAAGTGCACCGGCAAAGAGAACAGACTCGGGAAAATGGAAAGTGAGCGCCAAAAAACCTACTTGACCTCTGGTTCTACTTGGCCTCTTGTTCTACGGCAGGCGCTTTCTTCCAAACCTCCTGCCTGCAACTCATTAATTACTGTGCATGGGGGGGTAAAGAAAACGCACTAATGGTTCAACTTCCACTTCGAATTTCTTTTAAGACACGAAGTGCTGAGAGGGTAAGCTTCACGTACGAGCTCTCCAAGTTCTTCCGCTGCTATCATATTGGTTTCAGCGAGTGAGGCTTTACGGTGCCTACGAGAGGTTGTCAAATAAGCCTGTAGCGCGTCACAGATGAGTCTGTTGGGCCCACAGCAAGTTCGAGTCGTGACAAGTTACCTTTATGACCACTCATTTTGTGCTTGTGTTATGATTCTAAGCCAATGATTCTCACAAGGTTTCTTGACGTAGGAGCCTGAGTCAATGTCATGCCGCCCCCTGACATCGCTAGATACGGAAACAAGTTTCATTAAGCTGTATATTATTAAAAAATTTGACTGCTATACAGGTTATAGGAGCTTAGTTACAATTCTTTGTATAGTGACAATTAATGATTATTAAAATATTTAATAATTTTATTTAATGATACTAAAAAATCGGTGTTAAGAATTATTACTAAAAATATAATTAATTGTTATTATATAAGGATTAATAGCAATCTTGGTATAGCTAGAGTCGCACCAAAAATTATAATAATAATTTATTATTTATTATTTATTATCAAGTAGGGCTAGTCAAATCCCATAGGAAGGACACAGTGATTGACGTTACAAACAAGCTTTTATTAAGTGTTCTTTTCTTGAAGGTAGTCAGATTCCATCTGAGAAGAAAAAGTAAAAAAGTGATCGCCTACTTTCACACGTTATATGATATTCCTGCCATCTTTTTATCATTAAGAAATACGGAGTATATAACAACAAAACACAAATTTTTTAAGAATGAGTGATGATATGATAGAGCATAATATGTAGCGTAAAAGAAGCATTCCAAAGCAAAAAGGTCATAGAAGTTGTTTGCGCTGAGAGCAAACTCACAATCATTTTGTGTGCGTGCGATACAAATGATTAAATGTATGGAATTTTTTCTTGCCTCTTAGGCTTGAGAACTTTACTAAAAAGGAAAAACTTTAATGAAATGTAAATGACTAAAAATGAAAACTTTAGTTCGATAAATAATCAAATTATTGATTGTGCGTCCAAAACAAATGGTAATTTGTATCAAAAAGCCAATCGATGCGAACAAAATAAAGACTTCTATCGATAGGAGGTAAGAGAACAACATTAAGAGAATGTATAAAAGAAAGAAAAAGATAAAATACTTGTAATCAAGTTATTTGTTTGAGTTGTGTGTGCTGATCGTTGTGTCATTCTTTGACCCAGTATTTATAATCCTGACCGATCAGATTGTAAAAAATAACTATCATTACAAGACAAACTACCTACTCAAAAAATAATTACTACAACTTAGAAATTAACTACGACTAATAAGTAAACAACAACACATATTCCTAATTGACAGGAGCATATTTTCAAAAAATAAAAAAATAACTTCTTGATTTGAATCCCTCTTTACAGTTATTAATAATAAAAAAATAATGATATTTAATTAAAACAATATTATTAGTGATAGAATTATTTGTTGGTGCAAACAAAATTGAAATGGCATGAGTGTTTTGAAGCATCTCTGCTCTTTACCTTAATCAGTGGCACACGCTAAAGGCCTTCCCGCGCTTCCTTTATCAATCTTGGTCGCTAAGGTAAGACCAATACAAGTACCCCCCCACCCCACTCATAACACACTCGTCCGGTCATACTCAAAGACTAACAAGGTGCGTGTTGCTCTCATACTCGTCCAACTTATTTTCTCTACGATCGAAATTCTGCAATGATTAGCTGTATTGTGCACGTTATTTTATGGCTTTTGATTTAGGATTTCATTACAGATATCCCGATTTTCTTTGTGTTTACTGAATGGTCAACAGAAAATTTCAACTGGGCAGAAAGAAAAATCTGACTTTTGTTCCATTTAATGCGTAATTTAAGAGCGTTCTTTGAGATTTTTTACATCTTCACTTTGATTTTCATTTTGCTAATCTAAAAATGTTTCATGGTAATTTCTCTATACATTGTCATATGTGTTACTGTTATTAGTGGCTGTGAGACAAAATTGGAAGAAAGGATCTCTTCCGTTGTTTTGCAGTAGCAACTCATTGGGGTAGCCGTCCGTCCCCTGTTTAGGTATTCCATCTCTTGGTAGGACATTAGCAGACTTTATTGGCTTAGTTCGCACTCTTACTATGTCCCATTTTTTCCCATCTCTTCAAAAAATTAAAGGTTTTAAGATTACTCTTTTTTTTTTGTGAAAGGATGGGGTTTAAGTGAAGCTTCTAGAAAGAAAATGGGGAAATTATCTGGGATTTACACATGCAAAAGCTTGACATGTCTTGCGACATTGTTACCTTTGTAGCTACGGTCATTGACAAGAGAGAAGAAAAGGGGGCAAACGGCGTTTGAATTGTGTAATATGCTGTTGATATATATTTTTTTCCTTTCTTTTTGGTCCATCCAGAGGTCACGTGCATGGGTCTGGGCTACATAACTGTTAGCTGTTATTGGTTAGTTGTTTTATGTGTTACATAAGCGATAGAGGAATAGTTAACATGAACCTGATAATATTGCAAAGACTTTAATTAATGGATTTAGCCTGTACAGCTTCGCGGGGTGTTGTTCAGGTTATGTAGTGGTTAAGTGTTGCATAGAATTTAGAACCTGTTTGAAAATCATTTAAAGGCCCCGTACGCTTACCATATTTGTTTTATGTTTTCATTTTCTGTTTTCATTTTCACGATTTTCATATTCAGTTTGAAAACATGTTCCTGTACTTTTATCATTTTCACAAAAAAAAAATTAGCTATTTTTTCTTATATTGGGTTAAGTTTGAGTGAAAAACAGCTGAAAACACCTTTTATGTGTTTTCAGTTTTTTGTTACTATTTGAGTAATTTTATCCTAAACGAAAACAGAAAATGGTAAAAGTACGCAAAAAAAAGAATATTTTTCATCATCATTGCTAAAAACAGAAAACGAATATCGTAAACGTACGGGGCTAGTTTCTAGCTTTTTCTCCAGTTTTGTAAACAGGAGAAAAAAAAACGCGTTTAATACATAATTTTTGTTTTTTATTTTCTTTTATTTGAAAACCAGTTTTTATAACATGACTGTTTTTTAAAACTCCAATTTTGGAGTTTTAGGTTTTCAATTTTTGTTTTTGTTTAGAGACCCCCCCCCCCCCCCCACAACCACCACCACCGCCATGCCCCACCACCACTACCGTAACCACTACCAAAGAAAAAACTGGGTAATCAAACACCCAAAAGAAAAAAATAAAAAAAAAAGTGGGTAATCAAACATTCATTTGTTTTTCTAAAAAATAAAAACTAAACTGGTTTTGTTTTGTTTTGTTTTGTTTTTTTTTTTGATACAGAAAACAAAAATTGTAAGTAATTTCAAACAGACCCTTAGTTAACCTATACATTATGCTTCTAATAGTTGTCATAGATGTTACATCAAGTGAATAAGATGTATCGCTTCAGTTGGTTCCCTTTCAATTGCTTTTGATTAATCAGCCGGCATGGCCTCTTCCCTGAGGATCCACAGAAAAGGCAGAATAGGTTCTCTTGTTCTCGGTCTGTTTATAAGGGCAGAAATGAATAAACCTACCAAATATGTGGATTGACCGTCAATGTCATTAGATAAAAAAAGGTAATCAGTTTCAGCAACAAAAGTTAAAGATATGATCTTATTTTTTGCGGGCAGCGTGTATATTCTGAACTCAGTCTTACATTAGGTGGTTTTGCTCTTCCTAGTCTTGAAGTTCTTGATTTTGGTGTCCTTTCAGCAAGCAATTGCAGTATATTTGATACAAAACAGTAGTATTTTGTATAAATCAATGATGATAACGTTGGAATACCATGACTTATTATGTCTCTCTTACAAATTGGTATTGTGTCAGGTGGAAGCGTACACTGCATAAGAGAGAGTAAACATTATATCATTGGAACCTAGCTGCAGAAGTTTTTTTTTTGACGAAATGGCTTTCAAGGGAAGTGAAAATGACTTGGTGGTTACTCAAGTTAGTGTTGCTGGATTTGTTGATACCGTGACGGCAAAAGAGCTTTCAGATTATCTTGAAGAGAACATTGGAATTGTGTGGAGGTGCAGATTAAAGACTTCTTCAACCCCTCATGGATCCTACCCTAACTTTGAGGTTAACACTGTAGATATCCAAAGTATGAACTATGAAAAAGTGACTCCCCATGCATTTGTACATTTTTCCAGCCCTGATAATGCAAAGTCAGCTTTGGACGCTGCAGGTCGTAGCGAGCTTATATTGTTCAAGAGACCTCTAAGAGTTAGTTTGGGGCCTGAGAATCCACATCGGATGAACCAAAGGAGGATGACCATAGAACCCTTCAAGTTATCCGATGTGCATCTTGAGATTGGACTATTGGCTAGCCGAGACGAATTCTTTGTCAGTTGGAGAGGAAATCCAACTGGGGTCGATTTTGTCGTCGATTCTTTTAATGGAAGGTGCGAGTTCCTTTTCGCAAAGGATACAGCCTTTTCTTTCAAAGGCAAGACCCAACACGCAGTGATAAAATGTGATTTTAGAGTTGAGTTCTTGGTGACAGACATTAATGAGGTAACCCAGTATAAAGATACTTCATACTTGATTATTCTATTGCAGCTGGCTTCATCGCCTTTGGTTTACTATAGAACTGCCGATGATGATATAGAAGAATCGGTTCCATTTAACTTGTTGGATGATGATGATCCTTGGATCCGAACTACTGATTTTACACCTAGCGGGGCTATCGGTAGATGCAATACTTACCGTCTTATGATCCAACCTCGCCACCGTGTAGAGCTGAATAAGGCAATGAATTATCTTAGTGAGCATAGGGTACCCAAAGTATATGCTGGAAATCAGCTCTTCGTGCGGGATGAACCAGATTTTGGGATGCCCATGTCAGATCCTTTCTTTTGTATTCAATACAAGAAGGGTTTCACCTTTAAAATCTTATTTTTGGTGAATGCTGTCATGCAAAAAGGTATAATCAACCAGCACCAGTTGTCGAACAGGTTCTTCAATCTACTTAGATCCCAACCGGAGGAAGTGAATGTGGCTGCGCTAAAACACCTATATTCCAATAGGCGCCCTTTATATGATGCTTATGGGAGGATGAAACTCCTTCACGAATGGTTGCTGAAAACCCCTAAGCTCTTTGTGAGGCCTAGAGAGATGGATGATACCATTGAGGTTCGTAGATTAGTTATCACCCCAGCGAGAGCCTACTGCCTTCCACCAGAAATCGAAATCTCAAATAGGGTTCTGAGGAACTACAGAGAACTTTCTGATCGTTTTATAAGGGTTACCTTCATGGATGAGGGTATGCAGATGCTTAATAAGGCTGTGCTCCAGTATCATGTGGCTCCTATTGTGAAGGATGTAAGGTCGAATTCTACAGCGCAGAAGACAGGCATGTTTAGAAGGGTGAAAACTATCTTGAGCCAGGGGTTTTACTTATGTGGTCGGAAGTATTCATTTTTAGCCTTCTCAGCTAATCAATTGAGGGATCGTTCTGCTTGGTTTTTTGCTGAAGGGCCAAATACTAGTGTCCGTGACATAATAACCTGGATGGGGAGGTTTACGAACAAGAATGTTGCAAAGTGTGCTGCTAGGATGGGACAGTGCTTCTCATCCACTTACCCCACGGTGAGAGTTCCACAGAATGAGGTTGATTTGGACCTTCCAGATATTAAGAGAAATGGGTATGTTTTCTCTGATGGCATCGGCAAGATATCACCTGATCTTGCTAGGGAAGTTGCAGAGAGATTGCAGCTGAGTGTAAACCCACCATCTGCTTACCAGATCAGATATGCAGGTTTCAAAGGGGTGGTTACCTGTTGGCCAGCAGAAAATGACAAGATTCGCCTTTCCTTGAGGCGGAGCATGGACAAGTTCATTTCCAAACACAACATCCTTGAAATCTGTTCTTGGACTCGGTTACTACCTGGGTTCTTGAACAGGCAAATAGTGACGTTACTCTCTACTTTGGATGTCCAGGATGAGATATTTTGGGAAATGCAGGGTACTATGGTCTCTAAATTGAATCAGATGCTTGTAGACAACGATGTGGCGTTCGATGTGGTTACTGCCTCCTGTGCCGAGCAAGGCAATACAGCTGCGATAATGTTGAGTGCTGGTTTTAAGCCTCAAACTGAACCTCATTTAAGAGGCATGCTGACTAGCATAAGAGCTGCACAGCTTGGAGACCTCAGGGAGAAAGCTAGGATCTTCGTTCCGCAAGGGAGGTGGTTGATGGGGTGCTTAGATGAGCTCGGGGTACTTGAGCAAGGGCAATGCTTTGTACAAGTGTCAAACCCTTCACTGGAAAAATGTTTCTCGAAGCATGGATCTAAGTTTACTGATGTGGGGAACAGCCGAGTAGTAGTTAAGGGTCTTGTAGCAGTGGCTAAGAACCCGTGTCTCCACCCAGGAGATGTGCGGATTCTGGAGGCAATTGATGTCCCTGGGTTGCATCATCTTTTTGACTGCCTGGTATTCCCCCAAAAGGGGGAAAGACCTCACGCAGATGAAGCATCGGGAAGCGACCTCGATGGGGATCTCTATTTTGTGACATGGGATCAGAATCTTATTCCGCCTAGTAAGCGGAGCTGGAACCCCATGGAGTATCCACCCGCAGAACAGAAAGTACTGCCACGTGAAGTCAGGCACCCGGTAATAATCTATTATATATTATATTATATTTGAAGAATATCTGACGAATTTATTTTGAAATTGGCTTTAAAACTGCAATCTACAATATCTGCTTTTTGCCTTGCTTACTCTTTTTTCTTGGTTGATGACCTCTGGTCCAATGGTTGGTTACTTCTCCTTTTTCTTGGCTATGGGGAGAACTCTGCATCATCTATATCTATATAAAAGTATGAATAGGGTTAAATGACTAATTTTTTTTTCTACGAAATACCTTTTTTAAATTTAAGTCTTCATAAAAGATTGAGAGTGATTAGGGGTATTTAGAGGTGTCAATGGGCCCGACTTAGGCCGGCCCCAAGCCGGGCCAGAGAAGAGGATATCCAGGCCCAGTCCAAGCTTTGGCCCTGGGCCCAATATTTAGGGCCGGGCCCGGGCCCAACACATTTTCCCCCAAAAAAATTCTTGTTATTCATTTTCAAAATCCTTAGGTTATTCCTCAAGGCCATTTGCACTTCACCCACTTCATGGAATTGAATTTAGAATTAAATTCATCTTTTTTTTTATTTGAAACAAAAAGAAATTTAAATTACATAATTGTTATTTATGTTTAGAACACATATAAAATGAAAATGTGATAATTTTTTTTATAATTATTCTCTTGGCTTGTGATGCTGAACATAAAGCAAATTCTGTAACAGAAACATCAAATGAAAGCCCACTCAGAAATTATCAAAAACACGTCACCGTCACCACACACCCACACTTCACTGCGTGTGTTAAAGAAAATACTGATCAGATGAATTCAATAACACCTCCAAAACTATTAATTTAACTAAAAAGATTCAAAATGTCAAAAAGATGAAAATTTAATAAAATGGACTTCAAAAAAAGAAAAGAAAAAACAATTATAAGGCGGGGGCCAACGGGCCTGGGCTGGGCCAAACCCGGGCTTTTTTAGAGCCGGGCCAAAAAGGGCCATTTTAGGGCCGGGCCAGGCCCGGGCCCGGGCCTGTTTCCCAAATATTTCAGCCTGGCCCCTGGCCCTATGGACTAGGGCAGCACTATTCACTCTTTAGGGCTGGGCCGGGCCAGGCTAACCTGCGGGCGAGCCCGGCCCTTTTGACACCTCTAGGGGTATTTTTGACTTATAAATTTTCTTTCCATGGAATACCCTTTTTGGATTAGGGTGTTATTGAAAAATAATGGTATTTTTGACTTCTCATAAGATATCAAGTTTCTTTCCTTAAAATACTCTTATTGGAATATATGAGTTTATTAGAACTAAGGGTTGTTTTGACTCTTACTAAATAAATAAAAAAATTGAAATACCCATATTAGAATATATATTTTTATTAGAGTTAAGGGTTGTGTTGACTTTTCATCAAGAAAAAAATTTAAAAAGCTATAGAAGTCTTATAAAATCATCCTTGAACTACTACTACATGCTCTCTAAATATGTTACTGAAAAAACCTTATCAAAAACCTACCTCCATTCATATTGAAACTAATAAATAGGTTTTGAATACAGACATATTGGTGTAAGGAAACTATCATAAAACTAAAGTTTTCTAGATTTTTCTAAATGCATATGTAGTCATGACGAATAATTATTCCTAAGTTTGTATTAAAGTTATTAAAGTAGCATCATTTACATAATAACATGTCCTTCACATTATTATTTTATTTGTAGGTTCCAGTGTAACCTAGAGTACCATATATTTACATAATAACATGTTCTTGATATGATATTCTTTTTATATATTCTACTCTCATGGATGATAATATTAGTTGAAACTAAATTGATAAAGACTCAAGTTTACTTAAGCTGGAATGATTAATGATTAATGATTTTTTTTTTTTGGGATTGAAAACTCTCAAGTTTTGATATGCAAAGGGCTAAATGGCTAAACAATTTTTTCTTGAAATACCCCTATTAATTTTAAAAGGTTTCAAAAAATTAAGAGCATTTTTTACTTTAAAAGAGTGAGGCTAAATTATTATCTTTTTGGCCAAGTTTTATCACTGTAAAGCATCTTTTAGTAACAAATGAGTATGAATTTGACTAAAACGGGTGGAGATCCAGTCCCACTGTATAAAAATGATTCGAAGGAATTAAATGACTAAAAACTTTTAGGGAGCTTTTGATTTTTAATATTATCTTTAAATTTAAAAGGTTTACAAAAATTTAGGGAGCTTTTGACTTTTAAAGGATGAGGCTGAATTAAAATATTTTGGGCAAAATTAAACATTTTATTGCTAGACAAGTTAAAAGTTCACTACTATATCTTTTAGTCACAAAAGATTATGAATTAAATTAAGAGGGTGTTGAAAATTGATTTTAGAGGGGTTAAACCTGATTAAATTCAGATTAAATCAGGTTTGGAGCGTTTGATAAAAAAACAAATTGATTAAATCCATACCATTGTGCTCAGAACTGATTAAATCTAGAATCTTCATTTTATTGAATTTTGATTTAATCAGTTTTAGAAAATTAGGTTTGACCTAAAGAGTTACTAAAACATTCTCACATATAAACAAACATTATATATTCCCTTTACATCTTAAAACAATATATGGTCATATTACCCCCATTAAACCTATTATCATTCCTTCTTATCCGACCTATGATAATTTTTAACTTTTTATGCTTAAAATAGATTAAAGCTAGATTTTAGAACTGGTTAAATTTATCAATCTCAAACAGCCTCTACAACGGGTTTGGATCTAGACCCACTGTATAAAAATGATCCCAAGAGATTAAATAGCTAATTTTTTTCTTCTTAAAATGACCCTTTTAAATTTAAAAGGGTCTACAAAAAATTAAAGATGATTTTGACTTTTAAAAGGTCAAGGCTAATTCCAACATTTGTGGCTAGGATTGAACATTTTATCATTAAAGAGGTGAAACATTCACTAATGCATCTTTTAGTAACAAAAGAGTATGAATTTACCTAAAATGCGTGTGGATCCCTACCGCATAAATATGATCTTAAGGGGTTAATTGCTCAAATTTGTTTTTCAAATTTTCGTTATTTGAGATGCCCTTTTTATATAGGTTAGAGTTTGTTTTAAGTTAAGGATTTTTTTACTTTCAGCATTTTATTAAGCCTCTTTTTCTAAAATACTTTTTTTTATAACTTTGAGAGCTTTATAAAATTAAAATTATTATTTGACCTTCTTTCATTCAAATACCTTATTTATTTGTATTTATATTAAAAAGTTTCACCCTTTTTTCGTACAAATGTTTTTACAAACAAAACAAAAACTTGCAAACATGCAATTGAGTTACATATTTTTTAGAGACAAACAACTTGCATTGAATCAAGTTATCCTGATCTTGGAATTTTTGATACGTTATCTTTGCCTCTTATAAATAAATATTTTTAAGTTTTTTTTTATAGTTCAATGCTTAGTAAGCTGGATTTGACAAAGTAATATAGAATTTACAAGTGCAATAACATACTCAACTGCATACACTTAATGACATACTGCACACATCCATCTTCGTAATAAATGAACATTGAAGACACGTCATTGACAAGCTTAATTCTCATTGGAGCAATATTTAATCATCAAGACCATGTTGTTAAGATTTTTTTCCCACTCATTTATATATCTGATACCTGTAAGAAATTTCAATTGATTTGATAATCAATTATAATGTTTTTGGCGCGCTAAATTTTAATATTTAGTTACTAAAGAGGTTAAAAGTTCATTAATGCATCTTTTAGTGATAAAAAAGTATGAATTTAACAAAAACAAGTGTGGATCAAGTCCCATCTTACAGGACTCTGCTCACCTTAAAAAAAAAATTTAAATAAATCATGTCACAACGTAACCTTAAAACGTGCATACACATCAATTTTGATAAATAAAACACCTTAATTTCTACTACTACTTGAAAAACCACTACTAAGTCCAGGTATTACCATGCTTTTTTTTTAAAGTGGACTAGCTATTGGATCTACTAAGTTTGGCATGTACTGCAAATTTAAATTCATTAACATGGGACCATATTGGTTTTTCAATGAGTATGTATTAAAAATAAAGATCTTGAGACAAGTATATGCTGAATTACATGCTTAACAAAAATTATAGCCCAATATGTACTACTAAGATTAACAAGGTCATGCTAGATTAAAATAAAAGAGATTAGAGGACATTATCAAGAAAGATTTAGAGTATACTATAAACTATTTAAGAGAAAAAGACAAAGTAAAAAATACCACCAAGATTAGGCGTAACTTTAGACAAATTGTACTTGAATTATAAACTTTCAAATAAGATGTGCAAATTTTTTTTAACAAGATAACGTCATTAGCAAAAGAAAATAAAATGGAGGGGATATTATGACCCCCAACAATCATTGCTACAAAAAATAACCATCATTGTACAAAAAACAAAACAAGATTAATAATATATGATACTGAAAGTCTTATATGATGATATTCTAAACTTTAGTGGATATGCTTACTGGAATAATGGCCAAAATTGTAAAAGTGAACCGTAGAAAATTTAGCAAGATTCTTGAAAGTTACAGCTACTATATTTGTTACCTAAGCAATTGAGTTTTGATATGTGCATTGTTTCTTAGGTTTGTTTGATTATCGGTTTTCAAGATATAACATTAAAACTCCTAAGTCCTTCCATTCTGAAAAAAAATTGGTATTTGTATGATAATCCTAACTCCTTCCCATCACAGACTTTAATTTTAACGATCTTTTTTTTAGCTGCAAATTTTGAACTTTTTTTAGTATCACGTATTTATAATTTAAACTTCTTCTCACTCTCTAACTTTTATCTCACACTTTCTATACTTATATACATGCTATATAATTATATGACAAGAGATTAGACAACTTCAATAAATACACTTCACATTATATGTTATGTGCATCAAAATTGTCACTAGAAGACTTTCTTTATCTTTGTTACTACAAGGCTAAGCTTATAGTATTAGTTGAGAATTAAATATATATGTGGAAGATATTTGAAACTGTTTTATGATGGCAGACTGGCAGTGTACAATGGGAAACAAGATGTAAGATAAAATAGTCAGGATTCTCTTTAGTGCCAACTTGATGCGACAAAAGAAACAAGTATGATAAATAGTAATAAACATTGTTGGTAATTGACATTAGCAATTCGCATTTGAAAGTAAGGCAATATTTTCTACAATATACTTTTCATGCTTCGAGTCTTTGTTTAGCAGTTCATAACTGATGTACTTATTATAGTTTTGTTAAAGTAGTTATACTAATTAAAAATTACATTATTTTACTACTATATGTTACAATTATGTTTCTAACGTGTAAAACATGTGATCTTTAATAGTCATACTATAAAAACAGGAAACAGTGTTAGCCACCTCATGTCCACTCTTCATCATCAATCCACACACTGTCAAATGTCAATCCGATCAAGTAAACTAGTTAGTGAAATCCATGACAAACAACAGAATTTGGTTTAACTTTGCAAAGTCCGGGAAAACTTTATAACAATCTTTTGATTTAGTCACACTGCGTACTACGGAGTACATTTTTAGTCTTCCTCCATGGTCATCATTTGCCTGGTTTTGGGGTGTCAATTATGCTGTCAAAGTCCACATTTTTCTTTATATTTTCGAGAACCTTCTAGTCAACCTTTCCTTATCACCAACTTTCTTGAGTTCTACTCCTCCATGGCGTCCTTTTGGTAATTTGTCCCGAAAAACTTGATAGAAATACGCGCTGTGCGTAAGTTTTGAAGGTTACTTGAAGCTTTCCACGGTCAGTCACCGTAGTTTTCTTTTTTTGTTTTCCTTTTAGAGAAAGTAGATTTGATTCATAGCATCTGAGTGGTATTACGTTTCAAGAGCAAAGGGAAGCTTTTATGCATTAACATTCATAGGAAAGTCTTGCATCTCCTTTTTGCATTGACTAGTTTGCAATGACCTAATATTGCATGGAGTCCTGTTTGATGATATGCTAGTTACTGATGGGTGAAAGATGAAGAATTGGTAAGAACTAGAGTTGTGCTGCATGGCTACTTAGGAGAATATTTTTCACATGAATCTGAGGGTGATGAGCATACAGTGTTGTGCTTTAGACGGTGCCAGTCGGCATGTTAATAACAAATGTGCCATAAACTGTGTTGTAGAAAAATCCCTTTCTTGACATGGCATTATGATTTTCCAAGTTGGCAATCTCCTATGATGGTATGTTGTGTGAACTACATATAGTTTTTGATCTGTTCTGAGAATGTTCTGTTCAATTTACAGGACATAATAGATTTCTTCTCTATGAATATGGTTAATGAGAACCTTGGTGCAATCAGCAATGCTCATGTCGTTCATGCTGACCTCAGTGAATATGGAGCATTGGATGAGAAATGCCTTAAATTGGCAGAGCTTGCAGCATTAGCCGTTGACTTCCCTAAAACTGGTAAGAATGTGATCATGCCCTCTCAACTCAAACCCAAACTCTATCCCGACTTTATGGGCAAAGAGGAATTTCAGTCTTACAAGTCAACTAAAATTTTGGGCAAGCTCTACCGTCAAATCAAAGATGCTTGTAATGAAGATGTGGCAGCATCTTCTGAGCTTGCATCTCTGCCTGGAAGCATTCCATATGACAGAGACCTTGAGATTCCAGGATCAACGACCTTCATCGCTGAAGCATGGAACAGCAAGTGCATTTATGATCGGCAGCTGATTGGTCTTCTAGGGCAGTATAACGTCAACAGGGAAGAAGAGGTTGTGACAGGGCATATCTGGTCCATGCCAAAGTACAGCAGCAAGAAGCAAGGTGAACTAAAGGAGAGACTTAAACATGCTTACAGTGCCATGAGGAAGGAATTCAGGAAAGTTTTTGAGCATATGGACTCGGATTTCGATAAACTTTCAGAAGATGAAAAGAATATCTTGTACGAACAGAAAGCGTCGGCATGGTACCAGGTCACGTATCATCCTGATTGGGTTAAGAAGTCACTGGAGTTGCAAGAGCCCGACAGTGCTGCAAATGCTGTCATGTTGAGCTTCGCTTGGATTGCAACTGACTACCTTGCCCGCATCAAAATTAGGCGCAGAGGAAACAAGAAGGTTAGGCGCAGAGGAAACAGGAGGGTTAGGCGCAGAGGAAGCAGGTGGGTTGACTCCACTAAGCCGATTGATTCACTTGCAAGGTACCTTGCTGATAGGATCTGACCATTACTTAAGAAGTTACTGTGCCGAGCGGGTCTGACTGATACTTGACACACTGGCTTCTGTTGAAGTTCCTTGGCAACAAGGCCACTCTACCAATTTTCATTTCTATGTTTATGCAAACAGTTGTATATGCTGTTGCTGTTATGTGACATTTTAACTTATGATCCATGTGTAGTTTCAATTCTGTTTAATCACATTCAGCCACATTGATGAAAATATGGATTGTTCATTTGAAAACAGAGCATACCCTAGAGAATGATTTGGCGAAACTTGTTAGGGGCGACAAGTCCATACGGGGCATATATGTCTCATGAATTCATGTGGATACGTGAAGAAGAAAAAGAACAGGGATTTGGCGAGAATGTTGAAGGTGCAAGAACACAAGCAGATCTGCCCATTATCTCTCTCTCCCTTAAAAGTGTAATGTGTTTAACAATGTTTCTACACATTTTCATGACTAAAATGCCCCCGGATATACTCCATATTTCAAACTGTGCCTACCCAGTGCAAACGCGCTGCTCACACGCCGACTCGAATCGTCGCAACTCGTGAGAATACAAACAAAGCTAACTGCACCTACCTTCCAACTCTGCCTCCATTTTACTCTCCTCACAAAGAACATGCAGACAACGCCTCACTGATTTGCCTGTTAAGCTGCACAAGAACATGCCCCAGTCAACGAAAGTTCAGCAACATCCCATCTCAAAACCTGTAGAACACTATCATTTCTGCTTTGTGCTGAAGTTTCCATTCTATTTATGGGTATTCCTACACCTATTCTCTCCAGGCTTTGCTCATTTTATCCTACTCCATGGATTCAACGACGCACATAAGATGTTTATTGAATTGTTTCCATTCTCCTCTTTTGTTGGTTGCTCCTCTGTTTTAGGCCTGCGCAAAGTTAAGTCTCTCTCTCTCTCCCCCCCCCTCCCCCCACCCACACACACGTGCATTGTTGTTCCCCAACTATACGCTTCTCTCCCTTTCCTCTTTTACATCTCGTGCCTCAGAACTGGATTCACGTAAGAACGCACAACTCTGCCCATAAACGTGCATGCTCAGTCACACAATATGGTTAGACTTCTTATGAATTTGATTTGTGGTTTTTCTTGCAGTTTCATCACTATCTACTGGTATAAGAATTAAGGTTTTTTGGTGCTTTCTTGTCATACGTTATACACATGCATTTGGTGTTCATCCTTAACAATCATCGGATAAAAATAGTCAATTGCAGGATTCGTTATGTTTTTGTCCTTTGGTTTGTTTATTCTTTCTGAGAGTAGTTGACTCTTCAAAAGTTTTGGTCCACTGATGTTTGCGATTTTGGGTAAGTCAATTTCGGTTCATGATGTTCAAGAATTTGAGGTCAATTCTTTTTAAGGCACTGAAGCTTCATTGATTCTCAAATCCTAGAGATTTTGTTCTTTGTCGGTATCCGATTGCCATAAAAAATCATGTACATATCTTGTTTTAACTTCTCTTTTCTTCAACTCTTTACTGTACTACAAGTCTAGAAGTCTAGAACCGATCATGCACTTTTGGAGTTTGCTTACACTTCTGCGGAGATGAAATTCCATCATGCAGTGGTCTGAAAATATGAAATATCAACTCAAGTACTTTCTTATATGTGTTGGCTATGTTCAAATACTTTCAACGTCATATGTTTGAGTAATAGTAGTTTGTTAGAGATCAATCACTGCCATGTTTGTCTTCAAGAGTTTTAAAGTATTAGCTTCGTCACACTTTTGCTTTGAATCTCATCTGCATGCAGCTTCTTCTTGAAGTTAAAGTTCGAGTCATAATTTCAAATTCTATATACAATATTATTTTAATTTTAATTTTTTTTCTCCAAATCTTGGTTGTTAGTTTTCAAAGAGCTAGAGCATGCTCGACTAAGTTTGTCCCAAGTTCTGGCCAAGGTGGACTAAACCCTCTTCTTTTAATTGATTGCTCTGTTAGTAGACATTGAATGAATTCTTCCACGTCTTTTTCCTGATTTTCTGCATGAGTGTCCCTGAACCAAATTTTGATCCCAAAGAAATTGATATACAGTGTCTATGGAGAGGTGATGCAATGCGTGTCCAGTGTTATCTTCTATATTGTTATGATTGTTCCGCAACTATAGTCAACATTTCGATGTCCTAA
Source organism: Escallonia rubra (assembly GCA_033065855.1). Lineage (NCBI taxonomy): Eukaryota > Viridiplantae > Streptophyta > Magnoliopsida > Escalloniales > Escalloniaceae > Escallonia > Escallonia rubra. The sequence continues at coordinate 81,215 of JAVXUO010001154.1, read as the reverse complement.
GGCTAGCGATCTTGAATGAGCTCAATTACTTCTATCCTTCTATTATTGGTAGAGGAAACAAAACATATAAAAGATAATTTCACGTGGATGATGTTATACCATCTACAGTTAGACAACTTTTGTCTTGTAGGAGAGAAACAGAACCAGTGTAGCTCGATTTACAGTTGGTAAATATGTATCCATACATTTTATTTTATTTTATGTGTTTACAAGTACTACTTTTGCTCTTGTCAACCTAATTTCAACTAGCAAATTTAACTAATTATTTTATTTATTGGGTATGGAAATGCCTTGCCTGGATAGTAGTCCTTTCAGTATACATCTTTTCTAATTACATTTTAAATACTTTGGCAGCTCAAGTTTTCTTTATTGCCTTCCGAAAATCTAAAGATAATGGGGACTTGTAAAGTGGCCCCATTTTAAAATGAACGATAGCTGATCTCCTGAACCACTGAAAAATATCGAATTTTGCATTAGTCCCCTTAAAACTTATGCTATCTGGACCACTATGTAATAAAAATGTTACATGTATTATTAAGAAGTAAATGTAAGGTTGAAGTTATATAAATTATATATACTTTTCAATATATAAAGATAGATAGATACTTAATCCTATTCGTTATGGATCATTTAGATACACGACAAGCCTGTTAACGGGTTGGCTTGGATGGTTTAATAGACGACAACTTTATAATCTTTATTTCCCTTTTCTTTTTCTTTTCACAACTAGGTTGTGTCAAAGCAACAATACATATATAGGTCTTATTGTCGATGCTTGTATGGCATTGTTATGAGCATGCCTATCACCGAGTTTTACCCACCAAATATGATGCCTTTTTTTGTAAAGGGAGAAGCAGCCGCAGATATCTCCAGACCGGCTAGATAACATGTAAGCCTTGTGTTACTGGACTTCACTTCCTTTTGCCCACAATTAGGCATATGCCACTGGAGCAGCTTAGTAGAGGGAGAAAAGATGGAGATTAGTGGCGGGATGGAAGATTTTGTGAAACAATTAGGCATATAACAGCTTTGGAATGTTCAGGGAAAATACTTCTGTTTAAAAAATAAACAACTGTTGCAATGTGGTCAGAAGATAATCATGTATGATGTGAGACACCAAATAGTGGATGCACCAGATACAACCTATCTTCACTCCATTTTTTATTTGTTCTGGGATGGGAAAGTGGGTAATTTACATACGTTTACTTCTGCATGGACATTTTGTTATTTACATTGTTTTACTCTTGGGATGAAACTACCATGCTATATCGACCGGTGTGGTACCGGATTGAGAACTTTGAGAAGGACCATATAATCATAGTTCAAGATATCTTAACAGTGCACAGGATTTAAGGATCACACTACGAGAAAATTGGCCTTCAACGACGAACACGGTTCGTCGGGAAAGGTCTCTTATTCGTCAAGAAAGACATTCAGTGACGAAAAAAGTTCGTCACGCAGTTCGTCAAATACTCGCCGTCAAGAAATGTATTTTTCGACGAATACATGTGTTCGTCGAGAAAAGGTAGATTTGTTGACGATTTTTTACTTCGTCAAAGAATGTCCAATATTTAACGACGAACAATTTCATCGTAATAGGTTGCTGGAATTTGTCGCTCGATGTTCAAGTTCGTCAAGAATGAATTAATTTATCGACGAACTTGGATTCGTCAAGAAATGAGTCATCGTCAGTCTGTTTTCCCTTGACATCTTTTTTTCGTCGCTAAATGTTGCCTTTGTTGACGAACTCAAGTTCGTCAATAAAAACTTTGATCATCACAAAACTTTCCTTGACATACTTACTTCGTCGATAATAGTGACATTTGTTGATGATTATAAATTCGTCAAGAAAACAAAAAATTCTTCCTTGACATATTTTGTTCGTCAATAATGGTAGCATTTGTTGATGAACTCAAATTCGTCACAAAAAACATTGATCGTCACAAATCTTTCTTGACATCTCTAATTCGTCGTTAAAAAACTACATTCACCGACAAAAAAAATTGTCATTACTTGTTGCCCCTTTAGCGACGAATATTTTGTTCTTTGATGAGTATCCAATTCTAAAAATTTTAATTAACGACAAATAATAGAATGATTAAGCGACAAATAGTAGAAAAAGTTTTAATCTAATATATAAAACTAATGTTATCCATTACAAAGATTTATTTAGTTACAAGGCGAGGACATAAGTACATTTAGCAACAAAGCTTGACATATATTCTAAGTAAAAATTAGAACTATACAATGCACATGTTGATGTCAAAAAAGAAAACCATCCTGTCGGTGACACAAAATATCAACCTCTTGCTTCATATCATGTCCAAAGATGATCCGTATATATATCGCATCCAAGAACACCACAACTAAAAGAACAATAATCGCAAGCCTGCATTAAAAATGAAAAGAGGAATTGGAATATTCGTGTTAAGATGCTGCTCAAACCTCGATCTACATACTCTATGCAATCCACCACAATCAATTACATCTTTTTTTCTTATCACAAATGCGCGTACAATCAAATTACTCAATCATGTTTAGCCTCTCAAGAAGCAAGTATAAGATAGCTAAAGAAATTAAACTTGTTCAGTGCAACATATATACGATGAACGTTTACAAATGAAATCTCTATCTGAAAAGCAACACTCCACCGGCAATCTATGTAATACAATCATATCCTTAATTAAAACTAAAATTTATGATGCACTTATAGTAGTTCTAGCTTGGACCATGAATAGCCTGGCTAAAGAGAGCGATTGTGGGGAAAAAGATTAGATATAAAGTAACATCGAGTTCTGTTGGGTGGAATTCTGTTATACATAAAGTTCATATTTTCCAAATAGTTCGAGCTTGGTTTAGAAAGTAGGGCTATTCGGTGGTTGGACTTCAAAGGATTTTAATCAGGGCGGGCTAGAATTTTTGAAAGCTATGGACTAAACTTGACCTGTTAAATGTGCCATAAAATTGCCTTGCAAACAATGAGCCCCCCCCCCCCCCAACACTTTTCACTTTGAATATTGTTACGGTGATATAATGTATTAAGATGAGAATGTATGCTATATGACAAGAAATTAGAACTCTATAAGGAAAACATAATGAAACAGAAAAATGAAGTTATGGAGGCGTTAGGTTTGTTGTTGAGGTTCAGAGGTTGCACGTGCTTGACTGAATGAGGGGCTTCTTTCTGGTGGACTGGATAGGAAGAGTGAGCTGAATATGTGGCGACAACCACTCTAAAGTACTTTATATGCCTTGCCTATAAGAAGGTGAACCTCATTGGCAAGATTATTACTTAGAACGAGATATCATTCAACGATAGCATCACACAGTAATGATTTTAAATCATTAGCATCCCATAGTTCTAAAGCAACATCGAGTTCTGGGGAAGCAAATTCAGTATGTAACTTGTACCCAAGGTAACTTAAAAAAACCGTCTCCTTAACTGGAATTCCCTCATTTTAATGGATCTGATGTTAATTAGAATTCAGTCTAAGCCACACTACCAAGCTCTTCATTCTAGGTCTACCAGCTCATTCCAACCCTTCATTCCCAATAAGCCTAACCCTACTCATTCCTCAAAAGACAACCACTACATATTCCAGATTTGCATAAGCCCCTCCCCACCTACAAACCCATCAGTACCACACTCTACTGAAGGCCTGCTACCTGTACCACAGTCTAGTATCAGCAACACTCTTCAAAACCAGAATAACCTACTAGAAAGTAACCCCTACTGAGCACTAAAAGAAAACTAAGTACCTTATAATCTTTTACGATATCCTTATTGAATTAACTCAACCTCACACAGTAATGATTTTAATGTTTTGGTACCTGTACGTGGCGGGAGACTGGAATTATATCCTTAATAGCTTCGACAATAAATAAGTGAAACTTATAGCATAGTGTCAATCGTAAGCAATTATCTCAATTTCCCGATCAAATCCTAAAGGCTGGCCTAGCTCACCTATGAAAATTACGGTAAAAGTTTTAACCTAGATAGCGTATAGATGGGGGATTGAAAAATCAAAGAGGATAAATCCAAGGTATGGTCATGGATAAATACCTAACCTAAAACTCACGGATAAATGCAGCCATGAAGCACTGCATAGAGAACGTCTCTAATGTACATCTCAACATGCATCAACAATGTACTTTGAAACACCATCGTCCGTTTTCTACTTCCGCTCTACCGCCCATTTTGTACTTGTAATAATAATGGCAATCCCTATCACTTATCTTTTAATACTTTGGCTGTTAATCAGTTTTACAATTTGTGCATGTGTGTGCAGTTTTTAAATATGTGAAACAGGGGTGTGAAGGTACATGGTGTGCTCTGTGTGTGAGTTGAATATGTGTAAACAAAGACGCGTGTAATTGTGCAATATTGTGTAATCACGGTGTGTGTGTGCGTGCGTGCGTGTGCGTGCGTGCGCGAGCGTGTGTATGTGTATATGTGCACACGCGCGCCTTGGGGGTGTGCATAATAGGGCAGAATAGGCTGGTCTCAGTGAATGCAGATGAGTTGACTTGACTTTACTGAACCAAGTTATTGTGAAGGTGTCTAGTGGGTGCGAGTAGAAGCCTGTGTAATTCGTGCAGCTGTGTGTGTGTGTGTGTGTGTCTGTGTCTGTGTGCGGGTGCGCTTTGTAGATATGTTAAGCAAAGGTGTGAAGGTGCAGAGTGTGCTATGTGTGTGAGTTCAGTGCTTGTGACCAAAGGCATGTGTAATTTATGCAGTTTGTAATTAGACATCGTGTATGTGCACGTGCGAGCGCATGTGTGGGAGGGAGGGAGGGATTCAGTGCAAGGGGAAAGAGACGAGATAGTTTATTCATGTGCAGGTGTGTAAGTGTTTTGGTGAGTGTGAATAAAAGTTCTAGATGTGTAAGCGAAGGCCTTAGCTAAACTATTTCACATAAACAAGCTTTCATAACATATAACTTGTGAAACACTTTCATGCTAAGCTCATGGAAGTAGGAGCTACAGTCACTGTGTACAAGATATGGGGTGAACAAAATGCTAGAATCTTCAAGTAGCAAAGTCAATCCATGAAAAGCCTATCTCAGGTGACCAAGCAGTGGATACATTAGAGTATTAGGAGCTAGAAAAAGATGCTAATACAAAACAATAAGAAACATTGTGCTAATTAACTGGGGACTAGATGTATGGATATTACTAGACTGATTTTGTTTTGTAAACTGAACCTCAAGTTGGGAATGTATAACTTAGGGATAAACTTACTAGTGAACATCTGATATGGCAGGGATTAATTCAACTAACTTTAAAGCAAAAAATTTTAAAAAATAAAAGGCTATAGGACATCAATAGGCAGGTAGGTGTATCTACACAAACACTCAGGAAGATATTAAGAGAAAGATTAGGGAATTGAAAGGAACCTCTAAGTATTCGTGGATGAGTTGAGACATTTGGAGATTCATCATAGCTTTCATCCGGTCAAGTCGGGCTTGTTGTTCTTGCATGAGTGACTTGTACGTCGCTACCTCTAATTTCTGAGAATTGAGCTCCAATTGTTGCTCATGCATAAGAGCCTTGTACTCTTGTAGCTCATCTTCCAAAGCAGCACGACGCCGGGCTTCCTCAAAAATTGATTGTTGAGATAGGGACGTGGGCGGTCTTGGCCCAAATCCGAGACCCTTAATACGACCTGGCTTTTTGCTCTTGTCTAGAACGGTCTTTGCAATCTCCGCTGGGTCCATTTGTGGATTCTCGGACAACATTTCTTCTATTTGTTTCTGAAATTGATAGTGAAATTAATCAAATAATGTGTGGCTTCTAACACGGAAAATTATCATTGTAAATGGCAGTTTGTTACCTGGTTTGACTCGGCTTCATCCGTGATAAACTTATTGTGTTTGTTAGAGAAATATGTACGCTTGTGAAACACAATCTGATCTGGTTCTTTATGAGTTTCAGGATCTTTCTGCAAATAATTAGATGATCTACATTCACATTAAGATGATTTAAACATTAAACCAAAAAGCTAAGGCTTAATCAAGTACCATCTTCGAGCCAGCAACCACAAATGACTGTGAACCAGTGACATGATGTGTCTTGAGTTCATCTCTGTTTTGTTTATTTTTACGACATCTATCCTGAATTTTAATAAACGATTAGATGGCATTTAATTGGACACTCAAAGTTTCCCCTTAAGCATCATTGTAAATAGCAAAATGCAGTCAAACATACCGCATAATCTTCACGTTCCCATAAGTCACCGTACATCTCCCAGTCTTTGACTTCCATCCCTTCAGGAGGGTGAAGACGTGCCTGTGTGGCATGAAAAAGAAACCAAGTAAGGCCAATGAGGCAATGATGGCATGGAAAGATATATGCATACCTAGATAGGAAGGTGGTTTAGGACTTACATTGCGAGGGATGTAAAAGTGTAAACAATTGTGTTGACTATGAAATGAAACATGACATTCCACCAAAAGCAAAAAAAAAAAATACGTGCCTGTGCAGGTGTCAAACATATGTTCAAGGGGCAATTTCCTTCAATTAGTGCATTCCACTTTGCCTTTAAAGAAAACTTGAAGTTCCTTCAGGAAGTCTTAAGTAATGTTTCGGTGTATCTCTTCACATGAGGACCATCATTAATCACTTCAAATTTTTCATGCAAGTTAATGCCCATTTTATTCATACAAGTTGCATTTACATACTACAAAATTTTGATTGAACAAGCTGTGAAATGATTGTTACCCCAAGCCGTTCATGGATTAAATCTATCTGACTTTGTGGAATGGACTGCCATGACTTTACCCCAGCAGGGATAAAACTCCTAACTATAATACCTATCTCATTAGCATACTTAGCTGATGCGAGTCGATCAACAGGTCTTCCCTTCTTAGCATCGACAACTAACTGAATTTTTCCTCTGGTTTCGACCATCTTTGAGGTTCCTATTCCCTTAGTCTTACCGTGTACGTTCTTTATAGGAGCACATCCTGCACTTACAAAACCATGTGACTTTAGGTAGCATTTAACATTTGGGCAAGGCTATTGTTAAAGGTAGACCATCTTAATTGCATATGATCATACCAACACTACTAGCAGGAGATTCAACTTGTGGGCTGACAGTTGCATGTGCCACATCTATGGGGGAAGCCATTTGAGCTGAAGTGATTGATCTAGCATTGATGCTGGTAGGTGTGGCTTCTCCCTGTACATCGAATGCTGAAGCCTCTCGAGGTGGAGTGACTACCTCATTTGGCATTTGTGATGCCAATCGCTTCCGTAAACGCGTTAGATTTCCTGGTCCACCACTCTGGGGGACTCTGTTTGAGGAATTCATGCCAGCTACTCACCTGCTTACTTGACATATTAATGTAATGCAGCGTAAATGTAAAAGTCTGGCAGTCGATATGCGTGTAGCATTGAAGGTTAGGTTACTTTAAATGTCATAATTTAGACTAGGAGCTACGGTTAGAAGAGAAATTAAAGCAACACTTAACATATATAGTAGTTTCACACGCAAAAAACACAGAGCATATACAACAGTTTCACATGCTCATTGATGTATTTGAAATATAAGAAGTTTATATATCTTCTGCATCACTATCATTATCCTCACTACATAATATGTCTTCTTCATCACCAGAATACTCGATAAGTGTATCATCCTCTTCGTCGTCTCTGATCTCTTGAGGACCCTCAACAGGCTCTGTGACTCTCTCAACAATGATCGGTTCAGCATCGTGCCTAAGTAACTCTCCCATTTCATTCTGATCAATCTGAACACTTCGTCGTACTGTTGGTGAGCCATTTTCTTGATAAACTTCTTCACTTTCAATGACCTTGTCAATAGGCTCAGTTTCCAGTATATCCCACAAGTGTCTGTGTTTAAACCTTTGCACCACTTGCCAATTTGCCCCTAACTTTGTGTCATTAACATAATAGACCTGGTTTGCCTGACTCGCTAACACATATGGCTGACTTTGGTACCAATGACCAGTAATTTTAATGCTTGTGAAACCCTCAGTGATGTATATTCCTGTTTTAGGATTAGTGTTGAACCATTCACACTTAAATAAAACAACTCTTTTGTCTCTAATGTATTTCAGCTCAATCACATCAGTCAAGACACCATAGTAGTCAATCGCCGCTCCCTCGTGCTCACCTTCAACAACCAGGCCACTATTTTGAGTCTTACGATGACTATCACGATCTTTTGTGTGAAACCTAACATTATTTACAATACAAGCAGGATATCGCTTCCATCGTACGTCAGGCCCGCATGCAAGTGCATATATAACATCGGTAGCTTCAGGTAGTTTCTCATTGTATGACTTCATTATCTAAACAAATGACATGAAACACTATAAGCAAATAAACTAGAGATCCTCAAAAAAAATAAAAAGGCAACCTGTTCAATAACTTACACGGTTCTTAAACCAGTTTGGAAACTCCTCTTGATGCCTCCTAGTTACATTAAGAGAACATTGGTTCTCTAACTCTGCCTTGTGCTCACTAAGCATTAAACATACAAGTATGAGACACCATAGCAATAAAAAACATAAAACTTACTGAAATGAATTGGTAAAATAACACCCAAAGTTGTGGACTTACGCTTTAAAGTCATCAACTTCCTCACAGTTATTAAGGATATACCACTGCATTTTTTCTAGTTCTTCGGATGGTATGAATTCAAGCTTTGAAGCGCCAAATGGACGAACCATTTGTGTGAAAGGAAATGTTTCATCCTGCTGATCCACTTCCCCGCCATCATAATTGCGCTCTTCTTGATTGAACCTAGTCTCTACATCATTAAGATACATCGAACAAAATGTTAAGCATTCGGTAATGGAGACGACCTCGGCAATTGAGCCTTCGGGACGGGCTTTATTGCTTACATACTGCTTCAAAGAGCCCAGGTCCCTCTCAATTGGATACATCCAACGGTAAGAAACTGGCCCCCCAAGTAAGGCCTCACGTGGCAAGTGAACTACTAGGTGGACCATAACATCAAAAAATGCAGGTGGGAATATCCTTTCCAACTTACAGAGGATAAAGACGATGTCTTTCTCTAGCCTTTCTACCTCTTCCACTTCCAATGTCTTTGAGCATAAAGACTTGAAAAACTCTCCCAATTCAACCAATGGACCATGGACATCCTTGGGCAAGTATCCACGCATACCAACTGGGATCAACCGTTGCAGCATAACATGGCAATCATGACTTTTCATGCCGGATACCTTGCCATCACCCACATTTGCACATCGTGATATGTTAGATGCATATCCACCTGGAAATTTCACTGCCTTTCAGAACTCACAATACCCTTTCTTTTATTTATTTGTCAAGGTGTAACGCGCAGGCGGCATTGTATACGTACCATTACTATTTGCATGTAGATGTAATTCCTTCCTTATATTCATGTCCTTCAGATCCTCTCTTGCCTTCACAATATCCTTTGTTTTCCCCTCAATATCAAGTAAAGTCCCCAACACATTATCACAAATATTTTTCTCGATATGCATAACATCGAGATTATGTCTTAACTTTAGAGTTGGCCAATAAGGAAAATAAAAAAATATACTCCTCTTAATCCAATTTAGTTCATCAGCTGTACGCTTTCTTTTCTTATTGCTTGGATGCTTCCCCAGTCTGTGATCTGGAATATGTACCAACTGCTCTAGTACATCATCGCCTGAATACTCCCTAGGTTTCTTTCTTTTCTCAAGCTTACCATTGAATTCCTTGCTCCTCCGCCATTGATGATTCTCATCTAAGAGTCGACGATGTCCTGTGTAACCTATCTTACTCCTCAATTTCTGTGAACTTGTATCCTCATTGCATGTGGGACAAGCTAAGTACCCTTTCGTACTCCACGATGAAAAATATGAATATGCCGGAAAGTCACTTATAGTCCAAATCACAGCTGCATGCATCTGAAAATACTCTTTAGTAGAAGCATCATATGTTGGGAGCCCGTATTCCCAAAGCTCTTTTAACTCATCTATAAGTGGCTGCATGTAGACATCAAAGTCTTTCCCTGGCGCCTTAGGACCAGGAATAAGTAACGACATCATCATGTATTGCTCCTTCATGAGCATCCAAGGGGGCAGATTGTATGGTATCACAATTACCGGCCACATGCTATAAGATGTACTCATGTTACCAAATGGATTAAAACCATCAGTTGCTAGTCGAAGCCTAATATTTCGAGCCTCTTATGCGAACAACTCGTGCTCTTTGTCAAATTCCTTCCATGTTATGCCATCGGCTGGGTGCCTTAAGACTTTCCCATCATCTAGCCGTTTATCTTTATGCCAGTTCATGTTAGCAGCTGTTTCCTTAGACATGTAGAATCTTTGGAGCCTAGGTTTAATTGGAAAATGGCGAAGAATTTTGTGGGGAACTTTCTTGCCCTTACCATTGTCAGCTTGCCATCTAGATTCCCCACATTTTGGGCACTTATCTTTGTCAGCATTATCCTTCCAAAACAGAACACAATCATATTTGCACGCGTGGATCCTTGTATATGACAATCCTAGTCCCCGCAACATGTTTTTAGCCTCATAATAGGACTTATGAAGCCTTTTGCAATTGGGAAAAGCCGCACTCAATAACCCTAGCATCATGGTAACTGATTTCTGGCTCCATTTGTGTAAAACCTTTAAGTGAAGCATGTGAATGATAAAGGATAATGTTGTAAAAGAGGTGCAGCCAGGATATAGCTCACACTGTACTTCCCTTAAGAGTTATAGAACTTTCCTACTTCATCTTCATCTAAGTTGTATGTATTACGTTCACTTTCATCCCTTGGTTCAGTTCCTTCTTGAGGTTCTGTTACAATAAAGTTTCCCCTGCATACATTATTAATTAACTAATCTATCCTATCACCTTCTTGTTGATCATTGTCTCTGATGTCTTCATTATCGCCATTCTCATTCTCATTATCATTATTATCAGAGGTCCTATATGATCTAATATCATACCTTTCCCCGTGATATACCCAATGTGTGTAACTCTGTTGAATCCCATTATAAAAAAGATGTTCCCTAACCACTGATGGATATAATCTGTTAACGTTCAAGCATTTGCGACAAGGACACGCTAGCATATCATTACTACCCATATTAGACACATCAAACTGCATAAACTGGTTTACTCCAAGCTTGTACTCTTCACAATATCTAAAATTCACTGACATCCAAGTCCTATCCATTTTCAACACCCTATCACAATTTCACCATAAAATAAGAGAAAAGCGAAGTACAGGGAAGAACTAAGACATTTCAAAAAGCAAACCAGTTTCATGTCATGACCAATAAGTTAAACGACCTATATCTTTCTAGCATTTTCATGTCACGCACAATCAATAAGATCATACACATATCAAAATGCACAAGGTCTCTCATAAATACAAAAGACAATCTCAGCATCCCTAATAAGGAAATCTAGTAAGGAATAGAGAAAGAGGGTGAAAGAAAGCATACCGTTTATAGTTTTGCTTCAAAGAAGTGCAATCCTGGAGATAGTCAGAAGCCCTATGCTTTTGATAATTTTTATAAACCTGAACAAACTAAAAACCACATATTATTCCCAGATATTAAGACAGTATCACCAATGCAACATGAACCCTAATTAGTGATAGTGTAGAATCTTTTTAGATCAAGTTTTTTCTATTTTTACTTTTCAAGCATTGCAACAATTTAGATATGACTAGATGAGGGATGGAAACTATCCCTTGAAATTATGCTAGGTGGTCTATAAAGCAAAAGTAGTTGCTGAGATATTCAAGAAAATAATCAATGGCATTTGCCACAGGCCAGATCACAAGCAATCAGGCTATGGCAGGAAGCAAATAAAACTTATGCTCAACCTCATGGTGACAGGGAAGATAAAATCCTCAGGAAAGAGTTTGGGGAATTCTAAAAATGTAACTGAGAATGAAACAAATGTTAAAGGTCCTGCACTAGTAGGTACTTTGGAGGATGTACAAAATGAATTCAGAATAAAAAAAAGGACAGAGGACTGATAAGACAAAACATATTGCCATGAAGTACCACTACAGAGGACTGATAAGGCAAAACATATTGTCAGACTTGGATTTGGTTAGATAATTGGCTACTTAATGGCCCTCTTGTACAACAATATGGGCTCAGAATTGTGTATGATGCTGCTAGTGCTTTGAATCTGAAAGTGAATGAAGCAGAGGAACAAGGGGGATGAAACATCCCTACAAGATCTTCAAGCTTAAGACTGTTGAACAACCAGCTCTCAGCATATCATATTGTGGGTGGAAGTGAAGATTACACAAAATGGTTGCCTAACCCTAATGGCAAGTTCAGCATTAATTCAGCTTGGAATGCATTAAGAACCAAAAGCCCTACAGTGAAATGGTGGAAAATGGTATGGTTTTCTGGACACATACCAAAATGTGCCTTTATACTATGGCTTCTATGCAAAAGGAAATTAAGGACCAAGGACAAACTTAAAGCCTGGAATGTGGTGACTGAAGATCATTGCAGTGTATGCTTTGAGACTAGTGAAACAATTGAGCGCCTTTTTATGGAATGCACTATGGCAAAAGATATATGGAATCAGCTATGTAGGAAGCTACATACCTGATTGAGTAAACTAGCATTGGCTGTTACAGCTTACAACATTTGTAAAAAGAGAAATCATAGAATTTTCAGTGGCAATCAACAAAGGAGCTCTAAAATTATTGCAAAAATACAGAAATGGATGTTCTAAAGAATCTTGAGCTGGCCAAAAGCTGTAGCAACTCAAACCAATAAGCAGTTGTGCTGCAATTGGGAGCTACCATTAACAATGTTACAATCTTAAGCATTGTTGATGTAATTCTTTTAAAAAGCATAGAAACACACTGATGAAGATGTAAGATGATGTTGGTTTTCATTGGTAATAGAATGACCTGTTACTAAAAAAAAGGGAAGTACACTACATTCGGAGAATGGTGAAAAAATGTAAACTCGCCGTTGAATATCTTTCAACTAAGTAAAACTGCTAGCATGTGGAAAAATATTAAAGACCACGAGACAAATGGGATTATTACCGATAATTTGAGGTCAATATGGTTTTATTTCTAGTGCAATAAAATTTGGAACTAGTGGGGGTTATCTACCCAGTTACTAACAAAATTCCATCGCTAATTAGCAATGTTGCTTTTGGCAATAGAGTAAGGTTGGACTATTTGTTATTAATGAACCCTTAGCAATTAGTGAAGCAAGAAGGAGATGATGCAAAAGCTTCTGATGGCTTCTCCTTTACAAACGTGGAAGTCAAGGTCGCTTCCCACGAACAAGTTCTAGAGTATTTGCTAATCTAGGATAAGCAAATGAGCTATAATGTGGTGCCTTAAAAGAGCCAATGAATTTGTATACAATGTGAGCAATATTCATGGAGTGTCATAACCTCAAGGTTTTATCTCCTCTGCCTTTATTTTGGACTTTGCGCACCATAGGTTCAGGATATCCATATATGCAATATGTTGTACAGATTGCCATGTTCTTTAGGTTTTCATATTCAATATTTAGAAAATATTGGGGAATGTTATTAATAATCAAATTAATTTATTTTTCTTACTTACATTGTACGTATTAGACTGAGTAGCTGTGTTGTAGTCCCAGCTGTTACAAATTGATATTGGTGCCTCTTGGAAACTCTCTTCATGAGACACATTTCTTCGTTGGGAGCAACCGTTTGGGTTCTACATAAATTCCAACTTCTAACCTGCTACTAATACATCGATACTTCATCATATTCTTTCTATTAAATTTTTTTGCTTTTATAAAAAAACAACAGAGTTCTAATTTGGTTGGCAAACATCATAGTTCTAATTTAGTTCTTTTTTCTCTTAGTACGCAGACTTAAGATAGAGAATTAGAGTCAGGCATTATATCCTAGAGTCAATTTTTGGAGCAACAAGCCTTCTGTTGCAGGGTTACGATGTAAGCGAAAATCACTGTCATTAAGATAATATTATGAATACACCTTGCTCATTATTGTTCTCAATTTTTTTTTACTTTGTCATGTCAATTGCACACGAGGGTACCTGAATACCAACATTATACATGTCTACGATAAGTGAGCATACTAAAGGCATGCAACATTACAACGCTTTTAAAGGCCTTTGAATCAAGGGGACCAAAATGTTACCAAATGCGGCCTTAATTTTTATCTGGAAAAAAACTAGAAAGTAACTCCCGATTGTGAGAGTTACAATCCCAGCTAGCCAATGCTTTCTAGAAGTCAACTAATTAATCGAGTACAACTCTTAATTTACTGAGTTCAATATGGTAAAGTGAATGTTTACATAAAGGAAGGCATGCATAATCCAGCAAGTATGTATAAAAAAGACAGCAAAATTTACGTGTTCAACTTGAAATTGAAATCATGTTGTCATCTGTCTTCATATAAGGTACCCTGTAACGATGTGTATTTCAGGGTTAGTAAGATTTAGAGCCAAGGTCAAATGAGAAAAACTCCTACAGTTTTCGAACTACAGAAAAAATTATAAAATATGCACACAGAGTTTCAAAGAAAGAATTACCTTCTGGTGCTTCAGAGATTCTTTAGTTTTTTATTTTCCCTAAAACATCAGGCTGAAAAGATTTAGGGCTTTGTTGGGTCAATATAATAATCGTGGGAATCCTAGCTATGATGGCACCACAGAGCTTGTTCAATTTTCAGTGAAATCGTGAGATTGAAATCATGAAAATGATAAGAGTGGGGATATAAGCTGAACTTACCAAGAAAGTAACTTTAATCTTCCTTTCGTTGCCCCAAACTATGACGATTTTGGTGTAGAAATGTCTGCCCTTAGCGAGTAAGAGTTACACAGAACCGATCGAGAAGAGACTGAGAGATACAGAGAAACGGTGACATAGATGTGGAGAGAGAGAGAGAGAGAGAGAGAGAGAAATGAGATACAGACAACCATGAAGATAGTGAGTAAGAGATACAAAGAAGAGAGTGAGGGAGTGAGAGTTACAGAGAGACGAAGACAGAGATATGGAGAGAGAGAGAGAGAGAAATGAGGCACGAAATTAAACATATTGCATGTCTTAAAAAAAAATTGGCCTTTCTTGACGAAGTAAATTCGTCGTTGATGGTTAAAATTACTTCCAACCCCTCGCCAAAATCGATTTTCACTCCCGCGCCACTGTGCATTGAATATCTTGCGACGAAACTTTTAGTTCGTCAACAAAAAATTAGTTTTGTTGACGAATAATTGAACTTGTCAAGAAATATAATACTATTCTCGACGAACTGTGTATTCGTCGACATTTATCAGTCTTTGTGGACGAACTGTTGTTCGTCGAGAAAGTGTTTGTCGCTAAATGGCAAATTTCTTGTAGTGTCACTAGAAAAATTACAACAGAGTAGTATATGTGTTGTTTACAACTATGCCTTGGGTTGTTTTGGTTTTTAGGATTGACATGGGAAAGAAAAAAGGACTCAAGAACCAAGATTAGAAGGGCTTAGAAAGTATGTTGTTTCTGATTAGGCCTTGGGTGGATTATATATGGATGAGAGAAAAAACTTGAGAAGAAAACATTATCTATATTTGGAAACTTCCGATTGAGGAGCAGAAAATTAGCCCAGCTTTGGGGTATCTTGGGTGATGCTGAATCAATTTCTTCTTCGCTTAATTTTTGTGTTGAATGCCATCTTTAGAAGCCTAGGCATCACAGCTAGGGAGCACCACTATATGTCTGTGGTGGTGTCTTCGACAGCTTTGCTATATCTCTTGGTTAAGAGGTGGGGGTAGAAGCCATGGCATCACCTGTGGACCACGGCTCTTCAATGCCTCTGCTTCTTTTGTTCGGCATCTTTGCTGCATCTAACTCCTTATTTCTCATAGTATTCTAGTTGATTAAGTAGTAAATTGCAGAGCTGGAGGAATAGGATACCTTGTCAAATGGTCATTTGACTAACGTAAGCTTCAGATATTGTTATGTCTGAAGCTATCCATTACATTGATCCCAAATATTTTGTGTTGTGTTTCTGGTTTACAGTAAGATTCTTAATTTGATAAAAAAGAGAAATCTCTTAGAAAAATACTTGAGTCCAGCGCGCGGGGATTTATTCAAGTGCAAAAAATGCTTGGATAGAATGCTTCACAAAGAAAATGATGCCACTTTGGATTGAACATGTTCATAACATGTGCGTTGGCATATATGCATGCACGTGTCTAATGATTTTCTTGCAAATTGTGTCAAAATAGCCATTCTGAGCAACTTTGACCACTTCTAGTTCCATAGCTTGCTTTGAATATCTTGACCAAAGGTATGCCTCCACTCTAACGCCAACATACAGTTTTTCTTTCTTGAGCCTTTGCATCTTTGCTGCATTTCTGGGTTAAGTGGTGTTGTTAGAAGCCATGGCATCACCGCTTCGGCATCTTTGCTGCATCCAAATCCTTATTTTTTATATTATGCTAGGTAATTTAGTAGGAAATTGCAGAGCCAAAGGAAGGGAATACCTTGCCAAACGGTCAACTATAAGCCTCAGATATTGTTATGTCTAAACCTATCCATTACATTGACCCAAAACATTTTGTCTTGATCCATAAGGAGATATCTCTTAGAGTACTATGTGATTTCTATGCAGAGTTATTCCGTTTCAAAAAAATACTTGGATTGAATGCTTTATAAAGAAAGTCGTGTCCATTGGATTTCTCGCAATTGTGTCACATAATATCCTCAACAATTTTAGAAAAGCAAACACATGGCCGCTAATGGTTCCGCAACTTGCTTTGAATATCCAAGCACTTGACCAAAGGTATGCCTCCCTATCAACACCAACATATGTTTTTTTCTTTATTGTGCGATTGCTTTGAACAACTGCCAACAAACAAGAAATGCAAGGTATGTCATGCAATTGCTAGGATTGTCTATAAGTTTTCTCATTTTTGAAACTTATCTTCTCATCTGACATACTATCTAGGTTAGAAATGAGGATACTTTGCATTCATGATGCTCTTTTTTATTTCAGCTAATAGAATTTGAAACTTGCAAATTGACCATAGATTTTTGCCATCCTTTAACCAGAGAGTAAAGCTAGAGAGCACGAGTCTCCAATGTTTGTGGGTTTATGTTGTAAATTTTGCGAGTTAACCATCAGAAGAGTGATAAGAGATAAAGTAATTTAAGATGTAAGCAGGTTAAAATTAAATGTGAAATTTATGGAGGCAGAGAGGCAAAAGCTCCAGTCACATTTTCTCCTCAAGTTTCAAATGTTGATAAGCTCTCATGGAATAAGATAGTGTAATAGAAGATAAGTCACTTGTTGAATTGAAGAAGCCTTGCATCTATACTAGCACAAGAGCACCTCAAGTGCGGAAAGCGAACTCATTTTCAGTGAATGGATTAGAAAGTATGCTCAGAAGTAGTTAACCTATGGGTGATAGCAGGTTACAATTGTTATGAGGTGATCTTGCCGAAGTTCACTTCAATGGGGCTGAGTGAATTTGCAAAAGACATCTTGATCGGTACTTAGAATGGCATCATGGTATCCTATCTCCAGTTTCAGCATCTTATTAGATTAGCAATGGGTAATCTGGCATTTATGTCATGTTGAGCTTATGAAAACAACTTTTAAAAGGTATATTATGGATTGAGAGTTGAAGGTTATAGAAGATAATTGAAGCTGTTTTTCTTTTTTAAGAATACTCATTACGGTCCCAAAAGCTTCACCTAGATAACTGGTGCAAAATAAGATTAAATCATAATCAAATCTCAGAGCTTGGACATGGGCTGCACCACATCTAATTAAAACAGTATAGCATCAATGGCATTCATCATCGAAATGGTTCTATTAATGGTTTTTGTTAGAATAGAATCACAAATTTGGTAACATGTCTGCAGGATAATAAGAATCTGGGTCATTTGAAACTTAGTTGCACAACTTTGTTCTTTAATTGAGGTTACTTAAAATTCTTCTTCCTAGAATCTCATGCTTTCTGTATCCTGGTCCAATTGTAGCCCTATTTTCCTACTTTGGTTGGTGAAGGTTAGAGACAATTTTTATTTTCAATCTCAGGTAGTATGGGCTTTAACTTCCTTGAAAATCTGAAACACTAAAAAGGAATCTACTTACACTAAAATACAACATATTATCTTGACTACTTTAATAGGTAGGCTGATGATTTGTTATCATGGCCTTGAGAGTCTGTAGCATTCCAAGGCAGTGCCGCACTTGGATGGTAGCTGATTCGTTAACCAGAATTTGAAATGAGAGATCATTTTAGGCCTTGGCTTGAAGTCCTACATGCGTAGCGTTAGTCTACCATCTGTGGATCATTTTAGGCCTTGACATGTGCTACCTTCTCAGGGTTAGACTTTTGTTAGAGTCTTCATTTAGTCCAAACTCTAAAAGTTGTGTCCATGGTGAGCTTCAGAATAATTACCGGTTTTTTATATATATTTTTTATAACTTTCAACTTTGTGCTAAAATTTCCAAATGCTTTTGCTTAGATCTTTAATACTTCTTGTGTACATCCTTCGATCCCAAAGAGATCTTAAAAAAAAACACCTGTTTCACATCCAAAATGGCCCTGGATACCCCTTAAAGTGGCACCTATGAAGTTTCGGTCAGTGACACCATTAAAGACAAACGAGTTGCTCCCAGCTGTGTCACTAAGACTTCATAACACACCGCTCAACCCCTACGCAGTTCTTCAGAATTTCGAATAATATTCAAGATCCTTTGTTTTCAATTATTTAATAAATCACTTAATGAAAGTAGGATTCCCTTTCCATTCATATCAGTAATTCCATGATCCCTTCCCGAATCAAATATGAATCTTCGGCATCATTAAAGATACCCCAAAAATAGAGAAAGTAACCACAGCTCTTGGACAACGACTATTTCTTTTAGGTTTGAAGTATGAAACTTCTAAGTTATTTTATTATGTTATCCTTTTTGGTTAGCACACGCCGTTATGATTCTTTCCATCAACATAAGTACTAATTTCTTTTCTCTACGAAGTAGATTTGGTAAGGTTTTATACAATTGAAAACTACATAGCTTTGCCTTAAATAGACCATCATATTTCTAAACCAATACATATGCTAGAGAGAGAGAGAGAGAGAGAGAGAGATCATACGAGCAAATTATGAATGGTAACTTCATCCACAAAGGAAAAACAAAAAAGGTCGGATGTGTATAGACAACTGTAATAGTTCACATATAGAGAGTACTGAAACGGGGTTGTAGTCTTTCCTAATTAAGAGGCAAGGAGAGCAAGAGTTTCTTAACTTCATCTCCTGAGTAGGTGGTTTGTTCTTAATTGGCAGCTAGGCCTTGCTCCTTCCACAAGTATGTGTGTGTGTGTGTGTATATATATATATGCAAGACTTTGTAAGAGGTCTCAGGATTATGATCCTTCGAATTTGTTGATTTACCATAAAGTGGAAGTCTTTACAAACTAAAAATTTTCCTCAGTTAAGAAGAACCAATATGCCTCATAAAAATCTGCATAGTACGTAAGCCTCAGATATTGTTATGTCTAAAGCTTTTCATGACATTGATCCCAAACATTTTGTGTTATTTTTCTTCTTTGTATTAAGATTGTTGATTTGACAGAAATAGATACGAGGAATATGTTATTTCTATGCATAGAGTTTCAGTTGCAAAAAAAATGCTTGGACTGAATGCTTTATAAGGAAAACGATGTCATTTTGGATAGCAATAGTTCATATCCAGTGTGTGAGTATGTATGCATGTATCCATGTCCACTGATTTTCTTGCAATTGTGTCACATAATAGCCATTCTCAGGTTCATCCATCTACTAAAAGTGATCTTTTACATGCTAGATTTCCCCTCTTCAACATTTAAACCTTTCTTTAAATTTGATTTATAGCTACTAAATTTGTCACGTAATTCATTTTTGAAGGTAATGTTTTCATTCTTTACGACCTCAAAAAACTAACATTGAATCTATTCGAACTTATCATAGTACTAGCCTATCAGAGACAAGCAATCTTCTCCAAGAGTCTTTTGAGTGCAATTGCGTTACGAAATAAACTACATGTCTTCTATTCTTTTGAAACTTTGACTCAGCAATTTCTTGAAAAACTCTTAGAAACTAATATGTTGTTGCATGTTTGGACACGGCTACACAGAGAAATGCAATGGTATGTATGGCATCTTAGACTTTCTTCTACAGAGCATCTTATGTTAAGTAATTTTAAAAAAGGTAAGAAATCACTTAAATGATCGTATGCAGCTGCGGGAGAGCTAGAAAGAATCACGACTTGGTGTACATTCTAAGGTTGGTACATATGATGTTGTTAACCTTATTTATAAATCTCACTCTACTTGCTTAAAGCATCTGTTTACATAAAAGACCGACAACTGAGAAATTCATAATTAGTGTTTCCTTAATGGATTACACTCCCCTAATTGTATCAGTTTTATGAGGTTAACTCCCAGACACAATGTAGGTTATGAGAGACTAAATATGAAAGGACATAGAAGATAGCTTATATTGATGAGGAAATAGTCAGAAATAGTCCTTAATGCAGATTTTATGGAGCACTGGTTTTACTTGGCTTTGCTGCCATAAGCTTGCGCCCACATATGGGAGGTAGGAGTAAACAAGACAAATTGCATTGACTGTTGGTTTTCAAGAAAATGTTGAAGCTAACAACACTGAATAAAGCTACCTTTGTCAATTAGAACATTTTTTTACAATCTTTTACTCCTAAATATATAGCTAGCCCGAAGAGAATTTTTACCTGACATGTCAAAGAGAGAAAAATGTCAAACCACTTAGTTCCCATCGTCATTGTCAGTAGCTAAGGGTCTGAAATCCTAGACTATGCTTGGATGTTGGCCTGCTAATGGTATGTTGTCAAGTGCAAATCACCCGTAGGTGGGAAGTTTAAGGAAATTCTACAAGAATTGTCAGAGTACTTGCTTCTAAGGGTACATATTATAAATATAACAAGATTTTGAAAGTTACACGGTTCCTGACGTACAATGCAAAATAAGTTAATATCATTTAAAGTTTTTGAATGCCTTATTTTCTCGATGAATACAGATGGTTAATATTAAGATGCTCATAAGTTGCCAGCAAGTGGCGTGAACCTGGTTTCTTGGTATGAAATAGATCCAGCTTAGCTTAAATGCGAAGTGCATTCTTGATAATTGTTGGTTAATCTGTTTTGGCTATCTACATCTTTTAACGACAAACATTTTTCGAAATCCAAAAATGGTTGAGATAACTCTTCCAAACAACAATCTTACTTGTAATGCACATTCTCTGAGAAATGCACATTCTTCGTAAAGATATTCATGAAAAGGCAATTTCACTTAAATTTAGAAATCTCGAACTCAAATCTTTTGGGCAGTTTCCAAGATAGAATCGAATATTTTAAAAGAAGCAGTAATAATGCTCGATCAACCCATGACCATAAATATTCACATTATTCTATTTAAAACTCATTGGACTTACTTGCATGCATTGATTAAGGTTTTGAACAAGGATGAGTTTACCTGTGACAAAACTGATAAGATCCATGGGTAACAGAGACTTTATTTTCCTTGTCATATGATACACCTTCTTAGGTATAACATGATTGTTTGCATGATTATTGCAGGGCTGTCAAGAGTATGGTATCTCTCTAACAACCAAGACATCTTTTCAAAGTCTTGAAGCAATTTTAAACATCGTGTGTACAAGCTTGAGGCATGAGCACCTCTCAAATATGGAATACGAACTTTATGCATTTCATATAGATCTTACATTAATGTTTTGTTTTTACTTATGGTAGGCATAATTTTGGAACAGTGCGATAGTCTTTGACTAAAGTTGCTCTACGATGCATTTTATTTTCCCTTAATGGTTTTTGTATTGATATATTTAGTTGACATTTGCCCTAATTAATTAAATAAACACCATTGTGTATTTGTACATCTTAATGAAATTAGTTCATAGTTGGTTTCTTATTTTTATGCGCATAGTTATTATTTCTAATCATGGATGGATTGTATTTTGCTGTAAATCTTCTTACTTTTCCTTTTCTTTTTGTATTTTTTGGTACTTCTTATTATGGTGTATGACATGACCAAATTACATATATAACGACCTTCGAAATTTGATTCGATCACATTTGTGCATGCTTGTATTAGAGAGTTTGTCATCGGTGATACTTATTGTTGCAGCTAAAAACTGAATCGGGAACCACACCAGAAAATAGGTCTGCAAAAGAGAACACAGAGTGACCGCCGGGTGGAGTTCTGGCAGAAGAACGCTCTAATGCTTACGTCAGAGATGGCTAACAATGTAGAACTCTGAAACGCAGTAGTACACAGTGTGTATGTGTGTGTAATAGTCCATATCTGAGGGGTTAGACCCTTTTATATAATATTAGGAAGAAGGGCCCTAGTAGAATTGGGCTATGAACAGATCTAATCAAGATAGAATTAGGATCCTAGAGGATCACATGTCTATCTCAGATGATAGAGTTAGAACCCTTTTAAGATTCTGTTTGATGATCCTTATGGCAAGTGCCAAATCAGTAATAAGCTAGCATAGGCTACGTGTCATAACTGCCACGTGTCATCCGTAGACTGGAGGAGTATTTTTAGCTATATCATAATGCCCCCTGCTTCTACCAGCGTTAATGAAGCGGGCGGAAGCACACTTTTCCCACAGGAGATAGCTAAATATGCCGAAATAGAAATGAGACTATTTTTCGGTATTTCAAATGCTCGGAGAGAATTCTGCTCGGGCAGAATTCTGTTCGGACAAGCTTATGCTCGGACATACTTTTTTATGCCATTGGCACTCTTCTTAGGTAGAGTGCTCGGATAGTATTATGCTTGGGCAGAATTCTGTTCTGCCAAAGAGGGGCATTCTACTCGGGCAGAGTGCTCAGACAGAATTCTGCTCGGGCATAATTTTGTTTGGCCAATAGACGGGCACTCTGCTCGGGCAGAGTGCTCGGACAGAGTTCGACCAATAGATGGGCACTCTGCTCGGGCAGAATTCTGTTTGACCAAGGATGGGCACTATGCTCGGGCATAGATTCTGTTCGTCGAAGGACGGGGACCGTTCTCGGGCAGAGTGCTCGGACAGAATTCTGTGCCGCCAATAGTGGGCTGACAAGATTTTACTCGGGCAAAATTATGTTCGGCCAAGGATGAGCACTTTGCTCGGGCAGAGTGCTCGGACAAAATTCTATTTGGGCAAAATTCTGTTCGGCCAAGGATGGGCACTCTGCTCGGACAGAATGCTCGGAGAGAATTCTGCTCGGGCAGAATGTTTGTTTCAGTTTCCACGTGTCTTTTTTGCAATAACTGCCCTTGAGTGGGAAATTTCAAATTTCAAACTCCTCTTCTCTCAGGTTGTGACACGTAGGGGAGATCTTTAATTCATTTTCACCTTACTCGAATCATTCAGAAGCATTCTTCTGTTCAAGTAAGTCCTTTTTCTCTCCTCTTTCTGTTCAGCACTTCTATTTTCAAAATTTCAAACTTAGTAGTAGCAACTATGACCAAGTCTTAAGATGGTCTATCTTTTTCTGAAGAAGTTATTAGAAGTAGTTCCTCTTCATCTTTGGAACGAATTCCAACATCCAAAATTAAAGTTGGTAGTTCAAATCCCCAACCACCACGACCTTTAACTTCCCAACCATTTCCACCTTCAACTTCCCAACCCTCATGGGCTTTACCACCCGAGAATGCCTTAGGTGATGTAAAGGATCAAGCTGAAGATAAAGAAAATCCCAAACCTTGGTTTACTGCAGATGAAAAGTCTAATAAGATGACCAAGGAAGAGTTGAATGAGTTGACTCAGGAGTATCCCCTTCCTGAAGGTTGGTATGCTCGAGTTCCAGGTTTACAAGAGCTAGCCAACTACGGGACAAAGTTTGAAACAAGGATTTATAAGGAGCAAGTGAAGTCTAGATATAGACTTCCTCTTCATCCTTTTTGTTCTTCAGTTTCTTAAACATTATTATATGGCTCCGAATGGTTGGATAAAGCTGATTGGGCTTATTTATCTGGTCGAGACTTCAGGTTACAAACCAGATCCAATTGACTTCACGAGGGTCTTCTTCAAAATTTATTTTGTTAAAGGAGTTGCCAATTGTCCTGAATGGTATTACATCCACAGCAGACACCGAATTCTGAAGGGGGGTCCAAACTCGAACAAGGGTTGGCATTCCAGATACTTCTTCGCTAGTCCTGAAGATAAAGAGGAGTTACCGTTTGATAGGGACTGGAACCCTTATTGTAAAGACTTCGAAAACACGGGCAAGCTTACTCCCAATAACATCACAAAGCATATCCTTAGCCATATAAAGCTTCGAGGTGGTCTTTCCATTGATGAACCTCTTTCAGAGCAATAGTTAGAGTATGGGAAGATTATTCCTCGGAAGCCCATTCCAGCTGGTCTTTCAGTTCTTCATCCTCCTCCTGTTGTCCTTATCATATCTTTTACTGAAATCGCACCTCTAGGTTTGCTTCATATAGTTTTGATCCTTGTGCTAATATTGATTTTGATCATTGTTGCAATATTGATATCTTTTTCTATGCAGAGATGGCTAGCGGAAGTTAGAAATCACCACAATGAGGCTTTCTTGGCGTGCTTCAAAAAGCCAAGGGGAAGAGGAAAGAAAAATAGCCAAGTGTGGAGCTACCCCTGTTCCAAAGAAGACCAGAATCACTCCTCCTGACCAGTCTTCGCGAGTTGTTGAAGGAGTGTCTATTGACGAGGATTCTATTTTTCGGCCTAGATGAACCATCAGGCGCGACGATATAGGGATGCCGAACAGCCAAGTCTCTGAGCAGAATCTTCTTCATGGAATTCTTCCTAAAGATAAGGAAGTTTTCTAGAACCAGACTCATGAGTCTTTTGCCTGTTCTTTTGCCCAGGCCGTATACACGGTAAAATCCTTTTTCGAACTAGTTCTTCTTTTTGCCTTTATCTTTCATTTAGCTGACTGTTCCAATCTTTATTTTCTAGATGTATGTCAGTGGTTCTACAATGTTGTCTCTCTTTGAGATGGCGAGGGATGTAGCAGCCGATGAAGCTCAACAAAAGAGAGATGCCATCAAGGAAGCAGATGAGGCCACCCATCATTTCGATGAGTTAAGTAAGCGTGAGGCTGACTATATTTCTCACATTGAAGCTCTGGAGAGGAGACTAGAACGGGCAATGAAGAAAATAGCTGAAGAAGCGAAGAAGGTAGCTGAGGCTCGAGATTAAGGCATTCGCCACTTCCTTGACAGGAATACGGGGGAAGAATGGCTAAAGAAACGAACGGATGACGGCCTGGAGATCTATGAGATGGGCTTCACGAAGGCCAAGGAGATATTCGTTGAACGCTTCTATGATATCCATTTGGATGATTTCGTTATGCCTGCAGTAGTGTCTCCATCTGGGGAGACTGCTATGCCTTCGGAGGCAGGGAATGCTACAGCTTCTCAGCCTCCAATGGATGGCCTTTCAGGCGATGCCCCCGAGCCTTAGACTTAGTCTTTATCTCTAGGCTCTTTATTCAGACTGAGTGTTTGGACGACCTTTTGAGGGCTTTTGTATAAACTATATCTTTCGTTCTATTGATAGTACTTTGTTCACTATGTGTTTCTCGTGGTTTATTTCACATAGCGTTATTTACTTTACTTTGACTCGAACTCTTTATTCGTCATTTAAAGAATTGGAAAAAAAGTTGATCACCCTCACTTGGCTAAGTTTCGAAGAAACAAAAGTTGGGTGGAGTAACAATGCCCCCATTAACTTTTGCCTCTTCACGGATTTAGATCTGTAGCTAAACCGTTTGGTTTTTTCTTACTTGTGCTTTTATAAAGTAGCAATAGTTCGACCCCCTTCTTGGGCAGAGTGCTCGGCCATCATTCTGCTCGGGCAGAATGTTTTGTCTAAGTTTGGCACCCTGCTCAAGCAGAGTGTTTGGCCAATATTCTGCTCGGGCATAATATTTTGTCGAAGTTTGGCACCCTGCTCGGGCAGAGTGTTCGGCCAATATTCTGTTCAGGCAGAATATTTTGACTAAGTTTGACACTCTGCTCGGGCAGAGCATTCAGTCAATATTCTGCTCCGGCAGAATATTTGGACTGTTTGTGCCACATTACAACAATGTTTAGAAAAATAACTTTATTGCTCGAGCAAAAGATAAAGTTTACACTGGATTGCTTAACAACCCATTTATTCAAAAAATATGCTAAAAACTATTCTAGAAATCCCCCCAAAAAGAAGTTACTTGCCTCGGGGCAAGATGCTATTGATAATACTTTCGCAAGTTCTCAGCATTCCAAGTACGAGCGATTGGATCTTCTGAAAGTGTTCCTAGTGTATAGGCACCTGGATTGAGTACCTTTATAACACGATGTCCCCAACCTATCTTGGTCGGACCCAAGGTCCGACTAGGGGTCCCGTTTCGCGCAAACACGTCAACAGATTCAACGGTCAATTTTCCAATGCATCGAACTGGTCAAAATGTGCACGCCTAAGTCATGTGTATTTTTCGCTTCGCACACTTTGTACGCGACTTAGTCACCAATTATTTTACTTTAACATCACTCGCGGTAGCACGATCACCACGCTGAGACCGCCCGAGCACTTTTTCACCAAAAATATCAACCGACGGTGCAACCGAAGCGACAGGGTCAAAGGCAGAGGCCTTGGCCAACCCCATGGGGTCGGCCTTGATTTCCCCCAAGGCTATGGGGTCGGCCTTGGCCTCCATGAGGGGTTGGCCTTGGCCTTCCCCCCCTCCCCGGTGGTTCAATTTTCACGCAAAGTCCGTTCTGTATTTTTTTCACTTCGTACTCTTCGTATGCGACTTTGGCACCTTTTTCGTCATATGGGTATGACTCACAGCAACACGCTCTTCGTAACAAAACTTTTGGATTCATCATTGCCCATCAAAACACCTATCGACGGCGCGCCCAAAGTTTGTCGAAAGGGGGAGTGGCCCTGGCCTCCCTTCATGGGAGTTGGCCATTTGGCCTTGGCCACCTCTAGGGTTGACCTCAGTCTGCCTCCCAGAGGCTTTGGCCTTGGCCTTCCCCCTATTTTTTGTCTATGGCCTCCCCTCCCGCGCACACTTGTTTTCTCGAGTCTTTGCACCTCCGTGATGTTTACGGATGTTCGTACATCAACCTCGCAACGTCCATCATCCGTCACCCATGACCGTGCACCGCTCTCGTGATGCTCGTCGCTCAAAGTCACGCGCTACCGCCGAATTACCCGTCGCTGATGACCGCGTATCATCATTCCCTACTTTGTCATTACTAAACATCGCACTTATTATGTTGGTATAACATGCATACTTGGCTCATGCCCCATCTCCGGGGCACCCGACACCCGCCCGTGCACTGTCTTCGCGACGTTCGTCGCTACGCCTGTGCGCCATTTTCATGATACATGCCCTCGGCACCGAGTATTGTTCGGCGACGTTCGTCGCCACGCCTGTGCGCCCCTTTCATGATATGTGCCCCCCGGCATCGAGTATTGTTCCGCGACGCTCATCACCGCGCCCGTGCGCCCCTTTCATGATACGTGCTCCCAGCACCGAGTATTATTTCGCGACACTCGTCGTTATGCCCGTACGCCACCTTCATCACATGTCCCCCGGCACCGAGTATTTTTCCGCGACAATCGTCGCCGTGCCCATGCGTCACTTCCATGATACGTGCCCCGGAGCCAGGTATTGTCTCATGCGCCACAATTAATGTCTCATGCGCCAAAAATCATATTACATGCTTCTGGGGGTGGGGGGACTTCATTTGTAGTGCTCCAGCACGAGGACCTCTCGCAGCGGGGTCTTCGTGCCAGACCACTACGAATGGAGCCCCCTCGGGAGCATGTAATATGATTGTGGTTCGTTACCATAAAGTTATCTCCATCTTCATTCTGGGGGGCTCCGCTCGTAGTGCTCCGGCATGAAGACTCTTCGCAGCGGGATAGGCTCGTTACCACAAAGCTATCACCGTCTGGGGTGACTTGCATGACACTAGGCACTGAGTTGTGACCATGTCCACTCTTGTTATCGGTGATCGTTGGTGCCCCTAGGACGATGACCCTGGGGTCACACCGGGACGGGAACATGTCTTTGGAGGGCATCGCGCTTAGTCAGGATGGCAGTTGGCTACAGGGGCAACCTTCACCGCTGTCAGGTTCTCTACACGTCTTTTGACGCCCATTGTAGGATTCAGTAAGGGCTTGGACCGGTGGCTGGGGCAACGAGCTTACTCTAATCATGCTATTATGGTGTGTTCAGTCTTCTCAGACAGGTAGGGCGACGCTATGTGGGGCAGGCAACGCGAATTTGGGAACCGACAGTCCAATGAAGAACTGGTATTTTGGGACCCCCTGGTGACGTGTCACTCCCAGAGGATGACATGTGGAAATTTATGACACATGCATACCTTTGCCTATAAATAGTGGACTTTATAACTCAAAAAGGGGACTTCTAAACTTTTGGCTCATTCTTACAAAATCACTTTATCACTCTAGAATTTGAGAGCTCTTGGATTCTAGAGAAAGAAACCCAAATTGGACATAACTTTGGACCGTAACATTGGACCCCGACTCGGACCTTAACTTGGACTGTCGGCCCTATTTGTCTCAGCCTTGTCTTCGCAGCACTGCCACTCCTCACAGCCTATCAGGGAAGCCTTGCTCTCTGCCCTTACTCCGCCCTCACTGTCTCTTACTTTGCATACTTGGAAGCTGACTCGAACTACAGCCTTTGTGGAACCTCCACGTAGGTACGAACCCACTTTCCTTGGCATCACACGATAAGGTCCTTCCCAATTTGGAGATAAATTTTTTGTCGCAGCTTTAGGATCAAATACTTCTAACTTGCGAAGAACCAATCTCCCTCTTGAAACTGCTTAGAACGAACTCTTCGATTGTAATAGCGCATGACTCGTTGTTTTATGACAACGGGTCATTCATGGGCTTGAGTTCGGACTTCTTCTACCAGATCAAGATTTGCTTGGAGTCCAACTTCATTGTCTTATTCATTAAAGTGTAAAGCCCGTACTATTGGAACTCCTACCTCAACAGGCAACCTTGCTTCTGTACCATAGCAGAGTAAGAAAGGTGTTTCTCCTGTGACCGAATGTGGAGTCGTTCGCTAAGCCCACAACACCTTTGGGAGTTCGTCAACCCATGCGCCCTTGGCCTCATCTAATTTTTTCTTCAATCTTTGTAAGATGCTTCGATTCATGATCTCGGTCTGACCATTGGATTGTGGATGAGCGACAGAAGTGAATCGTAAGTCAATTGAAAGATTTGTGCAGAAGGTTCAGAAGTTGCTGTTGTTGAATTGTTTCCCATTGTCAACAACAAGAGCTTTTGGTACTCCAAAACTGCAGACTATGTTCTTCCAAAAGAAATCTTCACATTTGGCTGAAGTAATGGTTGCTAGAGCTTCTGCCTTGGGTCTATTTTTTGAAGTAGTCTATTGTCATTATCACGAATCGTCGTTGATCAGATGACAATGGAACCGGACCGAGCAGATCCATTCCCCATATGGCAAAAGGAATCGGGTAAACGACTGAAGTCAAAGGAGCGACGGTGTATGTCGTACTAGAGCAAACTTCTGACACTTGTCGCACATTCGTGTGAACTTGATGGCATCTTTCTACATCTCAGGCCAATAATATCCTTGCCTTAAAAAATTTCTGTGCCAATGTTCTTCCTCCAAGATGTTGACCACATATCCGTCCATGTACTTCTCGTAGCGCATATAAGGATTCTGATAGGCGTAAGCATCTGGGATAAGGAAGGCTGAATGATCTTTTATACAACACCCCTTCCACTAAAGCATACCTAGCAGCTTTGACACGAAGATTCGTGCCTCACGTCTTCCATTTGGTAACTCACCTGTAGTCAAATATTTGACGATCGGGTCTATCCAGCAAGGTTCTTGATCTACCACTCTATTCTCAATTTGAGAATTGATGCTACGCTCATTGAGGAATTCAAGGTAAACTGAGCGCCGGACATCTGTGACTTCGGTAGAAACGAGCCTCGACAATGTATCAGCCTGAGTATTCTGATCTCGGGGAATTTGCCGAATGGTGAAGTTTTTGAACTTCGATGCTTTTTCTTGACTAACTGGAGATATTGAGCCATTCTTTCGTCTCTGACCTCGTAATCTCCTAAAACATGGTTGACCACCAATTGAGAATCACTATGTATTGATAATGAATCTACCTTCAAAACATGCGTGCCGGTCTTATTTTCTCGAGAAGGGCCTCATATTCTGCTTCATTGTTTGAGGCCTGAAATCCAAAGTGGAGTGCATACTCAACAACAAAACCTTCTGGGTTGATGAGAATGATTCCTCCTCCACTGCTACCAATGGCTGAAGAAACCGTCCACATAAAGATTCCAAGGATCATGAACTTTAGAAATCACCACTTGAGGGGGGTCTTCAGGTTAGGTACATTCAACGATGAAATCTGCTAGGGCTTGAGCCTTGATCGCAGTGTGAGGTTTATACTGGATATCAAACTCCCTAAACTCGACCGACCAATTCACTAGTCTTCCTGATGCCTTGGGGCTCAGTAAGACTTTTCTAAGTGGTTGGTCCGTTAAAACTACAATGGTATAAGATTGAAAATACGGTCGAAGATGCCTAGCAGATGTGATAAGGGCGAGTGCTACTTTATCAATCTTCGGGTATCTCGTTTCTATATCTTGTAAGACTTTGCTGACATAATAGATCGGCTTTTGGACTCCATCTTCCTCTCTAACCAGAACAGTGCTGACTGCAACTTCGGTGACCGAGAGGTACAGAAATAGGTCTTCTCCTGAAAGTGGTTTTGAGAGTAGAGGAGGAGAGCTCAAGTACGCCTTGAGTTCTTTGAATGATTTCTGACAATCTTTTGTCCAAGAGAAGTCTTTTTCTTTCCTGATGGCTTTGAAGAATGGTAGACAACGTTTCATTGATCGAGCCACAAATCTTCCTAAAGTTGTCACCCTTCCTGTCAACTCTTGCACTTGTTTGATGGTTTTTGGGGACGTCATGGCTTGGATGGCCTTGATCTTCTCTGGGTTTGCCTCGATTCCTTGTTGAGAGACCATAAATCCTAAAAACTTCCCCGATGCAACCCTGAAAACGCACTTGAGTGGGTTTAGCTTCATCTTATACATTCGGAGTATGTCAAAAGTTTCCTTCAAGTCCTTGACATGGAATTCAGACTTGATACTCTTGATGATCATATCGTCAACGTATACTTCCATGTTCTTCCCGATCAAGTCTCTAAAGATCATGTTCACCAGGCATTGATAAGCTGGCCCGGCATTCTTGAGTCCTCTTCGTGATGAACGAAGTTTTGGAGACATCGTCCTCGTGCATTATGATCTAGTTATAACCAGAATATGCATCCATAAAATTGAGCAGTTCGTGGCCTGAAGTAGCATCGATAAGAAGACCAATCCTTGGGAGTGGGTAGCTATCCTTCTGGCATGCCTTGTTGAGATCTATGTAATCAATACATAATCACCATTTGCCGCCTAGTTTAGGAACCATGACAACATTGGCGATCCAATCGGGGTAATAGATCTCTTCAATGAAGTTGGCGGTTAAGAGCTTATCCACCTCTTCTTCAATCTTTTTCATGTCTCTCTGGCACAAAGGTTCTCTACTTCTGCTTCACATGTCTTTTGGATGGATCAACATTTAGCCTGTGTGTGATGACCTCAGGATCAATCCCAGGCATGTCTGCGGCTGTCCACGTAAAGATATCCGCATAGGTTCTCAATAGGTTCACCAACTCGAGCTTAGTGTCTTGCTTAAGATTTGAACATATCCAAACTGTCTTGTCTTTCTCTATGGGATACACCTCAATGTTCAGGAGATCTTCGACTGGTTCACCCCTTTGCATCTTTGTATTTTCCCGAAGATCTTCAATGATAAGCGTTTCTTTATTCTTTGATCGGCTGAAGTTACATAGCACTGACAGGCTATATTCTGATCTCCTTTAACTTCTCCAATCCCGTGTTTCGTGGGGAACTTCATCTTGAGTTGGTATGTCGATACCACAGCTTGTAACTGATTAAGTACTGGTCGTCCAAGTATGGTATTGTATGCAGAGGGGACCTTTACCACCATAAAATCAAGCATCACGTTTGCTTGTGCTAGAGGTGTACCTACCGCAACTGGGAGTGCAATAATGCCTTTGACTGTGACTGGGTGATTAGAGAATCCATACAGTGGTGTATCCATCTTCCTAAGACGGTCCGTAGGGATGTTCATCTTCTTGAATGCATCATAAAATAAAACTTCGGCAGAATTCCCATTATCAACTAAAACACGTTTCACATCAAAATTCCCGGCCTTGATGGTGATGACTAATGGATCATCGTGAGGATTCTTCACGTCTTTTAGGTCATCGTCGGAAAAAGAGATAGTGGGCAAAAGTGTAGTCTTTTGTTTCTTGCTTGGGGGTTGGCTCGTTATGCACACTTCTCTAGCATATGCTTTTCGAGCTTGTCCCGATGAGCCTCTTATGGCTAATCCCCAGATATAGTGTTGATTATGCCCGCATTCTCTTCCTGTTCTTCTCTTTCTTCAATGGCTGGGGGTGTCTGTTGTCGTCCTTCCTTATGTGTCACAAATTTTCTCAACTGGCCACGTTCGATGAGAGCTTTGATTGCTCGTTGAGTGATCCGCAATCGTTAGTCCTATGGCCATTGTTCCTTGTGAAAGTCGCACCACATGTCATTGTTCCTTTTTGTTTGCCCGAGATGTCATCTTGTCTGGCCACTTTAGAGCTTTATTGTCTTTGATCTCGTGTAATATCTGAGATGGTCTGGAATTGAAGGGCGTTAGATTTTCTAGGGCAAATGGGTCTTTGGGATGTCGTTCGTCACTCTTGGATTGTTTTGCCTTGTTTCCTCCTTATGGACTTAATTCCTGTGATCGTTTCTTTTGCACTTCTTTCTCTTCTCCGCGTCGTCCTTTATGGGTCTCCAGGTATTCTTCAGCTTGAATGTATTTATTAGCCTTCTCGAGAAGAGCTTTCATATTCCCTAGAGGACTCTTGTTGACGGAGAATGCGAACTCAGAGGTAGGTCAAAGTTCTCGGAGGAATGCATAATACTTCACGGATTTGTCCAGATTATCAATTTCTAAGATGGCCGCATTGAATCTTCTGAGGTAACAGGCTAAAGATTCATTCTTCTCTTGCACTATGTTAAGAAGACTCTCCGAGTTCTTCCTTCAGGAACGACTGCTTACAAAGTGTTTCTGAAAGAGATCTGATAGTTTGGCGAATGAGTGTATCGACCTCGGTTGTAAAGATTTAAACCATGCATGTGCAGCTTTTTGTAAAGTGGTAGGGAAGGCTCTGCATATGACAGCGTCCGATACTTGGAGGAGCAACATGTTTATTTCGAACTGATAAACATGTTCTCCTGGATCTCTAGTTCTGTCATAGAGGTCACACTTAGGCATTCTGAAGTTGGGTGGTAACTTGGCTTTCTCGATTGCCTCAGATAGTGGGTATCCAGATTCTTCCCTCGGGGGAGATTGTTCCTGGGAATGATACTTGGGCACAACCTTCTAGCAGTCTCGTTCTCAGGAATGGTACTCAGGCGTCCTCTTTCTGCGGATCGATCTTTAAGGGGTGTCAGTTTTGACGATCTTTTCAGGAGAAGAATTGGTACTGCCTTCGACCGATGGATCGCGATAATAGCATGATCCACTCCTAGTTGTGTGTTATCCGCTCTTTTCTTTGGGATCATATGTCGGATCGACTTCTAACCTGTACTTGCGGCCGTAGCTTGATCTAGAGGTGAACTGGAGACGAATGTCACTGGGATCCATATGAGAATGATGGGTAGATGGTGGAGCCACCGCTATGTTGAGCTTTTGTTGAAGAGAGTTCACGACCTCTTTCAGCTCATGGATTTCTCTTGTAAGGTTGGCATGGGGTGTTTTGAATAGCTGACGGTTTATACGATGACGAAGGTCACCATTCTTCAGAGTGGATGTCAGAGATCTGTTTCTCTGAGATCGGTTATTGGATTCGGGAGTAGTAGATGTTATATTAATATGAACATCTTTTGAAGAACCGGCACAACGATGCGAGGGTGTCGAATGATGGTTATTAGAACGACCGAGTCGATGAGAACTACTGGTTTCGTGCGCGATGATTTTGAGAACGACTAAGTGAAGAGTCGTTGGAAGAAGAAGAATGATTAGCCATGTTCCCTGTTGGGTCCCACGGATGGCGCCAATATGTTGCAGCTAAGAACTGGATCAGGAACCGCACCCAAAAATAGGCTTGCAAAATAGAACATGGAGTGACCGCTGGGTGGGGTTCTAGCGGAGGAACGCTTCAATTCTTAAGTCAGAGATGACTAACAATGTAGAACTCTGAAAAGTAGTAGTACACATGTAAGTCGTATGTGTGTGTATGTGTGTGTACTCGTCCATATAAAGGGGTTAGACCCCTTTATATAGTAGTAGGATGAAGGGCCCTAGTAGAACTTGGCTATGAATAGATTTAATCAAGATCGAATTAGGATCCTAGAGGATCACATGTCTATCTCAGATGATAGAGTTAGAGTCCTTTTAGGATTCTGTCTGATGATCCTTATGGCAAGTGCCAAATCAGCGATAAGCTAGCAGGGGCTACGTGTCATAACTGCCACGTGTCATCTGTAGACTGGAGGCGTATTTTTAGTTATATCATTTATAGAATTTATTAGATCTCAAATGAGGTTGGGCGACTAGACAAAGTGGCGAGAGTTTGGCTTGTGTATTTCTAATTGAGAAAAGAAAATGCCGTATGTTTGATAAGAAAATATTGTTATTCATCAAGGAGAATGAACATAATAACATGTCTTTCCTTGTGAAATTTGGATACATATTTTTTTACTATAATTCGCAAGATTTTCTCATTCTTGCGGTCCGTTATTTCTATGCTACTATTGATCCAAACCAAGTGTTCACCACCTTGTACACAAACTGTAAAGTGTAATAGGATGCAAATGAATCTCTACCTTCTCAACAAATATAGACACATGCATAGACAAATTACCCACGTGCACCGTAACTAGAAAGACAGTAAAAGGGAGAATAAGAGAGAAAACTCAAGGTGTCTCCATTAGTAACATCAAATTTTATGGATTGTAGATTTATATGTGACACTGATTGGATTGCAAGTTCAAGTTCAAAATGAAACACAAACTGAGCTGGAAAACCAAAATTACTACTGAAATTGAAGTTGGCATTGAGAAAATATCTCACTCTTTTTAAGTGCTATGAATGTGAGAAGCACGTGGTGGCAATTTAGCCTGGAACTTCAGCCGCCCTGAACACGTGGCTAAAGCATCCCCTGGTAAGGGCTTCAAAAGGGAAACATGAAAAACTCAGCGGATTAGAGATTGAGAAGGTAGCTTCAGTTTATACGCAACAGAACCAATCTTCTCCAAGATCTCATAAGGCTCAAAGTACCTTGGCAGTGGCGGAACCAGGATTTCATCCCAGGGGGGCTAAAAATATATCGAAGGAGATAAATATTTTTATAAGTAACATAGCACACAAAAACAAAGTGCACTTTTCGATAATACACAAAACATACTAAAAAGCATCTAAAAGGTCTTATTAACTTTCATGAGAGCCACTAAGGATTCTTTACCACACAAAAGAAGAGAATACAAAATACACATTTCAGTGTTTACAAACGCAAGCACTAAATAACTACTCGATGAGGCGCCGAAAATTGGTAGCGTTTGATAATTGCCTCATTTGTAATAGTTTTGAAGACATTCTTCTCGATGTAACAAACCAAGCTATCATTCATCCATTCGTCTCCCATGCGATTCCGGAGTCGAGTCTTTAGTATCTTCATTGCAGAGAAAGCTCTATCTACAGTAGCAGTTGCAATAGGTAAAAGTAAGACCAATCTCAAAAGCAAGAACACCAAAGGATATATCACATCCTTTTTCAACTCAACTAACTTTATAACAAGTTCACCAATTCCCCTGACTTCATAAAGTTCTTCACAGAAGCGCACATCCATAATATAAGACTCGAGCTGACTTTGAAGTACCCTAAGCTCTATCGATGAGAAGTCATATGGATAAAAATGTGCAAGACGTATCCACTTTTGCTTATTAAAAGCAGAAAAACCATCACTTGGATCGAGACATGCCATACATATAAGCAACTCCATGGTTACCTCACTGAAACGATTATTCAACTCACTGATTTGCAAATCAACAACCGTTAAAAAAATATCAACACGATAATGGTAAAAATTTGAACCTTCTGCAGCATTACGTCTTTGCCTCCCCGGGGCTACAAACCTCGCACTCATGTTCAATACGTCAATATCGTGTTTTACACAAAATTGTGAGACCTCTTCCAGCAAGTCTTCCAACCCTTGATCTCTAAAGACCTGCAATCATTGCTTTGTTAAACTTGCCAACTTCATTGCATTCACAATGTTTTGATCTTTCTTTTGTAATGCTTGTGAAAGTTCATTCGTCATCCCCAAAATATTTATCATCAAATGCATGTTGAAGACAAAATCATAAGTTGGCACCGAGTTCAAAAGACCCAATGCTTCATCTCTCTGTTCATAATTTGTAGCATCCTCAACAACCTTATTAAGCACACATATCATTGAAGCAAACATTTGACTCAAATTCAATAATGCACCGTAATGTGATCCCTAACGGGTCTCTCCTGCTCTTTTGATGCTAGTTTCTTGATTTAAACCTCGACCACTGATGATATCACCACTCTCAAGGTCACGAGCAAGTCTATTGGCTTCACTTTCTCGAATAGCATCTCTTCGCTTGCATGAAACTCCCACAGTGTTGACTACCTTAGCAACCAAATTAAAGAGCAATGCAATCTGAGCATGTTTTTTTGCAACGACTACAAGAGTTAGCTGAAGTTGATGAGCAAAGCAATGAATATAATAAGCACTTTCATTCTCCCTCTGAATTAAGGTTTTAAGACCATTGAATTCACCTTGCATATTACTTGCTCCATCATAGCCTTGTCCACGAATTCTTGAAATGCTCAATTCATGCATTGCAAATAAACTGTCAATCGCGTCTTTCAATGATAAGGCAGCGGTATTAGCAACATGGACAATACCAAGAAAACGTTCAATCACCCATCCTCTTTTGTCCACATATCTCAAGACAACTCCCATTTGTTCTTTGACTGAAATATCACGACACTCATCAACTAAGATGGAAAATAATTCAGTTGTCATGTCCCCAACAATTGCATCTCTTATTTCTTCGGCAATGGCACTAACAATTTCTTTCTGAACTTTTGGTGATGTCAATTTGAGGTTCTGAGGAGCATTCGACAACACGACTTTTTTCACATTTTCATTGTAATCAGCAATAAACTCTAACAGTTCTAGAAAATTTTCCTGATTTTTAGATTCATCAGATTCATCGTGCCCACGGAAAGACAAGCCTTGACGTAAGAGAAACCGAATAACATCAATTGATGCAGTCAAGCGAGTACGGTATTGAACCCTACTTTCATCTGTTTGGTTGGACAAAACTACTCCAATACTCTGCTGAGGGTTATCAAAGGCTTGACACTTAGTTAAAGCAAGGTTGTGTACACTACCAACTTCTCCAACATGTTTTTGCAATTTCTCCTTCTTTCTCCAATCGTTACAACCATGCCTAACAAAAGTACCACCACCCCTTGCTCCCCATGAGCACTTCCGAACAAGTAGCAACACAAACAATATGCTTCATCTTTTGCTACACTATACTCCAACCAACTCAAATAAATGTCAAACCAAGAAGAAACAAATCGACGAGACTGAGTTCCGAATTGTGTAAATGGAAAATTATGGTGACAAGGTTGGCAAGGACCTTTCGACCAATACGCTCGTCGAACTTTATCTCGAACATTATGACCATAATCCAAAATATTCGGACGCAACCCAGGATCCGCAATAAGCTCGTCAGAATTGAACTCATCGCTAACTCTACTTGAATGTTCACAATGAATATCACGACACACAATGGGAGCCTTGTCCATTACTGTTGGAATCAGAGACTGTTGAATAGTATCTTGATTTCTACACTCATTCTTATTAGACTGTAATAAATTTTCCACATTTGCTTTCTTTTGATAGAACCTTTCCATTCTGAAAAAAAAATTATTTTATTTTAAGTATCAATCCATCAATTATCAATCAAATAACCTAGTTAATTACAAATATTTTATTCTTTTACTTTTTCAGTCATGTTTTATTATCGCGTTAACCTAATTAACTTAATTTCAACCCACCATTCAAGTAAATCACATATCTGACATCTCAATCCAATTGGGTCCCATCCTCCATCAACCATCTCAATTCTCAAATGCTCAATGCACAATTAACAACATATAATCAGCATGAAAATAATCTCAATTTTTAAATGCACAATTAACACAACCTAAAATTATCAATCAAACAATCAATGCTCAAATAGGATAAAAATCCAATTGGGTCCCATCCTCCATCAACAATCTCAAATCTAAGTGCTCAATGCACGATTAACATCCATCAAGCATCATTAATAATCTAAATTATCAAATACACAACTAACAACCTAAAATTATTAATCAAATAATCAATTCTCAATAGCAAAAGAAATTGTTCAAAATGCACACTGACCTCAGTCCTCAGAAATCAGAACGGCGTCGTTGTCGCAATGTCGTCGGTGACTGAAACTCAAAGTCAGATCTGCAATTTCACTATTTCAAGCGTCGTGATCGTCGAACGACAGTGGCGGAACTTCCTCGGTTCGTCCGTCGGCTCGTAGACGGTAGATCTAAGCTAGATCTGATCTGGCCGGAGTCGGCGGAGTTAGGTGGGGATTGGCCAGAGTTGGGGTGGGGACCGCCGGACTATGGAGGGCCTTCGCCGACTTTGCGCTTCGGAATCGGGGGACGGCGACCAACTAATGAGTCCAGTCGACGACCGGTGGCCGTGGGTGGTGCCGGCGTGCGGGCGGTGCGGCGAGCCGCGGTGGCTGAGAGAGCCGAGAGAGGAGGAGAGATGCCGGCGCCACGGCGTGAGAGCTTCACTTGACGCCACGGCGACCGCCGACTGGCTTAAGTGCGTTACCGTACAGCAATGAGCTGAGGCTGCCGAGCCGATGACCGGTGGCCCGTGGCCTTTGTGTGGTGCCACAGTGACTGAGAGAGCCGAGAGAGGAGGAGAGCTGGAGAGGTGCCGGCGTGCCGCGGTGAGCCGGTGACTGTGAGACTGTGAGAGCCGGCCGAGAGAGGAGGAGAGAGAGAGAGAGAGAGAGAAAGGGAAAGTTGCAAATGAAAAAAAACACTATATATATATATATATATATATATATATATATATATATATATATATATATATTCAAAATCTGAGGGGGGGCTACAGCACCCCCTCGTACAAGCGTGGTTCCGCCCCTGTACCTTGGGCATGGTTTTAGGCTCTGTTTCACTCCTGTTTTGGCCATCACTTTGAGGGTGGTAATTAAGTTGCAGTGAGATTTAGTTGTGTGCCTACTAGCAGAGTGAAAAATTCCTACCAAAAATGATTTTATGGGGATGATGTTATTTTTACTGGAAATGATACAGCGCGTATTTGCCGATTCAAGAGTTATTTGGATAAAAAATTTCACATTAAGGACCTTGGGAAACTTAAGTATTTTCTTGGCATCAAGGTGGCACGCTCCCCCTCAAGTGTTGTTATTTGCCAAAGAAAATAATAAAATCATTCAAGCGAATTCTCAATTCTTTAGTTTCTTTCAATAACTCTATCTCACTCTTCAGGAATTTCTCAAAATCATTTTCTTAAGTATTAGGAATGCTGATATCCTCCTTAAAAGTCAACAACTCTATCTCACTCTTCAGGAATTTCTCAAAATCATTTTCCGTAGCACCTTCCACATTCCGATCAAATTCATCTTCTTTAGACAAATTCTTTCCAAATATCTGCTCTAAAACGTACAGGTTCCCTTTGTACTCCCTCAAAATATCCTTCCAATACACATTTCTAGACTCTACATTTTTCTCCCCATCATGCTCCTTTGACAATGCCATCAAATTCAACTTCTTTAGAATCTCAAAAACTCAAGAATGAAAGGGGTGGGGTTGATGAAAATTACATTATTGTTGGTTGTATGAACCTGACATGTGTCTTGCTATTTGGTGATAAGATTGTAACTTTTTGCTATATTATCTAAAATCTAATGGAGTCGGCAACGGTTAAATTGTAGATGCAACTTATGTAATTATATGGAAAAAAAAGCATTCCCTTTTTTCCTTCTTCCTCCTTTGCGTTCCCTCCAAAGTAGAAATTAACATTCCTTGGTTCAGATATTCAATCCAAATAGCTAAAAAACCCCAATAGTTTAAAATCAGATTTCTCAAATAGATCTGGGTTCAGTTCGGTTTAAGAACGGGTACATGACATGCTAAAAACGTTTTATATGCATTGATTATATTCGTGAAACACGTAATTAAGCAAAGCTAACAAAACAAAAATCTTGAAAGTAAAAAATGAAAAGAAAGACGAGATTTATAAAAGTCCAGTGACTAATTATCCTTGAATTCTCTCGGTCTCTTTGGTCAATCGGTGACAAAGGAATACTTCACCTTTTTAGCTTCTGGAATAGCACTCATTTTCTGTTAGGACATACATAAATGAATGTTGATTTACAATATGAATATAAGAATGCAATCCGTGTAATTATAACTTTTTTATTTTTGTGTAATATTCGAATCAAATGATAGATGTGAAAAGGGTAAAAATTTTGAACAGACTAAAAGCGATCCAAATCGACCAAATAAAATCTTTCAAGCTGACTAGACCGATGATTAAAGGTGAGAATGGTTGGGTTTGGGGGTCAAAGTACGTACCGAGCTTTTGCCCCTTGGTTTAAAAGATTGTGAACAGAACTGAACCGAACACCATCGGTTTAGGCGGTTCGGTTTGGTTTATTTAAATGGTTTGGTTTAGTTGATTTGGATCGTTTTGCACCCGTTCAAAGATGTTGTAGCTTTTCACATTATTATTGGATCTAAATATAATTAAAATTGAAGTTAAATTTTCTCTAAATTGCACATAATCTTGTTATATTTGGTATATAAGTGCTCGTTTTAATATAAAATATAAGTATTATTCCATAGATATATATATGTGTGTGTGTGTGTGTGTGTGTGTGTGTGTGTATACACATACATATCTGTGTGTGTGTGTGTGTGTGCGCGCGCGCCTTTGTCATTCATGTATAAATAAATATAGAAGATATATTGGTCACTAAATTTTGTTTTATAAATGCTCTCATTATTTTATTTTCTTTTAATTTTAAAGGTTTTGTTTATTTGGATTTGCTTAGTACTATATGTATGAAAACTATCAACAAATGTTACTAAGAATAATTCATATATCGGTCGGCTCCGATTTGTAATCAATTTTAAAAATGTGAACCATGAACCTAACCGAACCAACATCAGTTTGAGAGATGTGAAGCAAAACCGTTGAGATTTTTGGACATTTCGGATTGGATCAGTTCGATTTGAACTGCTCAGATCGGTTTAGTGCTCACCCCTTGCGATCATGATTGGTTTGGTGTGATTCGATTTAAAAACTTTGAACTGACGGTCTATTTAACATGGTATTAGAACTCTCACTTGGCCAGGTCTTGGGTTCATTGCTTCCCACTTGCATATTTGGACCCATTTTATAATAATAATTAGGATAATTACAGCAATGTCCTCGAGATTAGGGCAAAATTACAGGCGTGCTCACTAGTTTAAACAAATTATACTCAAATACATAATGATTCGGAGCGAAAAGACTAAACTGCCCATGACTTATGAATCTAATTTTCAAATGCCATTCATTTATCTCTTCCCAAGTCTCTCTCTTCCTCCCGCCCCTTACGACTCCAACGTTAACTACCACCTCCATACTACCACGACTTCATCTCTGCATCATCACAACACCACTCACCATATGCCACAATTCTTTCCCATCACCATCATCTCCACTACGATAATAATTACCACTAAACCAAAAACCCACCACGTCCACAGTCACCACCATCCACCAAAGCCAAAATCCACCTACCAAATCCAACGCAGCCAACACCACCATCTACCAAAGCCAAAACCCATCACAGCCAATGACTTACAGTCAAATTGTATCTACAAATTGAATTTACAGTCATGTCACGGCGGGAATTAATAACAGTCATGGCTGGTTGAGACAGTTGTCAGAGCCGTTGTCATGCCGAAAGTTATTTGTCATGTCACGGCTAGGTCAGGAGAGGGTGGGGCAGCAGTGGGGCGCAGGGAGGTTGGGGGCAGCAGTTGGGTAAGGGAAGGGAAAAGACGTGGTGGAAGCAGGAAGAGGTGGCGACGAGGTGAGGAGAGGGTAGAGGCGACAACGAGTAAGGGAAAGGTGAGAGTAGGGTGATGGCAACGATGCCCTAGGGTGAGTGGCAGTGACAGGGTGTAGAGGGGTGAGTGGCAGCGACGGGGATGAGGGGAAGGAGAGAGGGCACCGACGGGGGGGTACGGGAGGGGGCAACAGCTAAGTAGGGGGGGAGTTGGAGAGAGAGATAGAAAGAGAGAGAGAGGGGCCTAGAGAGAGAAAATGAGTTGATAGATAGTTAAATTTGGAGAAAAAAATTGAATTATAAAAAGGGTAAATATGAAAAAACACTCAAAACATATTTCTTATTTTGGAAAGTGACCAATTTTTGTTGTAATGCCCAAAAAGAAGATATGATCGATTTATGAAGGACAGAGAAAGTATATCACATGTGGACAAAAAAAATTTAAAATCGGAACATGGAAGGCCTATCGCATTCAATAGATGAAATTGAAATAATGTTGCAAAAGCTTTACTGTATACACAAATTACCTCTTGTTCAAACCTTAGGGCTATGCAGAAGTAGCACTGCCAATGCAAGTGATGAGTATCCAAATGGGAACGACAATAGCTGTCACTTAAATTGCTATTATGAGGTGATGAGAACTGCAGCTAGCCGCCACGGGTATGATGCTATGATATATGCACTCATCAGCCTCTAAGGCAGGGGCATGGGATTTTTTGGAAGGCATTTCGATCTTATAGACCGTGCTTCTGCAGTGACATTAGCAAAATCAACCTGATCGAGTATCCACTGGCACACCACTCACACAAGTATAGATTAATTGGCTATTTTGCAATATCCTTGTAGAGTACGTACACCAGAAGTCTTGATTATGTACTAGAGTTCTTTTGGCCCACATGCTGTCCAGAAAACTACGGAGATGACAAGACCTCGTTGGGTTCAATACTGGCAACAATGAAGCAACACTTCGAAAGTTTCAAAGTTTCCTAAAAAAAGAAACTCGAAGAGAATTTAATTGGCGATATCATTGAAGCTTTTACTTTGACTGTTGAGCTTCATTCTTCTAGTAAATGCAGAACTATTAGATCTCCCAAAGGCTTAAAAACTGAGGGCGAACTAGTGCAAGTATATTCCTCGAGTCAGTAATTGACTGTAGAAGAACCTCTGAGAATGGTGTCGAACAAAGCAACAGAGTTGTTACCTCTTTACAAA
Source organism: Escallonia rubra (assembly GCA_033065855.1). Taxonomy (NCBI): domain Eukaryota; kingdom Viridiplantae; phylum Streptophyta; class Magnoliopsida; order Escalloniales; family Escalloniaceae; genus Escallonia; species Escallonia rubra. The sequence goes on along the minus strand of JAVXUO010001154.1, from coordinate 37,650 downwards.
AGCAGTGCCTGGTGTCTGAAAAAGAACACCTAGTTAGTTACGAGATTCTCAAACCATACCTTGGAATGACGACACTTGATGAAGTCACAAAGAATTTTTTACGGAATGGTGGCTCACCTTTTCATCTTTCAATTTTTTGACGTGATTTATTTTTTTGTTTGTGAGATTATTGGAACTTTTCTTTAGCAGTTAGTCGATCTAAAATGAAGCATTTATGTAAAAATATTGGGATCCCTGAGTGGCCAAATTGCAAGAGAAAAAAAGTTAAGCCTACTCGCTCTAATCTCAAGAACGCGAATGAATATGTTCAAGGTATTGAGGAAGGGATCTTAAAATTCAGTCGGAGAGACCCTTCATGTAAACGACATCATTAGGTTTCAAATTCCTTATGATGTTGTTAGGTATTGAAGAATGCAGGACGAAAGACTTGTGACCATAAAGGTAATCTATGTAAATGACATCGTAAGGTTTCAAATTTCTTCTTCATCAAGAAGGACATAGTTGGTGGAGAACCTAACTGAGAGGCTGCCTTTGAAGGTAAAATGTTTACACATCGAATATCAATATGATGAAGGTGATTGGGTGTTACTTGCATGTAAAAAAGACCTCAAGTACTGCCTCACGAGTCTGGGGTTATCTGCTACAATCAAAATGAGGGTTTAGCCAATTTCATATCAACTAGCTTGAATGCCCACTGTTCAACTCATGAGTTTGTATATTAGCTTTTTGTTTCTTGGTCTGCCACTTCTAGGTTCCCATGTCCAGATATGTACTACTCACTCTCCTTTCATTGTTTTGGGTAACTAATGAAGTAGGCAATTACTTCTAGAGATGTCCTTAGCAATTCGTTTTCATCAATTGTCTTGTATGGCACATCCATTGCATTTTTTAACACAAGTGCAACTGCGTTCTTTGTGTATTGTGATGATGGGAAATACTAGAAACAAGCAATGCATGGTGCAATATAGGGCTCCAAAACCGAGCAAGCAGAAGGTTAGAGTTTTCAGTAATTAACATACATATAGTTTAACATAACTTGAACTGTATCCAATCTCAAAGAAAGTCTCTTTTGACTGAATGTGGTGCTTATAAATGGTGATGCAGCCTTCATTCTTATTTTTTATTGCTGATGGTGGCCATGGTACCATGCAATTGTTAACAATAACTTGCGAGTTCAGATAGCCAAAGAGATGAAGAAAGGACTTCCTACCTCTTTCCTTTCCTTAAGCATTAATGCGGTTACTTGCAACATCTTGATAAAATCCAACCTTCTCTAGAGACTTCCAAAGTTTTGTAAAAGATAGCCAAGCAAAGGAAACAAGATCATGAAAAAAGCTTGACACAAAGATGAATATTAGTATGTAAGGATGTGTCCGCACTCAAATATCTAAAGAGGCTGATTTTGCAAGGAAAAAAGGGGATGTAATGCCTTCAGCACTGAAACAAAGCATGGACAACAGCAACCTTATTCTAATTAATATATAACTATTGCGTGAGGTGATTGAAACTATTTGAACACTTTTTAACTCATTTTTTTTGTAGCCGCTCTATAACAAATTAAAATGAATCTCTTCATTTTAGGTTTCACATCTTGCGTCCCAAATGTGGAAAAACCTAAGCGAGGAAGGCAAATTACCCTATATCCTCCAAGCCAAGAAAGACATGAATGAAAGAATACAATGCTACTCTCAAGAAAGGTAAAGAGAAAAGGGAAATAGATAAGGCAAATATTCTTTTCAAACCTTTTTATTATTATGCATGAATAATTTTGTAATAAAGACACAGAACTACTAATCCCAAGGGTGGCTCATAATTTATAAAGCATATTTGGTTGGATGATTGTATACTTTTCAAAACAAAATAACTATGAGGAAATTAAAATTGCAACCACATGTAACCACTTAAGTAGATGATATGTACGCTAATAAAATGAAGGAAAAGAGATGAAGAGCAGAAGCCATACCTTCCTATAGTCTTCTTGTTAGAGAATTATTAATTGAGTATTACAAGAAAAAGTAATGTCCTCCAACTAGTATGGTCCTTTGCAAATTTGCGGCATGCAGATGTAAATAACTATGAGCATAAGCACTGTTTCAACATATCTCAATTGTTTTTATCATTTGAAATGGGATTAGAGACACTTTTGTTGCCTAACGCAAGATTATCACTTTATTTGACGCTAGAATTTCTAACGAAATATTAACACAAACTGACAAAAATAATCATATCTAGTCAGTTGCCTTTTCTGTAGACCACAATGCGTACCATTGAAACTCTTTTGGCCTCTATGAAGCTAGAAACAAAAGCCATATCTTGGTGTAATCTCAAAGAGTCGAATTGAGTGTTCCAAGAAATATCAATATGGTTCAATTAGTATACACGATTTTGGTTTGAATATCTGAATATTTGTGTTCCTTTGCAAATTTGTGACATGCGGATGTAAATAACCTACATAAGCATAATCACAATGGCATCATTCTGTATTATGTCAATATTTTATTTTGAAATATTAACACAAACTGACAAGAATAGTCACATCTAATCAGTTGCCTTTTTTGCAGACCACGACGTGTACCATTGAAACTCTTCAAGCCCCTATGAAGCTAGAAATTAAAGTCATATCTTTGTGTGATCTCAGAGAAACAAATTGAGTGTTCCAAGAAATATCAATATTGTTCAATTAGTATACATGAAAGTTTTGTTTTAAATATCTTAAAGTTTGTCTTCCCTTGCAAATATGACAAGTGGATGTAATTAACCTATATAAGCATAAGCACAATGCCACCAATCTATATTTTGTCAAAAATTCATTTTGAAATATTAATACAAACTGACAAGAATAGTCACGTCTAGTCAGTTGCTTTTTTGGAGACCACGACGTGTACCATTGAATATCTTCAGACCCCTAAGAAACTAGAACCAAAAGCCATATCTTTGTGTAATCTCGTAAATCAAATTGAGTGTTCCAAAATATATCAATGTTGTTCAATTAGTACGTATGAGAGTTAGATTTTGATTATCTTAAAGTTTGTCTTCCCTTGCGAATTTGTGACGAGTGGATGTAACTAACCTATATAAGCATAAGCACAATGCCATCAATCTATATTTTTCAAATGTGAACACAAATTGACAAGAATAGTTACATCTAGTCAGTTGCCTTTTTACAAACCACGACGTGTACCAATGAAACTCTTTAGGCCCTTATGAAGCTAGATACAAAAGTCATGTCTTTCTGTAATCTCAAATAATCAAATTGAATGTTCCAAGAAATATCAATGTTGTTCAAGTAGCACGCATGAGAGTTTGGCTTTGACTATCTTAAAGTTTGTCCTCCCCTGCAAAGTTGTGACGCGCGGATGTAATTAACCTATATAAACACAAGGAAAATGCCACCAATCTATATTACGCCAATAATTGTTGGGGAAAGCCACACCTTTCCTTTCTTGTGCTAGCCTTTACGGAAATAACCAATATGTGTGCAGAATCAAATTGAACAAGTAAATAGCAATAACATAACTAGCCACACAAAACCAACACAAGATTTAAGGTGGAAAACCCTTCAATGTAAAGGGAAAACCCACGGGCCAACTATGAATAGTTTTTCCACTATATCAAACAATGGAGTTACAAGGTTTTTCTTCTTTAGCTCAACCTAGAGGCTAACAAGTATCAAAACATCAAGAGAATAACACTCTTGGTTCACCACAACAAGAGATTAGAGAGATATTATCCAAAAAATGAGCTGCTATTCAGATCAATATATCTGAAGTTACGGACATTTGATGCAAAAACCGACCATTGGATGTTAAGATCATACCCAGAAGAACTTGTACACAAAGTTTGAGCTCAATTGGACCACATTTAACCCTCTGATGAAGCCTCAGAAATATTAACACAAACTGAGAAGAATAGTCACATCTAGTCAGTTCCCTTTTTGCGGACCACTTCGTGTACCATTGAAACTTTTTAGGCATCTATGAAGCTAGAAACAAAATCTATATCTTTGTGTAATCTCAGAGAATCAAATTGAGTGTTCCAAGAAATATCAAAGTTGTTCTCTTCGTCCATGAACCAAATCTTAGAGTTTGATGATGCTCTAGAGAGAGTGCAAGTGGGTAAGAATTTTTTAATGGTTTGAGATAATATTTGCAGGGAAGACTTCTATCTTGTGACTTATGATTTATCAGAATTTCTCTAATCATTATATAGAGATAGTATTAGAGATTGACTTTATCCCAAACACTTATGAGATAATATATTCTCTAATTAACTCTAATTATCTTACTAACAAACATTATCTATTAGTGGGCAGATAATGGGTCCACTGACCTAATTTATTAATACAAGAATATTTATAGAATTTTAATTTAGATCTAACTCCCAAGGAAAAAAAATGAAACAGAAAAGGCTAATAGAGGCAATGTGATCTGATGGTGGAAGCCTCCACTGCCAGACGTCGCCGCCACTGCTAGACGTCTCCGCTTAAAGGACGTCACGGCATCAACGTCCACACCAAAAGGCAATGCTGATGCCGATGCCACCGCCGCCCTTCACAAAGCCGCCGCCACCATCTCGCTAACACCGTCGTCCCCACACCATGAGCGTTGCTATCACCATTCCAGAGACATCATGAGATCTATATGTATTTCATGTTTTTGTTCATTTATCTGATCCGTCAATGGTGGATATCAGTTGTGATTGAGTTTGTCGGTATGGTGGTGTTTGGCCATGGGTGCAATGGTGGTTGGTAACATGGATGATTATAGTGGGTTGCCATCGGTAAAATAATGGTTGGATGTATGTGTGATGGTGGTGAATGAGGTAAAGAATGGCTGAAGATATGTGTGAGTGAGTGTGTGTGTGTGTGTGTGAGAGAGAGAGAGAGAGAGAGAGAGACACACACAAAAAAATGAAGGAGAAGACATATCTATGGCAAGGGGCTTTTTGGGGCAAAAATTGTCAAAATAGCTAACCGCTCCAAAGAGGGGCGGTTAAGCAAGTAGAAGACAAAAAAAATCTAATTTTGGTCGTCCACAATCACACATAGACGGCCGGATGACAGTTGGAGAAATAAGGTTTTCTCCCCTAGCAGATGGGGATTGTTACCCCCCCCCCCCCAAACACAGATGTGTATGTATGTACATATATATACACACACATGTATATAAAAATTTGGACTTTAGAAATGTTCAATTCCAAATTTTTCTTTGATTTCCAGGCTACCAGGCAAAATTTTCAGAGGTTTTCCACCCAGGCCCTGCTTGTTTTTTCGAAAAATGCTTTAAGGAAAATCGTTTACGGAAACTTTCCAGAAAATAGCAGTTCTATGAAAATATTTTCATGAATTTCATTTTCCGGTGTTTGGGTTCGCACATAAAATAATAAAACTACATATGCCAATATATATGTGTGTGTGTGTGTGTGTGTGAGTGTATGTGTGCGCTCTCTGCTAGTTGTTGCTAAAAGTTTGATCGGGAACCACAGTCGGAGTATGGACCTATAAGATAGAATATGGAGTGACCGCTGCGTAGGGTTGTGGCGGGACACCCTCTGATGCGAAAGTCAGAGCGCGGCTTCAGGGGTTGAACTCTAGAGAGCAATAATGCACTGGGTGCATGTGGGTGTATCTGTCCACGTACTTGAGGGGTCATCCTCTTTATATAGACGATGGAAGATAACCCTAGTAGGACTAGGATTCTGTAGGCAAGGGCCTCAGGCTAGATTAATTAAGATTGTGTTAGGATCTTTAAGGATCACATTAGTATTCGTGATGATCGAGTTAGGATGCCTTTAGAATCCTAACTTCACCAATATGGTAACCAAAAAAATTGGAGTTGACCAGAATGACTATGAGTCAGGCCTAACACGTGTTGTACTCTAGATGGAGGAATATTTTTAGCCATATCAGAATCCCCCCCCCCCCCCCCCGCATTTTTTTCTGCTCTTTCAGGGCAGACGAAAGTAAATAGGGGAAAAAGAGTTCAGGCAGGAGCGATGCAACTAGAATGTTTCACCTGAGGATCTGAACTATGCTCGACTTTCAAGTAAGTTGTTTGGAATATCCACACAGGCTTGTTGCTTGGGCACTCAACCAAAATGGTGCTTGAACGAGCTACTTGGGAGGTCTGCTCGGGCGAGCAGCTCGTGAGCTCTGCTCGGGCAAGCTGCTCGGAGGTTCTATTCAGCCAAGCTGCGTTGTCATGCTGCCCGAGCGAAATGCACGGGCATGCTGCTTGGAAGAGCCGTGCGAGCGTGCTGCTCAGGCATGCTCTTTGGGCAAGTTGTGCATGCATACTACTCGAGCACGCTGCATGGGCAAGCTACACTGGCATGCTACTCGGCCAAGTTACTTGAGCATGTTGCATGGATATGCTGTTCAGGCACGCTGTTCAAGTAAGTTGGGCGGGTAAGCTAAGCGGGCATGTTGCGCAAGTATGTTACGCGGGCGAGCTATACGGGCATCCTACTCAGATAAGCCTTTAAGCAAGATAATATGCTTGAGCACCCTACTCGGACTGGCTGCACGAGTATCTTGCTCTGATGCTTGAGCACCTCATTCTGGCAGTTTGCTCGGGCATCCTGCTCGGATAAGCCTTTAGGCAAGATTCTTGAGCACCTTGCTCGGGCAGCTTGCTCTAGCATCCTATTTGGATGCTAAGCCTTAGACAAGATGTTCGAGCATCTTGCTCTCTTTTTCCGTACTCAACACGTGTCGTGGAGTTAAACAGGTAGGAGTTTCAAAAGTTTGCATACGCAATGAATGTTTGCTGCCAATTTAGGGGCTATTACCATAGCTGATCTCTATATATTGGGCTCACTAGCCTCATTTTCCCTCTACTCATCATTCTCTCAAAGTTTGGTCTCTCTTTAATAAGTAAGTCTCCCTTATCTTCTTGTTTTCCTGTTCAGCGTTTACTTTTTGCTTTCATAGTTACAATTAGAAGAATGTTACATAATGACTTCATCTTCGTCAAGTAGTTCCACAGAGAGTCCCCTAGAAAGTGAGTCTGAGAGTAGATCCTCTCAAGTAGGCACTTCAACCTCTAGGAGTAGGGTAGGAACTTTCAATCCCCAACTATGTACTTCCCTCCCATGTAAAGATGCCCTATGGGGTCATTAAAGATGAGGCTGAAGAGAAACATGACGAAGAGATTTGGTATATCCCTAATGAGAAGAGGATCAAGATGACCAAGGTGGAGATATGGGAGTTACTGGAGGATTTTCTGCTTCCACATGGATTCTCTGCTCGGGTTCTAGCGATTTAAGAATCTATTAATTATGGCACGAATTTAGAGACTAGAGTCTATGAGAGGCAGATTAGATCAAGATACATGTTTCTTTTACCTCCGTTCACCCTTGCCTTCTTCAATTACTACCGGATGGCACCAGGCAAGCTCGTTCTTAATGGGTGGAGAAAGCTGGTCGGCCTCATCTACCTTATGCAAACATCAGGATATAAGGTGGAAATCAAGGACTTCATGAAATTGTACTTCAAAATATGCTATCTGAAGAACGTGGCACGAAGTGTTAGGTGGTATTATATCCACAACAAGCTTAGAATGCTCAATGAAAGGCCTATGTCCAACAAAGGCCGGCATTTAAGGTACTTCTTCATGCAGCGACCAAGTGGCACATAAGAGTTTCCTCGAAAATGGAATGGGTTCTGTAAGGACTTTGAAAAGAAGAACATCCTCATTCTAGATGCACTCACAAAGAAACTTATCGATCACATAAAGTGGAAGGGTGGTCTTAGCATTGATAATTCCCTTTCATAATAAGAGTTAAGGCATGGAGGGCTTATCCCTCAGGATCCCATCGTAAGAACCCTTGGTAGTTCTGGAGATAGAGCTTCGAGGTTGGCATGGACACCTCTTCCCTTAGGATCTCGAGCCTAGGTAGATCTTGATAGGTGATGTCTCTTTATTCTCTACCTTTGTTGAGCCTCAGATGTATCCAATAACTCTTTCTTCTTATACAGAGATTGTTGACTTATCGATTTTGATGATTCTAAATTGATTATTTCTAACATTAAACTAACAAAATTATTAAGATAAATATTTCAGGATTTATCCTAATCAAACGAAGCCAACGATCTTGCCTTGGACAAAGCTTGGACTTGGACTTGGACTTGAACTCGGACCACATTGAAGATGTAGTGACTGAAGTATTTTTTTATCTTTTTTGTATTGGTTCTAAGTCCTTAAAAGATCTCCCAGAAATTCAAGTAAAGAACCAAAATCTGAAAGTTTTATTCGAAGGCAAACTATTTCCATTTGACTCAATCGTGCAGTTTTTCTTATCTTGTCCTAAAAAGAGTTTTCGGTCGAAGCTAAACCTTTTCAGTCGAAGTTAAACTTTTCGGTCGACCTTTTCAGTCAACGTTAAACTTTTTGGTTGAAGCTAAACCTTTTCAGTCGAAGTTAAACTTTTCGGTCAAAGATAAACCTTTTTGGTCGAAGCCAAGAATTTCGGTCGAAGCCAAAATCTTTCGGTCGAAGCCAAACTTTTCGGTTGAAGTCGAAGTTTTTGGTCGAAGCCAAAGTTTTCGGTCGAACCAAAGTTTTCAGTTGAATGAAATGCATTTTTCATTCGAATTAATTCTTCATTGCCTTTAACATCTCTTCTCACTGACTTTTCATTCAACCGATTTCTCATAGATGTACTTTCATTCGAATCAAACCTATGTTTCATTCGAATCTTTTTTTAGGCTTTCCCTTCATAACGGATCTTTTTCTTCTCTACTATAAAAAATGATCCTTGAGAGCATTTAATAGACTTCTTGCCAATCTCTTGAAAATCTATCTTACTTCTCTCAAAATACTCTCTCATCTTATTCTCACACATTCATCTATTCTCTATTGAGTGAGTTCATCTTTGAGAAAGTTTATTGTAAACTTCTTAGTTTTGGTTCTTGAAAGAATGTAGATCTTCCCACCTGAGAAGGCTTAGTCTTACATTATTCATTGTAACATCTACTCAAGAAGGAGTTTATCTGTTGTATTACATTGTAAATTTCTTTTCAATTGTAAACTGTTGGAAACCTTGAAAGGGTTTCAAAAATTATACTGCGGTTTGAGCTAGCACCCAAAGCTAGCTGGTTAGTGGAAGGCTCGAGTAGGTCTCCCTTGTGTGGAGTGCTCGAGGACTGGACGTAGGCCGGTGGGGCCGAACCAATATAAATCTCTTTGTTGATTTATTATTATTACTTATGTCATTACTTTGTAATTTCATTTTATAATTTCTACTCAAAGTTGTAAAACACATATTCACCCCCCCCCCCTAGGTGTACTTAGGGACCTACAAGTGGTATTAGAGCCGTGTGCTCTGGTATTTTCTTTTCACTTAATCGTCTAGAACTAAAGATCGCATTATGGAAGAAGGATCAGCAACCACCAGGCCACCTTTGTCGAAGAACGACAACTACAGCTACTGGAAAAATCGTATGAGAAATTTTCTGAGGTAGGATACACACGTGTGGTATGTTGTAGAGAATAGTCCTATAATTCCGATGAAGGATGGACCAGACGGAACCAAGATTCCAAAAGGAATTCTCAAAATGGACGCTCATAAGGCACATATTTTCTCCATGGATGATAAAGCAAAGAACATTATCAGCTGTGGCCTTAACATGAATGAGTACAATCATGTCTCAGCATGTGAGACATCTAGAGAAATGTGGAGGTTGTTGGAGGTCATTCATGAAGGTACAAATCAGGTGAAAGAGACCAAGATCAACATGTTGGTCCAGCAGTATGAAGCCTTCAAGATAAAGGAGCACGAGTCCATAAATGAGATGTACTCCAGGTTGACACTCATTATAAATGGACTGAAGCTTTTGGGTAAAAGCTACCCAGAAAAAGAAGTTGTCTAAAAAGTTCTTAGATCTCTTCCAAAGAGATGGGAAGCAAAACTCACAGCCATTGAAGAAGTAAAAGACTTGAATGTGCTGAAGTTGGAAGAATTGGTGGGTTCTCTAATGACTCATGAAATCACAATGAAGATTCATGACGAAGAAGAAACCACCTCCAAGAAGAAGAACTTAGCGCTTAAAGCTGAGACCTCTCATGAATCTGCAGAGAGCAATGATGATTATGATCCTAAAATGGCTCTTATCACTCGAAGGTTCAAGAAGTTTCTCACAAGCAAACGAGATGGAAAAAATATGAGAAATCATACAAACCAATTATATTAGAGAAATAATGGTGATTGGAATGTAAAGGAAAATTCTGATGCTTACTATGAATGCGACAGAACTAGGCACATCAAAGAGTATTGTCCGCAACTTAAGAATAAAACTGGAAGCAGTAATAGTCGAGACTTCAAGGAGAAGAAGTTCAAACCCAGAAAAGCCTTGCTGACTTGGGATGACTCTGAAGAGAGTGATAAAGAAACAAGCGAAGATGATGACGTGGCTCAGCTTTGCTTCATGGCCAAGGATGATCAGCCTGATAAGGTAATCTCAAAAATTTTTGATTATAATGAGCTCAAGTCAGCCTTTCTATAACTTAGTAAAAATCATGAAAAGTTAAAAGTTAAAAATGCTGATCTCAAAAGTGAGGCTCTTTCCTTGATAAACATTGTTGATGAGCTGGAAGGTGAAAAGAAAGAGTTAGAAGAAAAAGTTGAGCTTTATATTTCTGAAAACGTTTTTCTAAAAAATGATTTGATTACTTCTAAGAAGGATAATTCCTATTTGTCTTCTGAAATCCATTCCCTCATAGAAGTAAAAGTTGCAGTTGAAAACGAATTTTTAAAATCTCAACTGGAAGAAATCTCTATACAAAAAAGGAATTTAGAAAAGGAAATTGAAGATCTGAACTTTATTCTTTCAAATTTTACCCAAGGAAGAGAGAATTTGGATATTCTTTTAAAAAGACAAAGATGTGTTTTTGAGAAAAAATGGAATTGGTTACAACCCCTCAAAGAAGCGAAAGGATTACAAAAATTTAGCTTCCTTCTCACCATTCACATTCTGTACAGTGTGTAACAAGAAAGGGTACTTAATTAAAAATTTCCTCTTAATGCTGTCAGAAATCAACTATCTCCTTCTATTACTAAAAATAAATAAAGCAAGTTTGGGTGCCAAAATTTTATTTATCTAATCTTCCAGGACCCGACAAAGTATGGGTACCTAAAGGAATGAAACCAGAATATGTTGTAGGTATGCTTGAAAGCAAAGGTGGATTCAAACAAATGGATCCTCGACAGCGGATGTTCAAGGCATACGACCGGTGATCACTCACTATTTTCTCATATCACTCTGAAGAATGGAGGACTTGTTACTTTCGGAGACAACTCAAATGGGAAGATCATTGGTAAAGGTAAAATTGGCACCGGTTCAATATCTATCGATAATGTATCCTTGGTTGACAATTTAAAGTTCAATTTGATAAGTATCAGTCAACTAATCTATAGTGGACACAAAGTTCAGTTCAACGGCGATCAATGCCTAATCAGTCATGCCTCGGATGGAGGCACCTTGGTTGGTAAAAGAGATGGTAACATCTATACTTTATCTTTTGATGTATCTGACTCTTCTTGTGAAGTTTGTCTCTCTGTTCAACATAATGATATTTGGTTGTGACATTGTAGATTAGGTCATGTTCACATGGATTTAATCAAGAAACTTCTCTCGAAAGAGCTTGTCAGAGGCTTACCAAAGTTAAAGTTTATCAAGGATAAGTTTTGTGATGCATGATCTTTTTGGACCCACAAGAAATGCCAGCCTAGGTGAAAAATTTTATGTCTTCGTCATTGTTGACGATTTTTCAAGGTACACTTGGGTTCTTTTTCTAACTCATAAGGATGAAACTTTTGAAAAAAAATTCAGTCTTGTAAAGCAACTTCAAAATGAGGAGTTGAAGCTTGTAAAAATTCGAAGTGATCATGGTGGTGAATTTGAAAAAGATTTCATTCCTTTTTGTGTTTGAAATGGCATTTCTCATGAGTTTTCAGCTCCTCGGACACCCCAACAAAATGGGGTTGTAGAGAGAAAGAATCAAACTATTCAAGAAATGGCCAGAACCATGCTTCATGAAAACTCCTTGCCAAAATATTTTTGGGCCGAAGCCGTCAGCACTTCCTGTTACGTGTTGAACAGGATACTCATCAGACCTATTCTTGACAAAACTCCTTATGAGCTTTTCTCAAGTCGAAAATCAAAAATCGATTATTTCAACGTTTTTTTGTTGCAAATGTTTTATTTTGAACAATCGTGAGAACTTGAGAAAGTTTGATGCGAAATCTAATGAGGGAATATTTATTGGTTATTCTTTAAAAAGTAGAGCATATAGAATCTATAATCGTAGAACTCTTACAGTTGAAGAATCTATGCATGTTGTATTTGAAGAATCTAACATCGAAAAACCAAGTGAGAATGCAGGTGATGATTGTGAGGAACTCTCCCTGGACTTGAATAATAAACTCAATGTCTCCTCAACTGAGAAGGAGTGTTCAACATCTTCACACAACAATAATGCCGAGACTCAGCCTCTTCCAAAAAGCTGGAGATATTCCTCCAATCACCCATTAGAACAAGTAATCGGTAATGTTGAACGTGGAGTTACGACATGATCTACGGTAAATCTTTTCTGTGCGGATTTTGCTTTTCTTTCTCAAATAGAGCCTAAAAATATTTCAGAGGCTCTAAAAGATGTTGAGTGGATCCTTGCCATGCAAGACGAGCTAAATCAATTTGAGGAAGCGATGTTTGGTCACTAGTTCTGCCTCTTGTTCAACAAAAAGTCATTGAAACCAAGTGGGTTTTTCAAAACGAACTTGATGAAGATGGCCATATTGTTCGTAACAAGGCTAGACTAGTTGCTCAATGATACAATCAAGTCGAAAGGGTTGATTTTGATGAAACATTTGCCCCAGTTGCTCGACTTGAAGCTATCCGTATGCTTTTGTCATTTTCATGTCACTTAAACTTCAAAAAAAATCAAATGGATGTAAAAAGTGCCTTCTTGAATGGGGTAATTCAGGAGGAAGTGTTTGTTAAACAACCTTTCGGTTTTGAAAACGAAAAATACCCCAATCATGTTTTTAAGCTAAAAAAGTCTTTGTACGGTCTTAAACAAGCTCCTCGAGCTTGGTACGATCGTCTTAGCAGTTTCCTCATTGATCATGGTTTTTCTCGTGGCAAAGTCGATACCACTCTCTTTACGAAAATCCGTAACTCTCACATTTTAATAGTTCAAATTTATGTTGATGACATTATTTTTGGTGCCGCTAACAATGATCTATGTCAAGAGTTTGCTGAGAGTATGCGCATGGAGTTCAAGATGAGTCTGATGGGAGAACTCACATTTTACCTCGAACTTCAGATCAAACAATCAAATGAAGGAATCTTCATAAGTCAGTCCAAGTACACACAAGAGCTTTTGAAAATGTTTGGTTTGGATAATGCTAAACCTAGAGGTACCCCTATTTCTCCTAGCGTTAATCTTGTCAAAGATGAAAATGGTAAAGATGTTGATAACAAACTTTACAAGGGGATGATTGGTAGTTTACTTTATCTTACCCGTTTTCAAGCTTATCCCAAAGAATCTCATCTTACTGCGGTTAAACGTATTTTCAAATATATCTCTAGGACTTTAAATGTAGGACTTTGGTATCCTCGTAATTCCTCTCTAGATCTATATCCGATTCTGATTATGCCGGTTGTCTTGTCGTTCGTAAGAGTACTAGTGGCACTTGTCAATTTCTTGGTTATGCATTAGTGTCACGGCACAGTAAGAAACAGACATATGTGGCTCTCTCCACAGCTGAGGCGAAATATGTTGCGGCTGGAAGCTGTTATGCCCAAGTACTGTGGATGCATCAAACTTTACGGGATTTCGGTGTCACAATAGATCATATTCCTATTATGTACGATAGTAGTAGCGCTATTCATATAAGTAAAAATCATGTCCAACACTCTAGCACTAAGCACATCGATATTCGTCACCACTTTCTTCGAGACAATGTTCAAAAAGGTTTAATAGAACTCAAGAAAGTTGGTTCCGGAGATCAGCTCGCATATATTTTTACCAAACCTCTAGCGGAATCTTCTTTTTGTTATCTTCCTCGTCGCTTAGGAATGTGTGATCTTAGCTGAAAATTCATCGTTTCTGATCATTTCAGTCGAAGGAAAAAGTTTTCCTTTGAATGATTTTTTTTTTACATTCGATTTTAAAGTTTTTGGACGACCAAAAACCTTAAAGTTTCCTTCGAATAAAAACTGTCTTTGCCACTGCTTATTTTGGTCGAATGAAAGTGAGTTTTCATTCTACTCAAAACTTTTCATTCGATCGAAAATTTTGTTCTTCCTTCGTAACTGCTTATTTCGATCGAATGAAAGTGGATTTTCATTCGACTCAAATATTTTCAGTCGAATGAAAATTTTTCTCTCCATTTGCGATTGCTGGATTCGGTCGAACAAAAGGGTGATCTCATTGAGCTCATCAATTAATCTATCCCTCATCGTCCTACCATTCTGCCTCAGTCTGTTGCCTCCGCTGCTTCACAAATTTCTCTTTAGTTGTGTCACTCTCGTTTAGGTCATGTTTCCTTTTCTCGGCTATATCCTCTAGTATCTAGTGGTTTGTTAGGTGTTGTCAGTTCTAAAATTTTTGAGTTTTTATCATGTCAGCTTGCTAAACAAACTGCACTTCCATTTCATTTAAGTACTTCTATTTCTGCTCCATTTGATTTCGTTCACTCTGATATTTGGGGGGGCCTTCTTCAAACACTACTATGGAAGAATCCAAATATTTTGTTATTTTATTGATGATTATTCTCGTTTTACATGGTTATATTTGATGCGAAATCGATTTGAATTATCTCAAATATATCATACTTTTGTTACCATGGTCAAAACTCAATTTTCCCGCAATATTAAGCTTTTTCGTACTGATAATGTCATGGAATACAAATCAGAAGAGATTGTCCAGCTTCTTTAAAAGGATGGAACCATTACTCATAGATCGTGTCCCAGCACCTCTCGACAGAATGGGTGTGCTGAACGCAAACATCGACACATTCTAGACACTATTCGTGCTTTACTTTATTCTGCCTAGTGTCTTGAAATTTTTTGGGGGGAAGTTGTTCTTACGGCTGTCTATACCATCAATCGTGTTCCATCTCCCATAATTGGTAATCAAACTCCCTATGATCGTCTATATGGGTCATCTCCCGACTATAGTATGCTTAAAGTCTTTGGTTGTGCTTGTTTCGTTCTTCTCCAACCCCATGAGCATACAAAATTAGAACCTCGTGCACGTCTTTGTTGTTTCATAGGATATGGTATTGAACATAAGGGGTATCGGTGTTGGGATCCCGTCTCTAATCGTTTACGTATTTCTCGCCATGGTATTTTCTGGGAACATAAGATGTTCTCCTCTATCTCTTCTTTTCATTTACCTCCTTCATCCAGTGTTCCATTTTTTACTAATTCATTTGTTCTGCTATTTTATGACTCTGATGAAACCCACATGCCACCTTCTGATGACTTTACGGCCCCTTTTGAGATGTCTGCCCTCCTTGCTGATCCTGTTACACCTGATCAAGGTCCACCATCTATCTCTGAGGTAACTGAATCTACCCATTCCCTTCATGATCGTCCACAGCGGGCACGAAAACCTCCAGCATATCCTCAGGACTTTCATTGTTTTTTTGCTATTATTTCTTTACATGAGCCTCAATCTTATCGCGAGGCTAGTTCTAATCCTGCTTGGCAGCAAGTGATGCACGATGAGTTACAGGCACTGGCTAAAACCCATACTTGGGATCTAGTTGATCTTCTTCCTGAAAAAATAGTCGTTGGATGCAAATGGCTCTATAAAATTAAGACTCGCTCTAACGGCTCCATTGAGGGTCATAAGATCGGTTTGGTAGCAATGGGCTTTACACATGAATATGGTATTGACTACGAAGAAACATTTAGTCTTATAGCTCACCTTACCTCTTTTTGTAGTTTACTTGCAGTTGCTGCTGTTCGCAAGTGGCCTTTATTTCAGATGGATGTCAAGAATGCCTTTCTTAATGGTGATCTCATTGAGGAAGTCTATATGTAGCCTCCTCTAAGATACTCTCATCCTCCGAACAAAGTTTGTCGGCTTCGTCGTGCAATATATGGTCTCAAACAAGCTCCCCGTGCCAGGTTTGCCAAGTTCAATTCCACTTTGCAGCAATTTGGTTTTGCATCAAGTGCATATGATTCTGCACTCTTTATTCAGAAATCTACCTAGGGTATCATACTTGTGCTCCTCTATGTGGATGATATAATTATCACAGGCAGTGATCTTGATGGCATTTCTATTCTCAAGCAAGATCTTAATCAACACTTTGAGATGAAAGATCTTGGTAAACTCAGTTACGTTCCTGGACTTGAAGTTTCCACTACCTCTGACGGATACTATCTTTCTCAAGCTAAATATGCTTCTAATCTCCTTTCTCGTGCTAGTTTGACTGATAGCAAAACCGCATCTACTCATCGTGAGCCTAATGTAAGGTTTACTCCTCTTGATGGTACACCTCTTTGTGATCCTACTTTGTATCGCACATTGGTTGGCAGTCTTGTATACTTGACCATCACGCGCGCTGATATTGCATATGTTGTGCACTTGGTTAGCCAATTTCTCTCTGCTCCTCGTACGACTCATTTTTTCGCAGTCCTTCATATTCTTCGATACATCAATGGTACCTTATTTCATCGCTTACATTTTTCATCTCATTCCTCTCTTGAGCTACGTACATGCATAATTTGATACTGATTGGGCTTGGGATCCTACCGGTCGACGCTCTACTACTGGTTTTTGCTTCTTTCTTGGTACCTCTCTTATTTCCAGGAGAATTAAGAAACAGACCCTCACAGCACGTTCTAGTACAGAAGCTGAATATTGAGCACTGGCTAATACAACCCAGGATCTTTTATGGTTGCGTTGGCTACTTGAGGACATGGGAGTTACACATTCTACTGCTACACCTTTATAATGTGATAATCGAAATGCCACTGAGATTACTCACAATGACATGTTTCATGAACGCACCAAACACATTGAGATCGATTGTCATTTTGTGCGTTAGCATGTTGTTCGTGGCACTGTTTGCTTACATTCTGTCACTTCTCTCAATCAAACGGCAGATTTCACCAAATCACATCGTCTAGGGCGACTTCAAGAGTTAGTTTTCCAAACTCCAGTTGGCTCGTTCTTTCCCACCTTGAGTTTGAGGGGGGGTGTTAATGCTATTGTAGAAGGTTTTGTATAGTCAAGTGGTTATTATGTTATTTTTCATAATCTAGAATATTTTTTATGTTTTCTATCATACCCATATAAAGGCTCTCTTATACATATTTTGATACACATCAATATTATTATCTTGCCTCCTTCTATCATATATTACTATTACTATTTATAACACTTCAAAGAGACCCACTAATCAAGCTCAGTTTGACACCGAGTTCCAAAAAAATTTCATTGTATGAGGCCATGGTGATTCTTATCCATCACAATCAAGTCCACTGTCTGCCTAGCACACAAGACCGAGTTTAAAAGATAATTGCAAAGCAATTTGTATGGTAGGGGCATAAATATATTACTCTCCACAGATCTTGCTTATGACGTGGTTGCACCACATCAAGTCAACAAAAGCTTCACCACAAAAAACCTATTCCTGTATCAGATTAAATTCCCTTGTTCAACTTCTCTTCCGATAGATAATGTTAAAAGATGGATTCAGGAGTTGATAGATTGCAGAACAATCCAGCGCACCAATTTAATTTGTAAAAATATGGTTTCACTGAAAGGACATCAACCTGCGGCTGCTCTTTTATTTTGTCATGTTTCGTAAACTCGGTTGTGTGCCTGAATGTTCTGCTCTAATTCAGGGCAAAGCCATTGTGGTTTGGTTTTCATACTACTATCTGACAGTAATTCCAGGTGTCTATATATGGGCTCACAAGAAATTAAGCACCTCTAAAATATTAGACAACAAGGAACTTAAAGTTGACTGCCAATATGATTTTGAGTTTAAATGGAATAAAGGACATTTCATTAAATTAAAAAAAAAAAGTTGACTGCCAATAGCGTATTATGGCCCATTCCACTTCCTTTTTCATTCTGGTATAGACCCCATATATTATTTTCCATACCATTTTGAACCCAAACCAGCAATGCCGGGCCCTCGTGACCACACTGGTCATCACCAGTTCTAAGCTTCTACACCTCAACAAAATCTCTAATGTCATTCAACAATAAAGTGACATTATGGCAGCATTTGATATCTCCACCGCAAGTCCACAACTAGTTTTAACCCCGAATTGCAAATATTATGGCACCAACAATGGTATACGAAAACAAAGCACCATCTCCACCCAACAAGCACATCCATAGAAACAAACCACTTTCTTGAACCGACCACCAAATCCACCATCCTCTCTTCAATACTTATGATCTATCATGCATATAAGCCCAATTCTGAAAACACTCAATTTAAATGAGAAACGAAAAGCTGAAGAATTCACCTTCAACTCTTAAGCTCGATCGTGACACTCTCAACAAAATTGAATTAATTGCAGTTTCGCATTAAGGAAATGAGCGTGGTGGTCGTCATTGTTATCGGAGATGGAAGTTTGTGAGATTCAACAAAAACTCGATGAGAGTGGAAGATGGAGATACGGCCGGGGGGGTGGGGGTGTGTGGAAGTGGGAGAAAAAGCTGAAATGATATTTCTCTCGCATTCGATCCCAAATGGTCCCTAAGTAAGTACAGATGTTTTACCACACCACTATAAATCTCGCACCTTAGAACTAACGAAAACAGTTCATGAAAAAATATAATTACAAAACAACACAAAACACAAATAAAAAAGTGATAGCCTACTTTCACACGTTATATGATATTCCCCGCCATCTTTTTATCATTAAGAAATATATAACAACTGTTGGATATAAATCCGTTTAAATAATTTTTAGAGCAGAATCGCACTTTCTTACACAAAAGCAACAAGTATTACAATACGAATTTAATAATAACACGTTACAATATAAAAAGAACGATCTCACCAAACTATAGAATCAAGCCAAGGCTTTGTCCTAAAAGGTTAATTCGCGCTCCCCGGAACCAATGGTTCGATGCGATGGGCTTCACAGCACGCAACCTCCAGGATTAGTCTATAGTATTATCTCCATTTGCACGCACATGCAACGGAAACTCTTGAACAACCCTCTTAACTTTCTTCTTCCACAACTCACTAAATATCAAATTATATAGGTACTAAAATATCAAAGTTTTGTAGTGAAATTTTGGGGTGATAAAAAAGGAAGGTGTGTCTAGGATGTGTGAAGAAATGAGTGAAAGTTGTATGTTTGTGATTGGCCGAGAAACACACACACACACACACACACACACATATATATATATATATATATATATGGGAGCTGATCCGTTGAGAGCGCTAGCAAAATAGGAGATCTTGCAAACGCGATCTGGTCGTCCATCCTGAAAGATGGACGGCCCAGATCGCGCCTTTTTCGAATACTGTCAGTCGTCCGCGACACTATGTCGCGGATGAACTTTTTTACCTTTTTGCCCCTCCGCCCCTTCCGCTGCATTGTTTCCCGGACAGCATTCAAGTACGCTACACTGTATCGCGGAGGGTATTTTATTTTATTTTTTTTACTTTTTTTTAAGTACGTCCGCTACATAATGTAGCGGACAATTTTTTGACAAAAATACCCTCTAGCTTCCGTCCGCTACATTATGTAGCGGACTAATCTTCTGACTTTTTCCTCTTTCTCTCTCATTTTTCTCATTTAATGTTCTGACATGTTTCTATTTCTCTCTCTCTTCCCTCATCAATGCTCATGTCTCTTTCTCTTTCTCATGAATATTCTCTCTCCTTTCTCTTTCTCTCACCACTTTTTATTTTCTCTTGTTTATCCTGCTTCAGTTCACACACAGAGTAGAGAGAAAGAGTGTGTCCGGCCACCTGCAGCTCCGTCGAACAGAACCCGTTCAAGTCTATCGGCAACAAGCCGTACTATATTTGTTGCCGATCTTGTATTTCTTCCTGTATTTTTGTTTTTGTTTTGGGCAATGCGTTGTTGATTTTTCGTGAGTTGGATTAGGGCTCTTTACTGGGCTCTTTTTTGGTCAAGTGATGATAAGCACCGAAGAAGGAAGCTCCATCACCAAAAATTCCTTACAAGAAAACCAGAAACTCATATGAACCCACAACCACCACCATTTGGCCACTGCCACTGAACCCATCGCCACCGCCACTGAACCTCTGCCTCCCCGAACCACCACCATTCAAACCTCCACCATCCCAAATCTTTATGCAAGATAAATAACTAATCTAAACAGAGAGAGGTAGAGAGCAGATGAAGAATTAGTCTCAAAATTTCAATTGGGTCTCAAAATTCTCTAAATTTCAATTAGGTCTCAGTTTTACCACCCAAAATGGGGTTGCCACAGCAGGTGGATTGCTGCCTTCCTCTGTCGTCGCCGGAAGCGGAGCTGCCTTCCTCTGTCGTCGCGCGCCAAGAGGCTTCCTCTTCCCTTCGGTTTCTGGCATGGACGAGAGAGAGAGAGTCAGAGAGTTAATTAGAGAAAGGAGAGAAAGAGAAAACGATGATGAGAGAGAGGAGAGAGAAAGGAAAAATGTCAGAACATTAAATGAGGAAAAAGTCAGAAGACAAAAAATCATCCGCTACATTATGTAGCGGACGTACTTAAAAAAAACATAAAAAAATAAAGAAAATACCCTCCGCGATACAGTGTAGCGGACTTGAATGCTGTCCGAGAAACAATGCAGCGGAAGGGGCGGAGGGGCAAAAAGGTAAAAAAGTCTGTCTGCGACATAGTGTCGCGGACGACTGACAGTATTCGAAAAAGACGCGATCTGGGCCGTCCATCTTTTAGGATGGACGGCCAGATCGCGTTTGCAAGATCTCCTATTTTGCTAGCGCTATCAACGGATCAGCTCCCTATATATATATATATATATATATATATATATATATATATATATATATATATATATGGAGAGGAGGAGATGAATTCTTGGAGCCAAAGGCTCAAGACTTGGAGCCAAGGTATTGGCTTTGTGTGGAGCCAAAGCAATGGCTTTGTGTGGAGCCAAAGCAAGAGAAGGATGGATCTGTGGCCTCTCCACATCCCAGCAAAGAGAAATAGAGTAGAGTGGGGACCGAGGTGTGTTTTGAAACACACATAAAATACAACAACAACAAAACAATTTTTTTTTTAAGAACGAGTGATGATACGATAGAGCATAATATAGTGTAAAATAAGCATTCCAAAGCAAAAAGATCATAGAAGTTGTTTGCGCTGAGAGCAAACTTACAATCGATTTGTGTGAGTGCGATACAAACGATTATATGTGTGAGAATTTTTTTACCTCTTAGGCCTGAAAACTTCACTAAAAATGAAAAACTTTAATGAATGTAAATGACTAAAAATGAAAACTTTAGTTTGATAAATAATCAAGTTACCGATTGCGCGCCCAAAACAAATGGTAACTTGTGCCAACAAGTCAATCAACTCGAACAAACTAAAGACTTCTATCGATAGGAGGCAAGAGATCGAACAATATTCAGAGAATGTCTAAAAGAAAGAAAAAGATAAAAGACTTGGAATCAAGTCATTTGTCTTGAGTTGTGCGTATTGATCATTGTGTCCTTCTTTGACCCAGCATTTATAGTCTTGAGTAGATTGTAGAAAATAACTACCATTATAAGATAAATTACCTATTCAAAAAATAATTACTACCACTTAGAAATTGACTACTCACTAGTGAGGAACTAACAATACTTAGTCATTATCAATAGGAGCATATTTTCCCAAAAAAAAAAAAGAAAAGAAACTTCTTGATTTGAATCCTTCTTTACATAGATTAATAAAAAAAAATAATGGAATTTAACTAAAAACATATTATTAGTGATAGAATTATTTGTTAGTGCAAACAAAATTCAAATGGCATGAGTGTTTTGGAGCATTTCTGTTCTTTACCTTAATAAGTGGCATGGCACACACTGTACTAAAGCCCTTCACACGTGAAAGCACACCATTTGTCAACCCTCCTTTGTGTTTTGAAGTATCTCTGCTCCTTACCTTAATCAATAAGCAATGGCACACACTAAAGGCAAAGGCCTTCCCGCGTGAAATCACACCATTTGTCAGCCTTCCTTTATCAATCTTGCTCGCTAAGGTAAGACCAATACAAGTACACCCCCACCCCACTCATAACACACTCGTCCGGTCTACTCAAAGTCAGTCACTCCTTCCTCACACCTCACTCATAACACACTCGTTCGTTCGGTCTACTCAAAGTCAGTCAGTCCTTCCTCACACTGCCTGATCAACTAATTCAAAGGTGCGTGTTGCTCTTATATTCGTCCATCTTATATGTCTACGATCGAAATTCTGCAATGATTTAGCTGTATTGTGTACATTATTTTATGGGTTTTGATTTAGGATTTCATTACAGATATCTCGATTTTCTTTGTGTTTACTATAAATGATCGACATAAATTTTCAATTGCGCAGAAAGAAAAATCTGACTTTTATTCCATTTAATGCATAATTTAAGGCGTTCTTTGAGATTTTTTACGTCTTCACTTTGATTTTCGTTTTGTTAAACCAAAAATGTTTCATGGTAATTTCTCTATACAATGTCATCTGTGTTACTTTTATTAGTTGTTGAGAGGCAAAATTGGAAGAAAGGATTTCTTCCGTTGTTTTGCAGTAGCAACTCATTGGGGTAGCCGTCCACCCCCGGTTTAGGTATTCTATCTCTTGGTAGGACGTCAGAAGACTTTACTGGCTTAGTTCGCACTCTTGCTATGTCCGATTTTTTTCCCATCTCTTCAAAAAGTTAAAGGTTTTAAGATAAAAAACAGATTGTGAAAGGATGGGGTTTAAGTGAAGCTTCTAGAAAGAAATTGGGGCATACTCTGGGATTTAAACATGCAAAAGCTTGGCATGTCTTGCGACATTGTTATTTTTGTAGCTCTGATTAGTGACAATGGGGAAGAAAAGGGAGCAAATGGCGTTTGATTTGTGTAATATGCTGTTGCTATTTTTTTTTTCTCTTTCTTTTTGGTCCATCCAGAGGTCACGTGAACCTAGGCCACATAACTGTTAGCTGTTACTGGCTAGTTGTTTTATGTGTTACGTCAGCGATAGAGGAACAATTAACCTGAACCTAATAATATTGCAAAGTCTTGTAATTAATAATGGATTTTGCCTGGACCGCTTTGCGGGGTGTTCTTCAGGTTATATAATGGCAAGTGTTGCATAGAATTTAGTTAACTTATACGTTCCTATTGTTTTCTCTTTTGTTTTGATCCATCCAGACGTCACGTGGGCCCGAGCTACATAACTGTTAGTTGTTACTGATTAGTTGTTTTATGTGTTACGTCAGCAATAAAGGAATAGTTAACCTGAACCTGATAATATTGCAAAGACTTGTAACTAATGGATTTAGCCTGGATTGCTTTGCGGGGTGTTCTTCAGGTTATATAATGGCAAGTGTTGCATAGAATTTAGTTAACTTATACGTTCTGGTTCTAACGGTTGTCATAGATGTTAGATCAAGTGAATAAGATGTATCGCTTCAGTTGGTTCCCTTTCAATTGCTTTTGATTAATCTGTCGGCATGGCTCTTCCCTGAGGATCCACAGAAAAGGCAGAATAAGTTCTCTTGTCCTCAGTCGGTTTATAAGGGTAGAAATGAATTAACCTACCAAATATGTTGATTGACCGTCAATGTCATTAGATAAAAAAGGTAATCAGTTTCAGTGACAAAAAGTTAAAGATATTATCTTATGTTTTGCGGGCAGCGTGCATATTCTGAACTCAGTCTTACATTACGTGATTTCGCTCTTCCTAGTCTTGAAGTTCTTGATTTTGGTGTTCTTTCAGCAAGCAATTGCAGTATAATTGATACAAAAACAGTAGTATTTTGTATAAATCAATCCATATATATATATATAATATATAGTAAGCGAAGCGAGAATTTCTTTGTGTGACACATCATCATAGAAATATGACTTCTTTACTTGTCACGTAATCACATTACGTTTTGAAGGTGAAATAGAATTATAACAATTATAAGTTCATTAAAAGTTTTAAATATTATCTTGCATGAGATTCTTATTTCTTGATAAGTTAATTTTCATATTACTAAGTCTAATAAAATTAAAAAAATAAATTCTAAACGTTCTAAAACTCTAATTGTTTGATGAACTAAACTATTAGAACATAATTTTGACTATTGTATCCTTAAAATCACTCTCTAATATGAATATAAATATTCATATATCATAAAAACGAAAATAACATACTAGATTTAGAAGGAAAAAAATGATAATACAATTGAGAATATTATCTTGAATTGAGTTCTTATTTCTTGATAAATTAATTTTCATATTACTAAGTCTAAAATTAAAAAAACATCTATATGCTCTAAAACTCTAACGGATTGATGAACTAACTTATTAGGACTTAATTTTAATTATTCCTTAAAATCACTCTCTAATATGAATATAAATTCATATATCTTAAAAACGAAAATAACTAACTAAATTTAGAAGAGAAAAAAAATGATGCCAAGATTGAGAATATTATCTTGGATGAGGTCCTTATTTCTTGATAAGTTAATTCACATATTACTGAGCGTTATATAATGGAAAAAGTAATTCTAAACGTTCTAAAACTCTAACTGATTCATGAACTAAGTTATTAGATCTTAATTTTGACTATTGTATCCTTAAAATTGCTCTATAATATGAATATAAAAATTCATATATCTTAAAAATGAAAATAACATACTAGACTTAAAAAAAAAATTGATGCTAGAATTGAGAATAATATCTTGGATGGGGTTCTTATTTCTTGATAAATTAATTTTCATATTACTAAGCCTAATATAATTAAAAAAATAAATTCTAAACGTTCTAAAACCCTAATTATTTGATGAACTAACTTATTATGACTTAATTTTGACTATTGTATCTTTAAAATCACTCTCTAATATGAATATAAAAGTTCGTATATCATAAAAATAAAAATAACATACTAGATTTAGAAGGAAATAATGATGCTACAATTGAGAATATTATCTTGAATCGAGTTCTTATATCTTAATAAGTTAATTTTTATATTACTATGCCTTATATAATTGAAAAACAATTATAAACGTTCTAAAAGTCTAATGTACTGATGAACTAACTTACTAAGAGTTAATTTTAATTATTCCTTAAAACTACTCTCTAAGATGAATATAAAATTCATATATCTTAAAAATGAAAATAACTACCTAAATTTAGAAGAGAAAAAAAATGATGCCAAGATTGAGAATATTATCTTGGCTGGGGTCCTTATTTCTTGCTAAGTTAATTTTCATATTACTAAGCCTTATATAATTAAAAGCTAATTCTAAACTCTAACTGATTCATGAACTAAATATTAGGACTTAATTTTGACGATTGTATCCTTAAAACCATTCTATAATATGAATATAAAAATTCATATATCTTAAAAACGAATATAACATACTAGACTTAGAAGGAAAAAAATGAATGATGCTAGAATTGAGAATGTTATCTTGGATGGAGTTCTTATTTCTTCATAAATTAATTTTCATATTACTAAGCCTAATATAATTAAAAAAAACAAATTCTAAATGTTCTAAAACTCTAATTGTTTGATGAACTAACTTATTATGACTTAATTTTGACTATTGTATCCTTAAAATAACTCTATATATGAATAGAAAAATTCATATATCATAAAACAAAAATAACGTACTAGATTTAGAAAGAAAAAATTGATGCTACAATTGAGAATATTATCTTGAATTGGGTTCTTATTTCTTAATAAGTTAACTTTCATATTACTAAGCCTTATATAATTGAAAAACAACTTTTATACGTTCTAAAACTCTAATAACGGATTGATGAACTACCTTATTAGGACTTAATTTTAATTATTCCTTCAAAACCACTCTCTAATATGAATATAAAATTCATATATCTTAAAAATGAAAATAACTAACTAAATTTAGAAGTGAAAAAAAAAATGATCCCATGATTGAGAATATTATCTTGGATGGGGTCCTTATTTCTTGATAAGTTAATTTTCGTATTACTAAGTCTTATATAATTGAAAAGCTAATTCTAAACGTTCTAAAACTCTAACTGATTCATGAACTAACTTATTAACGAAAATAACATATTGGATTTAAAAGAGAAAAAAAAAAAAGAATACGGATGCTACATTTGAGAATGATGCAATATTTCAGAATATTATCTTGGATGGAGTTTTAGTTTCTTGGTAATTTAATTTTCATATTACTAAGCCTTATATAATTGAAAAACTAACTCTAAACGTTTTATAACTCTAACTGATTCATGAACAAACTCATTAGGATTTAATTTTGACTATTATATTCTTAAAACCACAACTTTTATATGAATATAAAAATTCAGATATCTTAAAAACAAAAATAACATACTAGATTTAGCAAAGAAAACAAAAATGATGCTACAATTGGGGATATTATCTTAGATAGGTTCTTATCTCTTAATAAGTGAAATTTCTTAATACTAAGCCTTATAAAATTGAAAAACTAACTCTAAACGTTTTAAAACTTTAACTGATTCATGAACTAATTTATTAAGACTTACTCTTTAATATTAATATAAAAATTCTTATATATTAAAAATGAAAATAACATACTAGATTTAGAAGAGAAAAAAAAAATGATGTTACAATTGAGAATATCATCTTGCATAGGATTCGTATTTCTTGATAAGTTAATTTTCATATTACAAAACCTTATATAATTGAAAAACAAATTCTAAATGTTCTAAAATTCTAACTGATTGATGAATTAACTTACTAGGACTTAATTTTGACTATTCTATCCATAAAACCACTTTCTAACATGAATATAAAAATTCTTATATATTAATAATGAAATAACATACTAGATTTATAAGAGAAAATAAATGATGTTACAATTGAGAATATTATCTTCGATGAGGTTCTTATTTCTTGATAAGGTAATTTTCATATTATTAGGCTTTATATAATTGAAAAAAAATCTAGACATTTTAAAACTCTAAGTGATTGATGAATTAACTTACTAATACTTAATTTTGACTATTGTATCATTATAAAACACTCTCTAATATGAATATAAAAATTCATAAGTTTTAAAAATGAAAATAACATACTATATTTAGAAGAGAAAAAAAAAATGATGTCACAATTGAGAATATTATCTTGGATAGGTTCTTATGTCATGATAAGTTAGTTTTCATAAGTCTTATATAATTGAAAAACTAATTCTAAATGTTCTAAAACTCTAACTATGTGATGAACTAAATTATTAGGATTTTATTTTGACTATTGCATTCTTAAAAACACTCTCTAATATGAATATAAAGATTCATATATTTTGAAATAATAAATAACATACTAGATTTACAAGAGAAAAAAAATAATGCTAAAATTGAGATTGAAACAATAAAAATAATGTAATAATTTTTTTTAAAATTACATTTTTTAAAAAAAATATAAAAACAATGTAGTGATTTGTTAATATAGTATACTACAGTAGCTTTTAGAATCCTTTGGATTAAAATAAAACAATTGACACACAACTAACAAATGATTGTGCATGTATTAGAAAAGGTATAATTAAATAAAAAAAATACTTAATTATTATATTTGAGAACATTTAAAATCTTTAAAATGTAAAAATATATCTATGTAATTCTACAAAACAAACAATTAACAAATTCGTGTTTGCATAAGGCCTTACAATTAATGAAAAGACTTTTTTATTTATACTTAATTAAGTTTTTTCATAAAACAAATAAAAAAATACTATTAGTGCACTTAGTAGATAGAAAAAACATAACTTGGTGATAAGTCATTGAAGATGTAGAAAACAATTTCAACACTTCAAAATAAGGAACGTCATCTTCATCAATTTAATTTTATCATTACTAACATCTTACAATAAACACACACACACCCATTATGAAAATATTAGACATTATCTGGTCATTCTGTCAAATTTATTTTTAGTATATTTGAGTAATAAATTTGTTTTAAGTTATTTTCCAAAACTTATTGTAGTCGAATATACACTGGCAATTTTTTTCTAATAGGACTGAATATGAAATATATTATTTTTATAATTGATTAAATTCTAATGAATAACAAGACCAATTAGTGAATATTAGACTAATTATGAGGTTTGAAATTTAATGTTTATTATAATAGAGTCGATTATAACTATGAGTGATAATTGATGTGAGCATTAAATAACGATTATGTGAACTATTTAATCTCCACCCTTTAATCGTTAGTTTAACATAAGGATATTTGTTGAATTTTACAAGCTTAATGTAGTTAACAAGAATAACCCGATAAAAGTTTGTACACAAAAGATACATTATATTCTGATTAAATAAGTATCTATATAAAAATACTATTAAAGGCATTTATTAGATATAAGAACTATAATTTTATGACAAATTGTAGACCAATAATATGTGGAAAGCAAAATCAACTTTTTAAAGTTACCCCTCTTTTAAACTTACTTTATCAATGTACTTACAGATCAGGTATTATTTTGGACTATTAATATCTCAAAAGCACTAAAAAAAAGGACACATTTTTTGCGGGTTGAATGTTCTCACACATGCGTTTCACAACAATTAAAAAAAGATATATATGAAAAATTATTCGAAAAACATGTAACACCTCAAAAACTTTTGAAGTTAAAGAATTATACTCATATGTAATATCTATAATTCAAAAGGGATACGTCATAGCCTCAAAACTTTTTAATTTCAATCATAATCCTGTTCGTTATTTAGTTCTATATAGCACTAACATGGCAATTCTACAACTATAAGTGCTAAGCCAATATTTATTTGAAATATTACTTGACAAATTAAAGTAAAAGCTTAAAAAAAGTAAGTATCTAGCGAATCCACTGTATCGTTATTTATTTTTTGTAGCCAAATAAGATAATTTTTTTAATAATGTCATTGTCTTTTTTGTTTCACGATATGTGGTACATCTTAATACACTCTTTAAGACCTTATGATATACTGTATTTTATAAACCGGCCCGAACTTGACTCGGGTTACTGGGCTAGTCATGATAACGTTGGAATACCATGACTTATTATGTCTCTCTCACAAATTGGTATTGTGTCAGGTGGAAGGGTACACTGCAGAAGATAAACATTATATCATTGGAACCTAGCTGCAGAAGTTTTTTCTTGACGAAATGGCTTTCAAGAGAAGTGAAAATGACTTGGTGGTTACTCAAGTTAGTGTTGCTGGATTTGCTGACACTGTGACGGCAAAAGAGCTTTCAGATTATCTTGAAGAGAACATTGGAATTGTGTGGAGGTGCAGATTAAAGACTTCTTCAACCCCTCATGGATCCTACCCGAACTTTGAGGTTAACACTGCAGATGTCCAAAGTATGAACTATGAAAAGGTGACTCCCCATGCATTTGTACATTTTGCCATCCCTGATAGAGCAAAGTCAGCTTTGGACGCTGCAGGTCGTAGCGAGCTTATACTGTTCAAGAGACCTCTAAGAGTTAGTTTGGGGCCTGAGAATCCACATCGGATGAATCACAGGAGGATGAACATAGAACCCTTCAAGTTATCCGATGTGCGTCTTGAGATTGGACTATTGGCTAGCCGAGATGAGTTCTTTGTGAGTTGGAGAGGAAATCCAACTGGGGTCGATTTTGTGGTCGATTCTTTTGATGGAAGGTGCAAGTTCCTTTTCGCAAAGGATACAGCCTTTTCTTTCAAAGGCAAGACCCAGCACGCAGTGATAAAATGTGATTTTAGAGTTGAGTTCTTGGTGAGAGACATTAATGAGGTAACAGAGTATAAAGATACTTCATACTTGATTATTCTATTGCAGCTGACTTCATCGCCTTTGGTTTACTATAGAACTGCAGATGATGATATAGAAGAATCGCTTCCGCTTAATTTGTTGGATGATGATGATCCTTGGATCCGAACTACTGATTTTACACCTAGCGGGGCTATCGGTAGATGCAATACTTTCCGTCTTATGATCCAACCTCGCCACCGTGGAAAGCTGAATAAGACAATGAATTATCTTCGTGAGTGTAGGGTACCCAAAGTATATGCTGGAAATCAGCTCTTGGTGCGCGATGAACCAGATTTTGGGATGCCCTTGTTAGATCCTTTCTTTTGTATTCAATACAAGAAGGATTGGACCTTTAAAATCTTATTTTTGGTGAATGCTGTCATGCAAAAAGGTATAATCAACCAGCACCAGTTGTCGGACAGGTTCTTCGATCTACTTAGATCCCAACAGGAGGAAGTGAATGTGGCTGCGCTAAAACACCTATATTACTATAGGCGCCCTTTATATGATGCTTATGGCGGGATGAAACTCCTTCACGAATGGTTGCTGAAAAACCCTAAGCTTTTAGTGAGGCCTAGAGAGATGGATGAGACCATTGAAGTTCGTAGATTAGTTATCACCCCAGCTAGAGCCTACTGCCTTCTACCAGAAATCGAAATCTCAAATAGGGTTCTGAGGAACTATAGAGAACTTTCTGATCGTTTTATAAGGGTTACCTTCATGGATGAGGGTATGCAGATGCTTAACAAGGCTGTGCTAAAGTATTATGTGGCTCCTATTGTGAGGGATGTAAGGTCGAATTCTACGGCACAGAAGACAGGCATGTTTAAAAGGGTGAAAACTATCTTGAGTCAGGGGTTTTACTTATGTGGTCGAAAGTATTCATTTCTAGCCTTCTCAGCTAATCAATTGAGGGATCGTTCTGCCTGGTTTTTTGCTGAAGGGCCAAATACTAGTGTCCGTGACATAATAACCTGGATGGGGAAGTTTACGAACAAGAATGTTGCAAAGTGTGCTGCTAGGATGGGACAGTGCTTCTCATCCACTTACCCCACGGTGAGAGTTCCCCGGAATGAGGTTGATTTGGAGCTTCCAGATATTAAGAGAAATGGGTATGTTTTCTCTGATGGCATCGGCAAGATATCACCTGATCTTGCTAGGGAAGTTGCAGAGAGATTGCAGCTGAGTGTAAACCCACCATCTGCTTACCAGATCAGATATGCAGGTTTCAAAGGGGTGGTTGCCTGTTGGCCAGCAGAAAATGACAAGATTCGCCTTTCCTTGAGGCGGACCATGGACAAGTTCATTTCCAACCACAACATCCTTGAAATCTGTTCTTGGACTCGGTTACAACCTGGGTTCTTGAACAGGCAAATAGTGACGTTACTTTCTACTTTGGGTGTCCAGGATGAGATATTTTGGGAAATGCAGGACACTATGGTCTCTAAATTGAATCAGATGCTTGTAGACAACGATGTGGCGTTCGATGTTCTTACTGCCTCCTGTGCTGAGCAAGGCAATACAGCTGCGATAATGTTGAGTGCTGGTTTTAAACCTCAAACTGAACCTCATTTAAGAGGCATGCTGACTAGCATAAGAGCTGCACAGCTTGGGGACCTCAGGGAGAAAGCTAGGATCTTTGTTCCGCAAGGGAGGTGGTTGATGGGGTGCTTAGATGAGCTCGGGGTACTTGAGCAAGGGCAATGCTTTGTACAAGTGTCAAACCCTTCACTGGAAAAATGTTTCTCGAAGCATGGATCTAAGTTTACTGATGTGGGGAACAGCCGAGTAGTAGTTAAGGGTCTTGTAGCAGTGGCTAAGAACCCGTGTCTCCACCCAGGAGATGTGCGGATTCTGGAGGCAATTGATGTCCCTGGGTTGCATCATCTTTTTGACTGCCTGGTATTCCCCCAAAAGGGGGAAAGACCTCACGCAGATGAAGCATCGGGAAGCGACCTCGATGGGGATCTCTATTTTGTGACATGGGATCAGAATCTTATTCCGCCTAGTAAGCGGAGCTGGACTCCCATGGAGTATATACCCGCAAAAGAGAGAGTACTACCACGTGAAGTCAGGCACCTGGTAATAATCTATTATATATTATATTATTTTGAAATTGGCTTTATCTCACGAATTTATTTTGAAATTGGCTTTAAAACTGTAATCTCCAATATCTGCTTTATGCCTAGCTTACTCTTTTTTCTTGGTTGATGACCTCTGGTCCAATGGCTGGTTACTTCTCTTTTTCATGGCACTTGCTGTGAGGAGAACTCTGCATCATCATACTGTAAAAACAGGAAACAGTGTTAGCCATCTCATGACCACTCTTCGCCATCAATCCAGACACTGTCAATCCGATCAAGTAAACTAGTTAATGATATCCATGAGAAACAACTGAATTTGGTTTAACTTTGCAAAGTCTATGAAAACTTTATAACCATATTTTGATTTAGTCAAGCTGCTATTACATTTTTAGTCTTCCTCCAGGTTATCAGGTTTGGATTGTCAAAACTTTATATTTTCGAGAACCTTCTGGTCAAACTTTCCTTATCAGGTTTGGATTGTCAAAGCTTTAAACACCTACTTTCTTGAGTTCTGCTCCTCCATGGCGTCCTTTTGGTAATTCGTCCTGAAAAACTTGACAGAAATACGCGCTGTGCGTAAGTTTTAAAGGTTACTTGAAGTTTTCCACAGTAACTCACCATAGTAAATTTTATTTTTTTTTAAGAGCAAGGGGAAGCTTTTATGCATTAACGTTCATATGAAAATCTTGCATATCCTTTTTTGCAATGACCTAATATTGCATGGAGTCCTGTTTGATGACATGCTAGTTACTGATGGGTAAAAGATGAAGAATTGGTAAGAACTAGAGTTGTGCTGCATAGGTACCTGTTAAATGGAAGACTTTATTGTAATTTGCATAAATATTCGTGTCGGTTAGCTACTCAGAAGAATATTTTTCACATGAATCTGAGGGTGATGAGCATATAGTGTTATGCTTCAGACGGTGCCAGTCGGCATGTTAATAACAAATATGCCATAAACTGTGTCGTAGAAAAATTCCTTTCTTTGATGGTATGTTGTGTGAGCTACATATAGTTTTTGATCTGTTCTGAGAATGTTCTGTTCAATTTACAGGACATAATAGATTTCTTCTCTAGGAATATGGTTAATGAGAACCTTGGTGCAATCTGCAATGCTCATGTCGTTCATGCTGACCTCAGTGAATATGGAGCATTGGATGAGAAGTGCCTTAAACTGGCAGAGCTTGCAGCATTAGCCGTTGACTTCCCTAAAACTGGTAAGGATGTGATCATGCCATCTCAACTCAAACCCAAACTCTATCCCGACTTTATGGGCAAAGGGGAATTTCAGTCTTACAAGTCAACTAAAATTTTGGGCAAGCTCTACCGTCAAGTCAAAGATGCTTATAATGAAGATGTGGCAGCATCTTCTGAGCTTGCATCTCTGACCGGAAGCATTCCATATGACAGAGACCTTGAGATTCCAGGATCAACGACCTTCATCGCTGAAGCATGGAACAGCAAGTGCATTCATGATCGGCAGCTGATTGGTCTTCTAGGGCAGTATAACGTCAACAGGGAAGAAGAGGTTGTGACAGGGCATATTTGGTCCATGCCAAAGAACAGCAGCAAGAAGCAAGGTGAACTAAAGGAGAGACTTAAGCATGCTTACAGTGCCATGAGGAAGGAATTCAGGAAAGTTTTCGAGCATATGGACTCGGATTTTGATAAACTTGCAGACGATGAAAAGAATATCATGTACGAACAGAAAGCGTCGGCATGGTACCAGGTCACGTATCATGCTGATTGGGTTAAGAAGTCACTGGAGTTGCAAGAGCCCGACAGTGCTGCAAATGCTGTTATGTTGAGCTTCGCTTGGATTGCAACTGACTACCTTGCCCGCATCAAAATTAGGCGCAGAGAAAACAGGAGGGTTAGGCCCAGAGTGGTTAGGTGCAGAGGAAACAGGAGGGTTGACTCCACTAAGCCGATTGATTCACTTGCAAGGTACCTTGCTGATAGGATGTGACCATTACTTAAGAAGTTACTGTGCCGATCGGATCTGACTCGTACTCGATACACTGGCTTCCGTTGAAGTTCCTTGGCAACAAGGCCACTCTACCAATTTTCATTTCTATGTTTATGCAAACAGTTGTATATGCTGTTGCTGTTATGTGACAATTTAACTTATGATCCATGTGTAGTTTCATTTCTGTTTAATCACATTCAGCTTCTAAAAAGTATTGCCACATTGATGAAAATATGGATTGTTCATTTGAAAACAGAGCATACCCTAGAGAATTATTTGGCGAAACTTGTTAGGGGCGACAAGTCCATACGGGCCATATATGTAGGTGAAGAAGAAAAAGAACAGGGATTTGGCAGGAATGTTGAAGGTGGAAGAACACAAGCAGATTTGCCCATTATAACAGTAAAAGGGGAGAATAAGAGAGGAAACTCAAGATGTCTCTATTAGTAACATCAGATTTTGTGGATTGCAGATTTTTATGTGACACTGATTGGATTGCTAGCTCAAGTTCATAATGAAACAGAAACTGAGCTGGTAAACCAAAATGGCTACTGAAATTGAAATTGCAAATCTGTAACTAGTTGGCACTGAGAAAATCTCTCACTCTTTTAAGTGCTATGAATGTGAGAAGCACGTGGTGGCAAATTAGCCTGGTACTTCAGCCGCCCTGAACTTATGGCTAGAGCATCCTCTGCTAAGGGCTTGAAAAGGGAAACATGACAAACTCGGGGGGAAAATACACATTGCCCCCCCTGTACTTTCTCGCTTAAGCATTGTGGCCCCCTATTCTTTTAAAAATTGCACTAAACCTACATGTACTAATTAAAACAGGGCGCATATGGACGGTCGTGACTGAGCTCGTGGAAATGTCCTAACTACCCCTTCGTCTATTCTCAAACGATTTAGGAATTGTAACAAACATTTCTCCCCAACTCTATGTATCTCATCCCCCTCTCTGCAGATTGAGTTAGCCTTGTTCGAATGCCAAAGATCAATGAAGATCGACGTGGACGTACATCAATCTGCTGAAAGAACGATAAGGGGCATTGATTCGCGTAGCTGAGAGGTATGTTTTATCCCTTTTGTTAGTTTATTTTTGAAACTTAGGGTTTTTTCAATGCCAAAAATTAGGGTTTCAAAATGAGACGTTTCATTTAGGGTTTCTTAACGTGAATTCGTTAATGTTCTGAAATTAGGGTTTATGAATGACTACATATTTTGTATTTTAATTTTGTCTCTATTGAGGGTTTTTGTCATTCAAATTAGGAATTAGGTTTACGATGTGAAAAACTAGAATTTCTCAAATGACATAGTGTTGTTTTTGTTCTGAATGGGTTTCAGAATGCTACATTTCTCAATATGAATTCTTCTTGTTCTGAAATTAGGGTTTTTGAATGCGTGTTTATTTTTTGATTTCAATTTTATCTCAATTGAGGGTTTTTATCCTTCAAATTACGAATAAGGATTTGCGATTGGGACTGCTAAATGTTATATTTATTTTCTGTTGAATATATGGTTTACATTTCATGCATGCAAAGTTGCATGAAATCATGCATGAAATGTAGACAAGATATGCTATGTAGGGGACCACATTGACTGTCAACCATTTTGTTGGACCACATTTGCCAAAGCACTGCTTGTGCTTTGTTTAACTTACTGTTTAAGTTGGTTAGATGACTAGACATACATTCTCATACTAGTAACTAAAGTAACTAGATGTCTTGCATATATCCTTAGGATTTATATTAGTTAGTAATAAATTTTGAATATTTTCATTGCAGAAAATGGTTGTGTTTGACAGTGTAACCATTGAGTTTCACTATAGGGGATTGTTTGCTAGTTCACCAAATAGGACATAGCAAGGTGGGGCAGTAGCATCTATTGAGAACTATGACTTAGACTTCATCTCCTATTGGGAGCTAATAGGTTTGTTAGAAGATGATCTAAGGCTACCTAGTTCTAGTTTGTTGTACTATGTCATACCTGGGGTAAGCTTTGACCATGGATTAAGGTCTATTACAGATGATAGGGGTGTGGCTGACATGGTTAGGTACTACAGTGACAGTGGTGTCTTACCTATTTATGTAGAAAGGGTAGATCCCTTACAAGTAGTTGGGGTGGATGGTCAGGTTGTATATGGAAATGTATTAAGAATTGAGTATGGTGATAATGGTGATGTGGATGATGGCATGGCTGTTGGTGATGGGGATATTACCCAGACTGAGGCAGTTATAAATGTTGAAGTTAATGCAGATGAAGGTGTGAATGAATGTATAAATGAAGAGGTGATTGAAGGTGATAAAGCTGAGGGTGAAAATGAAGGGTTAACTGAAGCTGAAGCTGAAGGGATAACTGAAGGGGTGACTGAAGGTGATGAAGCTGAATTAGAAAATGAAGGGTTAACTGAAGCTGAAGCTGAAGGTGTAAATGAAGGGGTGACTGAAGGTGATGAAGCTGAATTAGAAAATGAAGGGTTAACTGAAGCTGAAGGTGTAAATGAAGGGGAAACTGAAGATGATGATAGTGAGGGGGTAAATTTAGAAGATGAAGATGTGGTTATTGAAGATGAAGGCCCTGGCCCACCTGAGCTTCATGAAGGGTTAGAGAGAGGACATGAAGATGATGGCATATTTAAGGTGCCAGAAAGTGGGGATACATGGGATGTTAATGTGGAGAAGAGGGGTGAGCAATGGTACTCTGATGGGGATGACTCTGATGGGTTAAGAAGCCTAGTAGGGGGCCTGAATCTGATGAAGATTTGGCACCTAAATACCCAGAATTCAATGAGAAAACAGGTTAGGAAGGGGAAACATGTCCTGATCTGTTTGTTGGAATGAATTTTCCCAACCCACAAGTGTTTAGGCAGGCTTTGAAGCTACATTGTGTGAGGAGATGATATGACTTTGTGTATAAGAAGAATGAAAATAGAAGGATCACTGATGTGTGTAAGTACTGGGATAAAGAACATGGAGAATGTCAATGGAGAGTCCATGCTTCTCCAATTGGTGGTGAGCAAACCTTTCAGATTAAAACTTTCTTCTAGATACATACATGTGGTAGGGACTTTGATAATTATTTGGTAAACTCTAGGTATATAATTGAACACTATCTAGAGAAATTTAGGGATGATCCCACATGGAACCTGAAATCAATGAAGAATGTGATAAAAAAGGACTGGAATGCAAATGTGAGTAGGCATCAGTTGTACAGAGCTAAGAGGAGGGCTAAGGAGTTGATTGAGGGAGATGTTAGGATGCAGTATGCTAAGATTTGGGACTATGGGAAGACTTTGATGAAATATAACCTTGGGAGTTCTTTTTTTTGTTGCAACAGACAGGCCTTCCACTCAAACAGCACCAATTTTTTAGAGGTTGTTTGTTAGTTTTGAAGCTTAGAAGACAGGTTTTATTAAGGGTTGTAGGCCAATAATTGGTTTAGATGGCTACTTTTTGAAGACTGTTTATGGGGGTCAATTACTTAGTGCAGTTGGAAGGGATGGGAATAATAACATGTTCCCTTTTGCCATTGGTGTAGTTGAGTCAGAAACCAAGATTTCTTGGACTTGGTTTCTGAGGCAACTGATAGGAGAACTTGGTGAAGTGGCAGATAAGGGGTTGGTGTTTATCTCTGATAGGCAGAAGGGATTGGT
>JAVXUO010002550.1:0-89033 GCA_033065855.1 Escallonia rubra | reverse complement strand
TATTGTTCAGGTTGTATAATGGTAAGTGTTGCATAGAATTTAGTTTACGTATACATTCTGCTTCTAACGGTTGTCATAGATGTTAGATCAAGTGAATAAGATGTATCGCTTCAGTTGGTTCCCTTTCAATTGCTTTTGCCTTTTGATTAATCTGTCGGCATGGCTCTTCCCTGAGGATCCACAGAAAAGGCAGAATAAGTTCTCTTGTCCTCAGTCGGTTTATAAGGGTAGAAATGAATTAACCTACCAAATATATATGTGGATTGACCATATAAAGGTAATCAGTTTCAGTGACAAAAAGTTAAAGATATTATCTTATGTTTTGCGGGCAGCGTGCATATTCTGAACTCAGTCTTACATTACGTGATTTCGCTCTTCCTAGTCTTGAAGTTCTTGATTTTGGTGTTCTTTCAGCAAGCAATTGCAGTATAATTGATACAAAAACAGTAGTATTTTGTATAAATCAATCCATATATATATATATATATATAGTAAGCGAAGCGAAAACTTCTTTGTGTGACACATCATCATAGAAATATGATTTCTTTACTTGACACGTAATCACATTACGTTTTGAAGGTGAAATAGAATTATAACAATTATAAGTTCATTAAAAGTTTTAAATATTATCTTGCATGATATTCTTATTTCTTGATAAATTAATTTTCATATTACTAAGTCTAATATAATTAAAAAATAAATTCTAAACGTTCTAAAACTCTAATTGTTTGATGAACTAAATTATTAGAACATAATTTTGACTATTGTATCCTTAAAATCACTCTCTAATATGAATATAAATATTCATATATCATAAACATGAAAATAACATACTAGATGTAGAAGGAAAAAAATGATACTACAATTGAGAATATTATCTTAAATTGAGTTCTTATTTCTTGATAAATTAATTTTCATGTTACTAAGTCTAAAATTAAAAAAAAAAAATCTATATGTTCTAAAACTCTAATGGATTGATGAAATAACTTATTAGGACTTAATTTTAATTATTCCTTAAAATCACTCTCTAATATGAATATAAATTCATATATCTTAAAAATGAAAATAACTAACTAAATTTAGAAGAGAAAAAAAATGATGCCAAGATTGCTAATATTATCTTGGATGAGGTCATTATTTCTTGATAAGTTAATTCACATATTACTAAGCGTTATATAATTGAAAAAGTAATTCTAAACGTTCTAAAACTCTGACTGATTCATGAACTAACTTATTAGATCTTAATTTTGACTATTGTATCCTTAAAACTACTCTATAATATGAATATAAAAATTCATATATCTTAAAAATGAAAATAACATACTAGACTTAAAACAAAAATATGATGCTAGAATTGAGAATATTATCTTGGATAGGGTTCTTATTTCTTGATAAATTAATTTTTATATTACTAAGCCTAATAAAAATAAAAAAATAAATTCTAAACGTTCTAAAACCCTAATTATTTGATGAACTAACTTATTAGGACTTAATTTTGACTATTGTATCCTTAAAATCACTCTCTAATATAAATATAAAAGTTCATATATCATAAAAATAAAAATAACATACTAGATTTAGAAGGAAAAAAATGATGCTACAATTGAGAATATTATCTTGAATCGAGTTCATATTTCTTAATAAGTTAAATTTTATATTACTATGCCTTATATAATTGAAAAATAAATTATAAATGTTCTAAAACTCTAATGTATTGATGAACTAACTTATTAAGAGTTAATTTTAATTATTCCTTAAAACTACTCTCTAAGATGAATATAAAATTCATATATCTTAAAAATGAAAATAACTAACTAAATTTAGAAGAGAGAAAAAATGATGCCAAGATTGAGAATATTATCGTAGCTGGGGTCCTTATTTCTTGTTAAGTTAATTTCCATATTACTAAGCCTTATATAATTAAAAGCTAATTCTAAACGTTCTAAACTCTAACTGATTCATGAACTAAATATTAGGACTTAATTTTGACGATTGTATCCTTAAAACCATTCTATAATATGAATATAAAAATTCATATATCTTAAAAACGAATATAACATACTAGACTTAGAAGGAAAAAAATGAATGATGCTTGAATTGAGAATATTATCTTGGATGGAGTTCTTATTACTTCAAAAATTAATTTTCATATTACTAAGCCTCATATAATTAAAAAAAACAAATTCTAAATGTTCTAAAACTCTAATTGTTTGATGAACTAACTTATTATGACTTAATTTTGACTATTGTATCCTTAAAATCACTCTATATATGAATTTAAAAATTCATATATCATAAAACAAAAATAACATACTAGATTTAGAAGGAAAAAAATGATGCTACAATTGAGAATATTATCTTGAATTAGGTTCTTATTTCTTAATAAGTTAACTTTCATATTACTAAGCCTTATATAATTCAAAAACAAATTTATACGATCTAAAACTCTAATAACGGATTGATGAACTAACTTATTAGGACTTAATTTTAATTATTCCTTCAAAATCACTCTCTAATATGAATATAAAATTCATATATCTTAAAAGTGAAAATAACTAACTAAATTTAGAAGTGAAAAAAAAAATGATCCCATGATTGAGAATATTATCTTGGATGGGGTCCTTATTTCTTGATATGTTAATTTTCGTATTACTAAGTCTTATATAATTGAAAAGCTAATTCTAAACGTTCTAAAACTCTAACTGATTCATGAACTAACTTATTAACGAAAATAACATACTGGATTTAAAAGAGAAAAAAAAATAATGATGCTACATTTGAGAATGATGCAATATTTCAGAATATTATCTTGGATGGAGTTTTAGTTTCTTGGTAATTTAATTTTCATATTACTAAGCCTTATATAATTGAAAAACTAACTCTAAACGTTTTATAACTCTAACTGATTCATGAACAAACTCATTAGGACTTAATTTTGACTATTATATCCTTAAAATCACAATTTTTTTATGAATATGAAAATTCAGATATCTTAAAAACGAAAATAACATACTAGATTTAGCAAAGAAAAAAAATGATGCTACAATTGGGGATATTATCTTAGATGGGTTCTTATCTCTTGATAAGTTAAATTTCTTAATACTAAGCCTTATAAAATTGAAAAACTAACTCTAAACGTTTTAAAACTTTAACTGATTCATGAACTAATTTATTAAGACTTACTCTTTAATATGAATATAAATTTTTATATATTAAAAATGAAAATAACATACTAGATTTAGAAGACAAAAAAAAAATGATGTTACAATTGAGAATATCATCTTGCATAGGATTCTTATTTCTTGATAAGTTAATTTCCATATTACAAAACCTTATATAATTGAAAAACAAATTCTAAACGTTCTAAAATTCTAACTGATTGATTAATTAACTTACTAGGACTTAATTTTGACTATTCTATCCATAAAACCACTTTCTAACATGAATATAAAAATTCTTATATATTAATAATGAAATAACATACTAGATTTAGAAGAGAAAATAAATGATGTTACAATTGAGAGTATTATCTTGGATGGGGTTCTTATTTCTTGATAAGGTAATTTTCATATTATTAGGCTTTATATAATTGAAACAAATTCTAGACATTTTAAAACTCTAAGTGATTGATGAATTAACTTACTAATACTTAATTTTGACTATTGTATCATTATAAACCACTCTCTAATATGAATATAAAAATTCATAAGTTTAAAAAATGAAAATAACATGCTAGATTTATAAGAGAAAAAATAATGATGTCACAATTGAGAATATTACCTTGGATAAGTTCTTATCGCCTGATAAGTTAGTTTTCATAAGTCTTATATAATTGAAAAACTAATTCTAAATGTTCTAAAACTCTAACTATGTGATGAACTAAATTATTAGGACTTTATTTTGACTATTGCATTCTTAAAAACACTCTCTAATATGAATATAAAGATTCATATATTTTGAAATAATAAATAACATACTAGATTTACAAGAGAAAAAATAATAATGCTAAAATTGAGATTGAAACAATAAAAATAATGCAATAAGTTTTTTTAATTACATTTTTTAAAAAAATTATAAAAACAATGTAGTGATTTGTTAATATTGTATGCTACAGTAGCTTTTAGAATCCTTTTGATTAAAATAAAAAATTGGCACACAAATAACAAATGATTGTGCATGTATTAGAAAAAGGTATAATTAAATCAAAAAAAATACTTAATTATTAAATTTGAGAACATTTAAAATCTTTAAAATGTAAAAATATATCTATGTAATTCTACAAAACAAACAATTAACAAATTCGTGTTTGCATAAGGCCTTACAATTAATGAAAAGACTTTTTTATTTATACTTAATTAATTTTTTCATAAAACAAATAAAAAAATACTATTAGTACACTTAGTAGATAGAAAAAACATAACTTGGTGACAAGTCATTGAAGATGTAGAAAATAATTTCAACACTTCAAAATAAGGCACGCCATCTTCATCAATTTAATATTATCATTACTAGCATCTTACAAGAAACACACACACACGCACCCATTATGAAAATATTAGACATTATATGGTCATTCTGTCAAATTTATTTTTAGTATATTGGAGTAATAATTTTGTTTTAAGTTATTTTACAAAACTTATTGTAATCGAATATACACTGACAATTTTTTTCTAATAGGACCGAATATGAAATATATTATTTTTATAGTTGATTAAATTCTAATGAATAGCAAGACCAATTAGTGAATATTAGACTAATTATGAGGTTTGAAATTTAATGTTGATTGTAATAGAGTTGATTATAACTATGAGTGATAATTGATGTGAGCATTAAATAACGATTATGTGAACTATTTAATCTCTACCCTTTAATCGTTCGTTTAACATATCGATATTTGTTGAATTTTACAAGCTTAATGCAGCTAACCGTTAACAAGAATAACCCGATAAAAGTTTGTACACAAAAGATACGTTACATTCTGATTAAATAAGTATCTATATAAAAATACTATTAAAGGCATTTATTAGATATAAGAACTATAATTTTATGACAAATTGTAGACCAATAATATGTGGAAAGCAAAATCAACTTTTTAAAGTTACCCCTCTTTTAAACTTACTTTATCAATGTACTTTTAGATCGGGTATTATTTTGGACTATTAATACCTCAAAAGCACTAAAAAAGGACACATTTTTTGCGGGTTGAATGTTCTCACACATGCGTTTCACAACAATTAAAAAAAGATATATATGAAAAATTATTCGAAAAACATGTAACACCTCAAAAACTTTTGAAGTTAAAGAATTATACTCATATGTAATATCTATAATTCAAAAGGGATATTTCATAGCCTCAAAACTTTTTAATTTCAATCATAATCCTATTCGTTATTTAGCTCTATATAGCACTAACATGACAATTCTACAACTATAAGTGCTAAGCCAATATTTATTTAAAATATTACTTGACAACTTAAAGTAAAAACTTAAAGAAGGCAAGTATTTAGCGACTCCACTACATCAGTATCTATTTTTTATAACCAAATAAGATATAGTTTTTTAATAATATTATTGTCATTTTTGTCTCACGTTATGTGGTACATCTTAATACACTCTTTAAGACCTTATGATATATTGTATTTCATAAACCGGCCCGAACTTCACTCGGGTTACTGGGCTAGTCATGATAACATTGGAATACCATGACTTATTATGTCTCTCTCACAAATTGGTATTGTGTCAGGTGGAAGGGTACACTGCAGAAGATAAACATTATATCATTGGAACCTAGCTGCAGAAGTTTTTTCTTGACGAAATGGCTTTCAAGAGAAGTGAAAATGACTTGGTGGTTACTCAAGTTAGTGTTGCTGGATTTGCTGACACTGTGACGGCAAAAGAGCTTTCAGATTATCTTGAAGAGAACATTGGAATTGTGTGGAGGTGCAGATTAAAGACTTCTTCAACCCCTCATGGATCCTACCCGAACTTTGAGGTTAACACTGCAGATGTCCAAAGTATGAACTATGAAAAGGTGACTCCCCATGCATTTGTACATTTTGCCATCCCTGATAGAGCAAAGTCAGCTTTGGACGCTGCAGGTCGTAGCGAGCTTATACTGTTCAAGAGACCTCTAAGAGTTAGTTTGGGGCCTGAGAATCCACATCGGATGAATCACAGGAGGATGAACATAGAACCCTTCAAGTTATCCGATGTGCGTCTTGAGATTGGACTATTGGCTAGCCGAGATGAGTTCTTTGTGAGTTGGAGAGGAAATCCAACTGGGGTCGATTTTGTGGTCGATTCTTTTGATGGAAGGTGCAAGTTCCTTTTCGCAAAGGATACAGCCTTTTCTTTCAAAGGCAAGACCCAGCACGCAGTGATAAAATGTGATTTTAGAGTTGAGTTCTTGGTGAGAGACATTAATGAGGTAACAGAGTATAAAGATACTTCATACTTGATTATTCTATTGCAGCTGACTTCATCGCCTTTGGTTTACTATAGAACTGCAGATGATGATATAGAAGAATTGCTTCCACTTAATTTGTTGGATGATGATGATCCTTGGATCCGAACTACTGATTTTACACCTAGCGGGGCTATCGGTAGATGCAATACTTTCCGTCTTATGATCCAACCTCGGCACGGTGGAAAGCTGAACAAGACAATGAATTATCTTCGTGAGTGTAGGGTACCCAAAGTATATGCTGGAAATCAGCTCTTGGTGCGCGATGAACCAGATTTTGGGATGCCCTTGTTAGATCCTTTCTTTTGTATTCAATACAAGAAGGATTTGACCTTTAAAATCTTATTTTTGGTGAATGTTGTCATGCACAAAGGTATAATCAACCAGCACCAGTTGTCGGACAGGTTCTTCGATCTACTTAGATCCCAAC
Source organism: Escallonia rubra (assembly GCA_033065855.1). Taxonomy (NCBI): domain Eukaryota; kingdom Viridiplantae; phylum Streptophyta; class Magnoliopsida; order Escalloniales; family Escalloniaceae; genus Escallonia; species Escallonia rubra. The sequence continues at coordinate 82,140 of JAVXUO010002550.1, read as the reverse complement.
CGGAGGAAGTGAATGTGGCTGCGCTAAAACACCTATATTACTATAGGCGCCCTTTATATGATGCTTATGGCGGGATGAAACTCCTTCACGAATGGTTGCTGAAAAACCCTAAGCTTTTAGTGAGGCCTAGAGAGATGGATGAGACCATTGAAGTTCGTAGATTAGTTATCACCCCAGCTAGAGCCTACTGCCTTCTACCAGAAATCGAAATCTCAAATAGGGTTCTGAGGAACTATAGAGAACTTTCTGATCGTTTTATAAGGGTTACCTTCATGGATGAGGGTATGCAGATGCTTAACAAGGCTGTGCTAAAGTATTATGTGGCTCCTATTGTGAGGGATGTAAGGTCGAATTCTACGGCACAGAAGACAGGCATGTTTAAAAGGGTGAAAACTATCTTGAGTCAGGGGTTTTACTTATGTGGTCGAAAGTATTCATTTCTAGCCTTCTCAGCTAATCAATTGAGGGATCGTTCTGCCTGGTTTTTTGCTGAAGGGCCAAATACTAGTGTCCGTGACATAATAACCTGGATGGGGAAGTTTACGAACAAGAATGTTGCAAAGTGTGCTGCTAGGATGGGACAGTGCTTCTCATCCACTTACCCCACGGTGAGAGTTCCCCGGAATGAGGTTGATTTGGAGCTTCCAGATATTAAGAGAAATGGGTATGTTTTCTCTGATGGCATCGGCAAGATATCACCTGATCTTGCTAGGGAAGTTGCAGAGAGATTGCAGCTGAGTGTAAACCCACCATCTGCTTACCAGATCAGATATGCAGGTTTCAAAGGGGTGGTTGCCTGTTGGCCAGCAGAAAATGACAAGATTCGCCTTTCCTTGAGGAGGAGCATGGACAAGTTCATTTCCAACCACAACATCCTTGAAATCTGTTCTTGGACTCGGTTACAACCTGGGTTCTTGAACAGGCAAATAGTGACGTTACTTTCTACTTTGGGTGTCCAGGATGAGATATTTTGGGAAATGCAGGACACTATGGTCTCTAAATTGAATCAGATGCTTGTAGACAACGATGTGGCGTTCGATGTTCTTACTGCCTCCTGTGCTGAGCAAGGCAATACAGCTGCGATAATGTTGAGTGCTGGTTTTAAACCTCAAACTGAACCTCATTTAAGAGGCATGCTGACTAGCATAAGAGCTGCACAGCTTGGGGACCTCAGGGAGAAAGCTAGGATCTTTGTTCCGCAAGGGAGGTGGTTGATGGGGTGCTTAGATGAGCTCGGGGTACTTGAGCAAGGGCAATGCTTTGTACAAGTGTCAAACCCTTCACTGGAAAAATGTTTCTCGAAGCATGGATCTAAGTTTACTGATGTGGGGAACAGCCGAGTAGTAGTTAAGGGTCTTGTAGCAGTGGCTAAGAACCCGTGTCTCCACCCAGGAGATGTGCGGATTCTGGAGGCAATTGATGTCCCTGGGTTGCATCATCTTTTTGACTGCCTGGTATTCCCCCAAAAGGGGGAAAGACCTCACGCAGATGAAGCATCGGGAAGCGACCTCGATGGGGATCTCTATTTTGTGACATGGGATCAGAATCTTATTCCGCCTAGTAAGCGGAGCTGGACCCCCATGGAGTATATACCCGCAAAAGAGAAAGTACTGCCACGTGAAGTCAGGCACCTGGTAATAATCTATTATATATTATATTATTTTGAAATTGGCTTTATCTCACCAATTTATTTTGAAATTGGCTTTAAAACTGTAATCTCCAATATCTGCTGTTTGCCTAGCTTACTCTTTTTTCTTGGTTGATGACCTCTGGTCCAATGGCTGGTTACTTCTCTTTTTCATGGCACTTGCTGTGAGGAGAACTCTGCATCATCATACTGTAAAAACAGGAAACAGTGTTAGCCATCTCATGGCCACTCTTCGCCATCAATCCAGACACTGTCAATCCGATCAAGTAAACTAGTTAATGATATCCATGAGAAACAACTGAATTTGGTTTAACTTTGCAAAGTCTATGAAAACTTTATAACCATCTTTTGATTTAGTCAAGCTGCTATTACATTTTTAGTCTTCCTCCAGGTTATCAGGTTTGGATTGTCAAAACTTTATATTTTCGAGAACCTTCTGGTCAAACTTTCCTTATCAGGTTTGGATTGTCAAAGCTTTAAACACCTACTTTCTTGAGTTCTTCTCCTCCATGGCGTCCTTTTGGTAATTCGTCCTGAAAAACTTGACGGAAATACGCGCTGTGCGTAAGTTTTGAAGGTTACTTGAAGTTTTCCACGGTCACTCACCATAGTAAATTTTTTTTTTTTAAGAGCAAGGGGAAGCTTTTATGCATTAACATTCATATGAAAGTCTTGCATATCCTTTTTTGCAATGACCTAATATTGCATGGAGTCCTGTTTGATTACATGCTAGTTACTGATGGGTAAAAGATGAAGAATTGGTAAGAACTAGAGTTGAGCTGCATAGGTACCTGTTATATGGAAGACTTTATTGTAATTTGCATAAATATTCGTGTCGGTTAGCTACTCAGAAGAATATTTTTCACATGAATCTGAGGGTGATGAGCATATAGTGTTATGCTTCAGACGGTGCCAGTCGGCATGTTAATAACAAATATGCCATAAACTGTGTCGTAGAAAAATTCCTTTCTTTGATGGTATGTTGTGTGAGCTACATATAGTTTTTGATCTGTTCTGAGAATGTTCTGTTCAATTTACAGGACATAATAGATTTCTTCTCTAGGAATATGGTTAATGAGAACCTTGGTGCAATCTGCAATGCTCATGTCGTTCATGCTGACCTCAGTGAATATGGAGCATTGGATGAGAAGTGCCTTAAACTGGCAGAGCTTGCAGCATTAGCCGTTGACTTCCCTAAAACTGGTAAGGATGTGATCATGCCATCTCAACTCAAACCCAAACTCTATCCCGACTTTATGGGCAAAGGGGAATTTCAGTCTTACAAGTCAACTAAAATTTTGGGCAAGCTCTACCGTCAAGTCAAAGATGCTTCTAATGAAGATGTGGCAGCATCTTCTGAGCTTGCATCTCTGACCGGAAGCATTCCATATGACAGAGACCTTGAGATTCCAGGATCAAGGACCTTCATCGCTGAAGCATGGAACAGCAAGTGCATTCATGATCGGCAGCTGATTGGTCTTCTAGGGCAGTATAACGTCAACAGGGAAGAAGAGGTTGTGACAGGGCATATTTGGTCCATGCCAAAGAACAGCAGCAAGAAGCAAGGTGAACTAAAGGAGAGACTTAAGCATGCTTACAGCGCCATGAGGAAGGAATTCAGGAAAGTTTTCGAGCATATGAACTCGGATTTTGATAAACTTGCAGACGATGAAAAGAATATCATGTACGAACAGAAAGCGTCGGCATGGTACCAGGTCACGTATCATGCTGATTGGGTTAAGAAGTCACTGGAGTTGCAAGAGCCCGACAGTGCTGCAAATGCTGTCATGTTGAGCTTCGCTTGGATTGCAACTGACTACCTTGCCCGCATCAAAATTAGGCGCAGAGAAAACAGGAGGGTTAGGCCCAGAGTGGTTAGGCGCAGAGGAAACAGGAGGGTTGACTCCACTAAGCCGATTGATTCACTTGCAAGGTACCTTGCTGATAGGATCTGACCATTACTTAAGAAGTTACTGTGCCGATCGGATCTGACTCGTACTCGACACACTGGCTTCCGTTGAAGTTCCTTGGCAACAAGGCCACTCTACAAATTTTCATTTCTATGTTTATGCAAACAGTTGTATATGCTGTTGCTGTTATGTGACAATTTAACTTATGATCCATGTGTAGTTTCATTTCTGTTTAATCACATTCAGCTTCTAAAAAGTATTGCCACATTGATGAAAATATGGATTGTTCATTTGAAAACAGAGCATACCCTAGAGAATTATTTGGCGAAACTTGTTAGGGGCGACAAGTCCATACGGGCCATATATGTAGGTGAAGAAGAAAAAGAACAGGGATTTGGCAGGAATGTTGAAGGTGGAAGAACACAAGCAGATTTGTCCATTATAACAGTAAAAGGGGAGAATAAGAGAGGAAACTCAAGATGTCTCTATTAGTAACATCAGATTTTGTGGATTGCAGATTTATATGTGACACTGATTGGATTGCTAGCTCAAGTTCAAAATGAAACAGAAACTGAGCTGGTAAACCAAAATGGCTACTGAAATTGAAATTGCAAATCTGTAACTAGTTGGCACTGAGAAAATCTCTCACTCTTTTAAGTGCTATGAATGTGAGAAGCACGTGGTGGCAAATTAGCCTGGTACTTCAGCCGCCCTGAACTTATGGCTAGAGCATCCTCTGCTAAGGGCTTGAAAAGGGAAACATGACAAACTCGGGGGGAAAATACACATTGCCCCCCTGTACTTTCTCGCTTAAGCATTGTGGCCCCCTATTCTTTTAAAAATTACACTAAACCTACATGTACTAATTAAAACAGGGCGCATTTGGACGGCCGTGACTGAGCTCGTGGAAATGTCCTAACTACCCCTTCGTCTATTCTCAAACGATTTAGGAATTGTAACAAACATTTCTCCCCAACTCTCTGTATCTCATCCCCCTCTCTGCCAATTGAGTTAGCCCTGTTCGAATGCCAAAGATCAACGAAGATCGACGTGGACATACATCAATCTGCTGAAAGAACGACAAAGGGCATTGATTCGCGTAGCTGAGAGGTATGTTTTATCCTTTTTGTTAGTTTATTTTTGAAACTTAGGGTTTTTTGAAAGCCAGAAATTAGGGTTTCAAAATGAGACGTTTCATTTAGGGTTTCTTAACGTGAATTCGTTAATGTTCTGAAATTAGGGTTTATGAATGACTACATATTTTGTATTTTAATTTTGTCTCTATTGAGGGTTTCTGTCATTCAAATTAGGAATTAGGGTTACAATGTGAAAAACTAGAATTTCTCAAATGCCATTGTGTTGTTTTTGTTCTGAATGGGTTTCAGAATGCTACATTTCTCAATATGAATTCTTCTTGTTCTGAAATTAGGGTTTTTTAATGCGTGTTTGTTTTTTTATTTCAATTTTATCTCAATTGGGGGTTTCTATCCTTCAAATTAGGAATAAGGATTTGCGATTGGGACTGCTAAATGTTATATTTATTTTCTGTTAAATATATGGTTTACATTTCATGCATGCAAAGTTGTATGAAATCATGCATGAAATATAGACAATATATGTTATGTAGGGGACCACATTGGCTGTCAACCATTTTGTTGGACCACATTTGCCAAAGCACTGCTTGTGCTTTGTTTAACTTACTGTTTGTTTAAGTTTGTTAGATGACTAGACATACATTCTCATACTAGCAACTAAAGTAACTAGCTGTATTGCATATATCCTTAGGATTTATATTAGCTAGTAATAAATTTTGAATATTTTCATTGCAGAAAATGGTTGTGTTTGACAGTGTAACCCTTGAGTTTCACTATGGGGGATTGTTTACTAGTTCACCAAATAGAACATACCAAGGTGGGACAGTAGCATCTATTGAGAACTATGACTTAGACTTGATATCCTATTGGGAGCTAATAGGTTTGTTAGAAGATGATCTAAGGCTACCTAGTTCTAGTTTGTTGTACTATGTCATACCTGGGGTAAGGTTTGACCATGGATTAAGGTATATTACAGATGATAGGGGTGTGGCTGACATGGTTAGGTACTATAGTGACAGTGGTGTCTTACCTATTTATGTAGAAAGGGTAGATCCCTTACAAGTAGTTGGGGTGGATGGTCAGGTTGTACTTGGAAATGTATTAAGAATTGAGTATGGTGATAATGGTGATGTGGATGATGGCATGGCTGTTGGTGATGGGGATATTACCCAGGCTGAGGCAGTTGTAAATGTTGAAGGTAATGCAGATGAAGGTGTAAATGAATGTGTAAATGAAGGTGTAAATGAAAAGGTGATTGAAGGTGATAAAGCTGAGGGTGAAAATGAAGGGTTAAATGAAGGGTTAACTGAAGGGGTGACTGAAGGGGTGACTGAAGGTGATGAAGCTGAATTAAAAAATGAAGGGTTAACTGAAGCTGAAGGTGTAAATGAAGGGGTGACTGAAGGTGATGAAGCTGAATTAGAAAATGAAGGGTTAACTGAAGCTGAAGGTGTAAATGAAGGGGAAACTGAAGATGATGATAGTCAGGGGGTAAATTTAGAAGATGAAGATGTGGTTATTGAAGATGAAGGCCCTGACCCACCTGAGCTTCATGAAGGGTTAGAGAGAGGACATGAAGATGATGACATATTTAAGGTGCCAGAAAGTGGGGATAGATGGGATGTTAATGTGGAGAAGAAGGGTGAGCAATGGTACTCTGATGGGGATGACTCTGATGAGTTAAGAAGCCTAGTAGGGTCTGAATCTAATGAAGATTTGGCACCTAAATACCCAGAATTCAATGAGAAAACAGGTTGGGAAGGGGAAACAGGTCCTGATCTGTTTGTTGGAATGAAGTTTCCCAACCCACAAGTGTTTAGGCAGGCTTTGAAGCTACATTGTGTGAGGAGAGGATATGACTTTGTGTATAAGAAGAATGAAAATAGAAGGATCACTGCTGTGTGTAGGTACTAGGAAAAAAAGCATGGTGAATGTCAGTGGAGAGTCCATGCTTTTCCAATTGGTGGTGAGCAAACCTTTCAGATTAAGACTTTCTTCCAGATACATACATGTGGTAGGGACTTTGATAATCATTTGGTAAACTCTAGGTATATAGTTGAACACTATCTAGAGAAATTTAGGGATAATCCCACATGGAACCTGAAATCAATGAAGAATGTGATAAAAAAGGACTTGAATGCAAATGTGAGCAAGCATCAATTATACAGAGCTAAGAGGAAGGCTAAGGAGTTGATTGAGGGAGATGTTAGGATGCAGTATCCTAAGATTTGGGACTATGGGAAGACTTTGATGAAATATAACCTTGGGAGTTCTTTTTTTTGTTGCAACAGACAGGTCTTCCACTCAAACAGCACCAATTTTTCAGAGGTTGTTTGTTAGTTTTGAAGCTCAGAAGACAGGTTTTATTAAGGGCTGTAGGCCAATAATTGGTTTAGATGGCTGCTTTTTGAAGACTGTTTATGGGGGTCAATTACTTAGTGCAGTTGGAAGGGATGGGAATAATAACATGTTCCCTTTTGCCATTGGTGTAGTTGAGTCAGAAACCAAGAGTTTTTGGACTTGGTTTCTGAGGCAACTGATAGGAGAACTTGGTGAAGTGGCAGATAAGGAGTTGGTTGTTTATCTCTGATAGGCAGAAGGGATTGGTAGAGACATTCAGGGAGCTGTTACCAACAGCTGAACACAGATTTTGCATGAGGCATCTATATGCCAATTTCAGGGAGAAGTTTAAGGGAAAGGAGTTCAAAGATTGCCTTTGGAATGCAGCTAGGGCCAGCAACCAAAATGACTTTAAGGACTGTATTAACCAGTTAAGGAACATTGACAAAGATGGAGAAGCCCTTAAGTGGTTTGGATCCTGCCACATGGAGTAGGTCACACTTTGGTACAACTTCAAAGTGTGACATCCTTGTCAACAACCTCAGTGAGTGTTTCAATAGCTACATTCTTGAAGCTAGAGACATGCTAATTGTTGGTATGGTAGAGTGGATAAGGAAACATGTCATGGCAAGAATACAAGTGAAGAAGATGGGGATGGAGAGGTATGATGGCACCATCTGTCCAAATATTTTGGAGAAGTTGGAGAAGATTAAAGTAGCATCAAAGGAATGTTTTGCATCTTGGTGTGGGGACTTGGAGTTTGAGGTTGAAGCATATGGGAAAACAAGGGTTGTTGATCTGAGGCAAATGACTTGCAACTGTAGGATGTGGCAACTGACAGGAATCCCTTGCAAGCATGATGTTGCCTCTATCTATTTGAATAGGGAGAAGCCAGAGAGTTATATACATCCATATTACAGCAAGAAGACATACTTGGCAGCATACAGCAGCATGATACATCCAGTGCCTGGTCAGACTGACTGGGAGAAGGCTGAACTTGAACCATTAGCTCCACCATCCTATAGGAAACCAATTGGTAGGCCTAAAAAATTGAGGAAAAAGTTTGCTAATGAAGTGGGAGGAGAAACCAGTGTTTCCAGAAAGGGCAGGGTGATGACTTGTGCTAGATGCTTGCAAATTGGGCACAATATGAGGAGCTGCAAAGGTCCAGTGCACCCTAACTCAAGGATAGGCAAGACACATCATGGAGGCACTCCTGCTACTGGCACCTCCAGTCAACAGCCATCAGGGAGACTTGGCAAAGATGGGGTAAGTCTTAGCATAAAAAAGAGTATTTCTATTATGTTTTTTTTTCTTTCTGATATACAGTTCTCTACTAACAGGGTTGCTTGTGCAGAGTGTAGGAGTAAATGGTAGAGGTAAAGTAGTTAGAGAGGGTGGAGTAGATGAGAATGTAAATGATAGTCTTAATGATGCAACCTCTGTGGGAGACAAACAAACAAACCAGTCTTCATCAGTAAGTTTTACCTTACTTTGATCAGGCTAGATATCTACATTTCCTTGTCAGCTTGATGATTTATATTTCCTTGTCAATGCAGGACAAGAATAAAATGCCAGCTGCTAAAAAACATACTAGAGTCTTATGTGGCAGGTTTGCTGCTAAGAAAACTGGAAATCCAAGATGGCAGGAAAAAGAAGCTGCTACAATGACTGATGTTGCTGCTGCACATGATTCTACTGAAGAACCAGCTGCCCCTGTGAGTGAAGATGCTGCAAGTAGAGCAAGGTTTGCTGCTGCTGCTAGTGTAGCCAAAAAGCTACCTCCTGTATGGATACCTGGAGCTGCAGCCTCTTCTGGAAGTAGGTCTGATGGGAATGAAACAACAAGGTTGGCTGCTGTGGAAACAACAAGAGGGAAGATCATGCTTGAAGCTGCTTTAAGAAGAAAAACAACTGCAAAGAAAAAGAAGAAGACTTGAGATTTGAGCTGCAAATATGACCTAGGGCTAACTAGGGCAAACTTTAGGTTTTTATTTTGTAATATAATACTTTATTACAAATTGTGTGAAGTTGTGCACTGGAAGCACAATTCTTTTTGGCAGACCAGTGTGTTGTTGGAAGCACAACTCTTTTGTATTATGTGAACTTGTGCAGTGTAGTATAGAGTACTTTATGGTGGATTGTGCATTGAAAGCACAATGCTTTTTGGCAGATTTGACTAGTTTATGGAGTGTGGGGTTTGACAGGCTGTTGTATTGGACTATTGGAATCAAATTTGATATTGAATGAAGTTATCTACCATTCATGATATTTGATGTGTTTGTACTTTGTACACAGGGCTGTAAACCAAATAGCTTGCACACACGCACAAAGCATATTGCACAAAAGCACTTCCAACAGCTGCCATATAGATACTGCCAAAACCTTATACAAACATAACAAACAAACACCACAATGCAAACACACTTAATTTATTAGAAAGCAAACTATCATACAAACTAACAAAAGTGGAGCTGCGAGTTACAAACTGATTAAATGCTTCTCTAGCACCAATTACATCTTCTTAAAAATTACTACAAGCATCAACAACACCCATGTTGCAGTTAGCAACTTCTTGTACAGCTTTGCCCTTCCACGCATTATCGCAAGTTCTTTCTCAATCTTGGTCGTCCGACGGAGCAAATTAGAGACCACCTCCACACCCCTTCGGCACATGGGTGGGTCAACCCACTGAAAATATTCACAATTTGCTTGAATCTACAAAGAACCAACAAATAAAGCCATCATTAATAGTTTGTTTCAAAGTACAGGGGGGGGGACTGTAACTTAAACCCATACACATACCCCATATAATGCACAGCCGTAAAATCTTCTTCCATAATTTGCAGCCGTTAATGATGTCTTCACAGGAGCCAAAACACCACAATAACACACTCTAGCACCCATCACATTCATGTGAACACCATTTTCTTCCATTTTCTTCTTCTGTGACTCTCCCTAACAGCTTTTCTAGGGTTCGCAATTGAGGCTACAAGAAAATGGGTATTTCTTGAGTGATATTTGACAAGTGTGTGTATGATTTTGGGTTTTATCAAGTAAAAAGGGTATTTTTGTCCTGAAAATACAATTTCTGGGCGCCAAGAAGTTCCAGCCCAAAAAGGGGTTAAATTGGATGGAAACCCTCCAATGCGCCCTGTTTTAATTAGTACAGGTAGGTTTAGTGCAATTTTTAAAATAAGAGGGGGCCACAATGCGTAAGCGAGAAAGTACAGGGGGCAATGTGTATTTTCCCCCAAACTCGGTGGATTAGAGGTTGAGAAGGTACCTTCGGTTTATACGCAACAGAACCAATCTTCTCCATGATCTCATAAGGCCCAAAGTACCTTGGGCATGGTTTTAGGCTCCGTCTCAGTGCCAAACTGGGCTGTCTGTATGGCTACAGCCGTAAGTTCACCCGATCTCTTACCTAAAAAGGTGTTTCACTCTTGTTTCGACCATGGCGGTGACGAGGGGGAGGGGAGGGGGCAGCAGCGGGGTGGAGGAGTTGGAGAGAGAGAGATTGAATAGAAAAAAGGGTAAAAAGGGTAAATATGAAAAAATATTTAAAGAATCTTTCTTAATTTGGAAAGTAAGCAATTTTTGTGGAAATGCTCAAAAAGGAAATATGATCATTTTATGAAGGACGAAAGGAGTATATCACATTCTGGACAAAAATTTTAAAAATAAGAACATGGAAGGCCTACCACATGCAATAGATGAAATTAAAATGATGTTGCAAAAGCTTCACACTACACACGAATTACCTCTTGCTCAGACCTTGGGGCCATGTAGAAGTAGCAATGTCGTGGCAAGGGTTGACTATCCGGATGGGAACGACACTATCTGCCACTTAAGTTGCTATCTTGAGGTGATGATAACAGCAGCTAGCCACCATGGGTATGATGCCATAACATCTGCACTCGTCAGCCTCTAAGACAGGGGCATGGGATTGTTTGGAAGACACTTCAATCCCATAGACAGTGCTTCTGCACTGACATTCGCAAATTTAGCCTGATCGAGTATCCATTGTCACACCATGCACACAAGTATAGATTAATTGGCTCTTTTGCATTATCCTTGTAGAGTACGTATACCGAAAGTCTTGATTATGTATTCTGGAGCTCTTTTTGCCTACATGCTGTCCAGAAAACTACAGAGATGACAAGACCTTGTTGGGTTCAATACTGGCAACAATGAAGCATTACTAGGGAAGTTTTAAGGTTTCCTCAGGAAAGGAACTCGGAGATGACTTAACTGTCGATATCATGCAAGCTTTTACTTTGACCGTTGAGCTTCATTCTTCTAGTAAATGCAGAACTATTAGATCTTCTGAAGCCTTACAAACCGAGGGTGAACTAGTGTAGGTAGATTCCTCGAGTCAACAATTGACTACGGAAGAAACCTCTGAGAATGGTGTCGAACAAAGTAACAGAGTTGTTACCTCTTTACAAACGCAGTGCCTGGTGTCCAAAAAATAATACCTAGTTAGTTACGAGATTCTCGAACCATATGTTAGAATGTCGACACTTGATGATGTCACAAAGATTTTTGACAATATTGTGGCTCGCCTTCTCATCTTTCTATTTTTAGACGTGCTTCGTTTTTCTGATTGTGAGATTATTGAAACTTTTCTTTTGCAGTTACTCGATCTAAAATGAAGCGTTTATGTAAAAATATTAGGATCCCTGAGTGGCCAAATCGCAAGAGAAAAAGGTTAAGCCTACTTGCTCTAATATCAAGAACGCGAATGAATCTATTCAAGGTATTGAGGAATGGATCTCAGAATTCTGTCAGAGAGACCCTTCGTGTGAGAAAAGAAGAATGCAGGACGAAAGACTTATGAACATAGAGGCAATATATGTAAACGACATCATAAGGTTTCAAATTCCTTCTTCATCAAGAAGGACATAGTTGGTGGAGAACCTGACTGAGAGGCTGCATTTGAAGGTAAAAAGTTTACGTATCGAATATCCATATGATGAAGGTGATTGGGTGCTACTTGAATGTGAAAAAGACCTACAGTACTACCTCACGAGTCTGGGGTTATCTGCTACAATCAAAATGAGGGTTTAGCCAATTTCAAATCAACTGGCTTTAATGCCCATTGTTCAACTCATGAATTTGTACATTAGCTTTTTGTTTCTTCGTCTGCCACTTCTGGGTTCCCTTGTCCAGATATGTACTACTCATCCTTCTTTTATTGTTTTGGGTAACTAAGGAAGTAGACAATTACTTCTAGAGATGTCCTTAGCAATTCGTTTTTATCAATTGCCCTGTATGGCACATCCATTGCATTTCTGAACATAAGTGCAACTGCATTCTTTGTATATTTTGATGATGGGAAATACTGGAAACAAGCAATGCACGGTGCAATATAGGGCTCCAATATCGAGCAAGCCGAAGGTTAGAGTTTTTAGTGTAATTAACATAAATATAGTTTAACATAACTTGAACTGTATCCAATCCCTAAGAAAGTCTCTTTTGGCTGAATGTGGTGCTTATAAATGGTGATGCAGCCTTCTTTTGTTATTTTTCATTACTGGTGGTGGCCATGTTGCCATGCCATTGTTAATAATAACTTGTGAGTTCAGATAGTCGAAGAGACGAAGTAAGGACTTCCTACCTCTTTCCTTTCCTTATGCATTAATGCGGTTACTTATAACATCTTGATAAAATCCAACCTTCTCCAGAGACTTCCAAAGTTTCGTAAAAGAATCTGATTTTGCAAGGAAAAATATCAGTATGTAAGGAAGTGTCCACACTCAAACTTTAGCCACCCTGAACACATGGCTAGAGCATCCCCTAGTAAGAGCTTGAACATGAAAGACTCAGCGGATTAGAGATTGAGAAGGTAACTTCAGTTTATATGCAACATAACCAATCTTCTCCAAGATCTCATAAGGCCCAAAGTACCTTGGGCATGGTTTTAGGCTCTGTCTCAGTGCCAAACTGGTCTGTCTGTATGGTTGCAGCCGCAAGTTCACCTGATCTCTTACCTAAAAAGGTGTTTCACTCTTGTTTCGACTATCACTTTGAGGGTGGCAAGTTGCGGTGAGATTTAGCTATGTGCCTAACATAGTGAAAATTTCCTACAAAAAATGATTTTGTGTGGATGATGTTATTATTACGGGCAACGATACCGCGCATATTTGCCGACTCAAGAGTTATCTGGATCAGAAACTTCATATTAAGGACCTTGAGAAACTTAAGTATTTTCTTGGCATCGAGGTGGCACGCTCCCCCTCGAGTGTTGTTATTTTCCAAAGAAAATAAAAAAAATCGTCCAAGAGAATTCTCAAATTCTTTAGGGCCCGTACGTTTACCGTTTTTATTTTATGTATTTGAATTGTGTTCGTTTTCAATATTTTCGTATCCAATCACAAAATAAGATTGTGTACTTTTATTATTTTCATCACTTTTTTATACCTCTTTTTTCAGGTTGTTTTCGTACGTTTACATTTTTATTTCCGTTTTCACTTCTGTTACGGTCATTTTCCGCTTTTATCCATACTCCAAAATGGACATCCTCCCCCACCCGTCCATCTTCTCCACCATTCCAACACCTGCCATCTCTCCCTAATTCGGCTACTGTTAAGATGAAAGTGCTCGTCGTGGATTCCGACGAGATCTCGGCCGGAATGTCACTGCTTCGGCAATCTCGCCATGAATTCCGGCGAGATTGCTTTGGCAATCTTGATCAGAGCAGAACCGACGTGCCCTTCCTGCGGCGGCTGTCCAACACCGACGTGCATAGAGCTGAAGCTCCTCTTCCGCCTCGCGGCCCCCGCCGTAGCGGTGTACTTGCTCAACTACGTCATGTCCATGTTCACCCAGATCTTCTCCAGCCACCTTGGGGTGAACATGAACTAGAACAAAAGGGGTGGGGTTGACATAAATTACATCATCGTTGGTTGTATGAACCGGACGGGTGCCAGGCTGTTTGGTGATAGGATTACAGTGTAACTTTTTGCTGTATTATCTAAAATCTAATGGAGTCGGCGATGGTTAAATTGTACGTGCAACTTATGTATGTATGTATGTATATATGTATGTGTGTGTGTGGAGTTCATCTATTGACTGCGCGGGCAAAATGGGAAAAGCTGCCAACTCGATCTGGCCATCCATCCTGAAAGTATGGACGGCCCAAATCTTTTTTTTTTAAATTGTCAGTCATTCGCTACACAGTGTAGTGGACTGTCTTTTTTACCCAAATGCCCCACCCCCCCCCCCCCTCAGGCATCCGCTACACAGTGTAGTGGATGACTTTTTGACCCTGACAATTGTCAGTTAAAATGTCATCTGCTACACTATGTAGAAGACAACTTTTTTACTGATACTTGTCAAATCCTGTCCCCCACGACTATCCATCAGACGGTGTAGCGGACGACTTGGCAGATATACCCAACATTGTCCTAATTCTCAGCTCTTTTTCCATTTTCATCTACTTGAGATCCATTTGTTTCCATTTTCAGCTCTCTTCAAGCTTCAAGTAACACTTGCTTCAAGCTTCATTCAAACAAGGTAAGTTTGTGATTGGTGAAGTTTTCTTTATGAGTTGAATGATGAAGGTTCTTTTTTTTTTTATGGATATATAGATATTTTTTTTGGTTTATGTTTGTTGTATTTATCATTCTATTCATTAAAGTAATTTTAATTTGTGATGTTCAAGAAATTTAATATAGTTAAATTCGAATTTTTTGAGATTTGTTGACTTTAAAAAATTTATTGTAGTTTAATTCAAATTTTTTGAGATTATGTTTGCTGTATTTTGGCATGTTAAATTTGTCTATTCATCTTAGTAATTTTAATTTGTTATGTTCAAGAAATTAATAATTGTCAAATTGGAGATACTTTTGAGATTATGTTTGGTATATTTATTGTCATGCTAAATTGGTCTATTCATCAATGTAATTTTGATTTGATATGTTCAAGAAACGCCATTTGATAGTTAAGCGTAATCTATTTCTACATAGGTTTTGTTTCACAATGTTCAATTTCGTGTCAAGCTCCAACACCCCAGTACATGCTAGTGATCTGTATCTAGGGCGAACATTTCAAACATTGGAGGAAGCCGAATAATATTTTCGAGCGTATTCGTTGAGGGTTGGATGGATTTGACATTAGAATAAAGACTACAAGAACAAGCAACATAACAAAAAAAAATGCTCTCGCTCATACGAGTGTCATAGAAGCAAACACCTACTGCAAAATGAGACACACGTTGATAATGATGATAGTGATGACGAAATAAGATATGCGCGGAGAAGACGGGACTGCTTTAAGCGCACGAATTACAAGGTCAAGATGTTCGTAAGCCATAAACACAAGCAAGATCATTGGCTTATTACTAGCTTGGAATTTGCACACAATCACCCGTTAGTAACCCTTTCTAAGGTGAGTCAGATGCATCAACACAAAAAGATGGGTAAGGTCGCAAGGAGCCTGATTCACACAATGAGTAATGCACAGATAGGACATACCGACATTGTTAATGTTCTTGCTGAACAGGCTGGGGGAATTCAGAATCTAAACTTTAACACGACAGACATTCGTAAAGCGGTCCGAACCCAAAGATGAGCCGCGTATGACCTCAATGATGCTCAATCCACAATGAGCCTATTAAAACGGATGCAGATGAAAGACCTGCAGTTTACCTACGATTATAAAATTGATGACGAGCATCGAGTTACCATTATTTTTTGGGTCGACGGTCGTTCGAGGCTTGCTTATAAGCATTTTGGGGATGTCGTGACTTTCAACACCACATACCGTACCAATAAGTACTAGATGTCGTTCGCTCCTTTCACCGGCATCAATCATCATTATCACTCCATCTATTCCGGGTTTGCTTTGTTAAGGGACGAGATCGAGAGTTTTTTTGTATGGTTGTTTAGGGCATGGCTGGAAGCAATGAACTTCAAAGCACCCAAAGTTATCATCACCGATCAAGATTTGGCAATGAAGAATGCTATTGCTACCGTCTTCCCAGATACTTGACACAACTTGTGCACTTGGCACATAAACAACAAATACCCTGAATGTCTGCATCACGTGTATGCAAAAGTATCCAGACTTTAAACAGTATTTTGACAAGTGCGTTAACAAGTCGTTAACGATTGAGGAATTTGAGGAGGGGTGGAAAAAGCTTGTTGAGGATTACTCATTGTACGACAACGAGTGGTTCCAACACTTGTATGAGCTTAAAGAACAATGGATTGGCGTTTACACGAGCAGCTATTTTTCCGCGGGCATGAGAACGATGGGCATGAGTGAATCTATGAATGCCACGTTCGATAGTTATGTGGCTACAACTACCAATTTGAAAAGTTTCATCGAATCCGCTCAAAAAGCGATTGCCTCATTATTCGTGAAAGTAAAGGTTGCAGACTTTGCAACCACGTACAAACAAAGGAGAAGGTTGCTAGAGACCCCGCTGGAGCTGAACGGTGCCAAAGTATATACGAAGGAGATGTTCATGCAACACCAAGTAGAGCTGAAAAAATTGGGACGATACAGTATAAACAAGGTGGCAGAAAAGTCAACACATGAGTATAAGGTTTATTCGCAAATGAATGACCTCGTCCCTGAGAAGCTGTGCAGAATGTATACGGTGGGCCTTGACACATTGACGGATTCGATGACATGTGTTTGCAAGAAAATTGAGTTTCATGGCATCCTGTGTAGACACAGTTTGCGCTTTTCACCCAGAAGAATATCAAGGCAATCCCCGATAAATACGTCCTGTCACAGTGGATGAAGGTTGCAAACAGGTTGCACGGTACCATTGCCTTTCCAGAGCATCCGTATACTGACTTTGAAGAATCAGAAACGTTGCGGTATAGTCATCTGGTGACAATCTTTACCCATTTGTCCGTAAAAGGTGCTGCTACAATGGCCGGATCTAAACATCTCCTCGAGATAGCTCAGTAGCAAGATCCCATCGTCGATCAGTTTGAAGTAGCTTCAGTCAACAATGCGGTTGACACTGAACCTACACAGGGATCAGAAGATGATGAGCCAGTTGAGGAAGACGACAATGATATCCGGCCTTTGGATCCAATTATATTTCAAGCGAAAAGCCGCAAGAGATCTACGTAGATGAAGAGCTCTATTAAACAAGCAACTCAACCTAAAAAGCTGAGAAGGTGTGCACTGTACAACAAAATGACCAACCATGACAAGCAGAACCATTACAAGGCACTTGGGATAAGTTCAGGGGATTTGCAAGACGAGGAAGAAGATGATGCCGAAGACGAGGAAGAAGAAGATGCAGTGGACATTTAGTCAAATTTTTTTTTTTTGTAATAATCTTTTGTGAGCCATCAAGTCTGTTGGACTTTTTGTAATAATTTTTTTGTATTTGTTTTTTTTTTTTGTGAGCCATCAAGTCTAATTTTGTTGTATTTTTTTTTTCTATCCATTCGCTAGACTATGTAGCGGACAGCGCAGCAGAAACATGCCTTCACAACACTTACAATTTTTTTGGTGTTTTTTGCCACCTTGAATTACACTTCAACACTTAGTTTTTTCGGGTGTGTATGCGTCTGCTAGACTATGTAGCGGACGGCGCAGCAGAACCACATCACCCCCACTTTGAACGCTTAGTTTTTTTTTGGGCATTTTAGACCGTCCGCTACATAGAGTAGCAGATGGCGCAATAGAAACTTATCTTCACAACACTTAGAATTTTTTTGGTGTTTTTGGCCATCTTGAATTACACTTTAACACTTGATTTTTTTTTTTTTTGGCTTTTAGGCCGTCTGCTAGACTATATAGTGGACGGCGCAGCAGGACCACATCACCCTGGAAAACGCTTTGTTTTTTTTTTTTTTGGCGTTTAGACTGTCCGCTACTCTATATAGTGGACGGCGCAGCAGAAACTTACCTTCACAACACTTCAAAATTGTTTGATGTTTTTGGCCACCTTGAATTACGCTTCAACACTTAGTTTTTTTTGTTTTTTGCATTTTAGGCCATCCGCTAAACTTTGTAGTGGACGGCGCAGCAGAACCACCCCATAAAAGATTCAAAGCTTAGTTTTTTTTTGATGTTTTAAGTCGTCCGCTACTCAATGTAGCGAATGTCCGCTACATAATCTAGCGGACAGATTAATAGAAACATACTTCAAGACTTGGAATTTTTTGGTGTTTTTGACCGTCCGCTACACTATGTAGCGGACGGAGCAACATAAACTTTAAAAATCCACCTGACTCAATGAGGGCAAAAAAACCATAGCATAACATTTTCTCACCACCATCAAACATGTCTCAACATGGGCAAATATCCACAACACCCAAAAAAACCACAACACCCAAAAAAACCACAACACAAAACGCCACATGTTTCAAATAAGGATATCAAATGGTTCCAAATAAATTTCATAAAAAATCGTTTACAATGTCATCATTGGGCCTTATCTTGTGCCGGATTCTCATCGTTAGCCGGATTTACAATAAACCTAACTTCTCTAGGCCAGCCGCTATATATTTGCCAAGCTATTCTATATCTAAAGGCTTCTACATCAGCTGCACTCCAGACGGCCGCCTTGAGGCTCTTACACAGACAAATGTAGTCCATGTACATGCAGACGAAGATGCCACAGTCTGAATTATTAGCTTGCTTGGGCCTCTTTCACTTCATCGAACTTCGAGCTTCGACTTCCCCAGTACTTTTAGTCCGCGAAGATACTGGACCATGGCACAAAACAGATTATGTGGAGAAATAAAAGACCAATGTAAGCTACGAGTTATCAATTACAATAAGCATTAAACAACAGCAGCAAGATTACCATAGCATCCAATTGGTATTTTAAAAGTTGCTTCACGGGCATCTCTCTAGTATCGTCATGGAGACTGTCGAGGATTGATACAACCATTTGAGTTGGTTCATAGCAAACCATGTACCAGTGGTTGCTATTACCGCAAAATGATATTAGGAACACGTCCGCATCACGGGCGCTCACCGGACTATCCCTATTAATAAATGCAATGAGCGCATCAGACTTTTCCCACTGGATCAAGCTTATCCTCCCCCTCTTTTTGACCCAACCCTGCCATTGAGATACAAGCAGACCATGATAAAATGCATCCAACAAAAAAAATGCGAGGATACATATTTCACCTTGCCCGATCCCTTAGCTTCAAAACCTTAACGTAGGCAGCGATCACAGTGTCGCCCAACCAAGCCCCCAGAGATAGGGTGGACATTTCGTCCCACGAGATAGTGTAATCCATGTCATTTGGGCAATCCACAGTAACACTTGCTTTTTTTCCAGGGGGGGGCTTGCTAAAGTAACGCTCGTGGATTTAACTGGCATTTTATCGGTTGTAGAGGCTTCAACAGATGCCCTTTGGGATAAGCGGGGGGTCGACCGGGGGAGCTTGTCCTTCGGGGGAGCTGTAAAGGCTGTCCCATATAACGGTGCACAAACTCCCCGTAGTTATACACCAACGCGAAGTTCTGCTCCCATGTCATCCACCACTTGTTTCCGCTCACTCAGCTTCTTGAAAAAGGTGAGCGAGGCATTAACCTACATCCAAAGAGATAATAAGTAACTTCAAATACATACGTGATTGAATGTAAAACAAGAATCATTAAATCCAATTAAAAGCAATGGTTGGGCAACTTACGAGATCGTATGCCCAATGCTCATCGATCTGACCCCTAGGGTGGTACTTCTACCTTCGTTCATACCTTATTAGCGTTACTCTCTTCCATGTAATGCCTTAGTACCACTCGTTATGCCGTGGTACCACTCGTTATACCGCTCGATGTTGATCATAGGGTCAGGCTCTGACACAATGGCCGCTAGCGTGTCCTGCCAAGAACTCCAAACCTCAATTTTGGCATGGCATAATTCATGCGCATTCACCTTGCCAAACCGTCCGACACCTGGTGGGTTGTTGTTAACCCTCTAGGGCATCGGCTGGCAACCCCTGTAGGCAGTCAAAATGGCGCATTGGGCGATCTAGCAGTTTTCACTATACGATCTCAAAGTGGATCAGGGGTGTGCATTGTAACCCGGAGAGCGTAAAGACAAACGACTTTGCCACCCGTCGCTTCAATCGTTTTTATGATTCCCAACGCATTTGGCCCAAAGACAGCGAGTTGTACTCCCCCCGATAGAGTGTTATGTTGTGATGGGGATCATCTCTACTCGGGTAGTGGCTCTCCCTCCGGCTGTACTCCCAAGCGCACAACCGAGGCCACACATTATCAGTTCCCTTCCTACGATTGGGTGCGCCGGTAGCAAAGTGTTCGTAAGACCACACCTGAGAACAAAGACAAATTAGGCTCGTATCGTCAAAATTTATTGTGCACCGGCTAATAAAAAAAATTCAAAAACGTAATCATAAAGAGTTATATGATATACCTGCAACAGTGAGAGACAAGCACATATAGCTTTGGAGTCGGGCCTCGTTGTCTTGTGTAATGCTCGATACAAGTATGCAAAAGTTATTACACCCCAAGCATATTTCCCAACCTCTTATATATTACCCAACAATCGTAAATATTTGACGCTGACTGTATTTTTCGACGTCGTTAGGAATAGAATTGCCCCCATCACCCACAACAGGAAAGCCTGTGTGTACAGCACAAGCATCTCCTCCGTGTAGTTTTTTGGCAGAACCCTGTAGTTTTCTAGCAATCACCTCAATTTTATCCCACCAGTGCTAAATTGATCTTGAGGTATATGTCTAAACAAGTCCCTAGCGGCTCTCTTATTCGATACTTCCGACGGAGGAGCAATTACCGGTCGCCCCGTCACTAGTAATCCTAAGGTGAACCCTACATCTTTTAGGGAAATTTTCATCTTTCCAAGAGGGAAGTGAAACGTATTCATTTCACTTCTCCACCTTTCAACAAGGACACCTATTAAGGCGCAGTCAATTTGTTGAAAGATATGCCCATGCGTAAAAACCCCAAACCCAATTTCACGCAACAATTTTTTCTGCAATTTGTTCAATTGCCAGCGTTCGAATTGTTCAAATACTTCTACTGTGTTGAGGGGTGCTCTTTCCTACGAATTAATAAATACAATTTAAGCATAGCAAACGGTATACAATGTTCGTGAGAATAAGAAAGTTGATAAAAATAAGTATCTTACTTGTCCATCCCATGTGAGTGTACTAATATGGTTTGCTTGGTCGTATAATATGAATGGATCTTCTGGTCCAGGGTTAAAGTTCATTTTTTGCAACTGAAATTATGGAAAAACGTCAAGTTTGGATGATTTTATCAAAAGTTCGCAAATTACCAACGGTAGCACATGCATGATACATACAACGCTAGCACATGCTCACGTAAATTCACATGCTCTATATATATATATACACGGAATTAGATTTTACCAACGCTAGCACATTAACATATAATGCGCAATACATATATATATATATATATATATATATATATATATATATATATATATATATATATATATGGGTTCGCTACACACCCACCGGTGGGAAAAAAAAAATTTCCACCCAATCGCTTGACAGTCGAGCGATTGTTTTTAAAAAAAAAAAAAGACGGCTGGACTGGGCCATTAATGGCCAAATGGGGTAATGATTGGCATTGGGCCAATCGCAGGAAAGTCAGGCGATTGGCCCAAAGCCAATCGCCCGAAAGTCAGGCGATTGGCCTTTGCCAATCGCCTGACTTTCGGGCGATTTCATGCGATTGGCCCAATGCCAATCGCTCCGATTGGCTGTGGCCCAATGGCCTTTTTTGCCTGCCCCACCTCTCCCCCCCCCCCACGTGTCCCCACCCCCTCCCTTGGCCCCCCCCCCCCCTCCCCCTTCGGGGCAGTCACCCGAATTTCCCCTTGGCCCCCACCCCTCTTCCCCCTCCCCACTTGTTTATTTCCCCCCCCCCCTAGGCCCCCACCCCCCTCCCCACTTGTCCAAATTTTTTCCCAGACCCCCACCCCATTCCCCACTTGTCCAATTTTTTCCCTAGACCCCCACCCCCCCTTCGGTAGACCTTCCTCCCTCCAATTTGCTTGTTTGTTTTGCCCCCCCCCCCCCTCCCACGGCTCACTTTTCTGCCTATAAAAACCCTCTTCCCCCGAATTATTTCTTACACTCTCATCAGTCTCCCTATCTCACCTACATAATTTCCACAACAATACGAGCGAAAAAAAATTTACGCTAGAAGATCGGTGGATAACCGCTAGAAGAAGATCGGTGGATTTCTTCGTCATTTTTTTCAAGTCAAAACAAGTAAGTATTTTGAATTTTCTTATAATTCAATGTTTATTTAAATTGTTGTTACGCTTAAATTGTTCTTACCATAGCCTAAAATTCGTGTTTAGGGCGTCAAAATTACGTTTTTACAAATCGGGGTATTACATTCGAAAGATTCGAAAATAGCGATTTTTTAGGCCGTCAAAATTATGATTTTTCACGAATTTATAAAAAATAGCTAGAGCTATATTTTGCCAAAGTACAAAAAAGAGACCCTAGTTATTTTTAAAATATCTGTATCAGGTAAAAATTTCAGATTTTTTCAAATACTGGAAAGGGGTTAACTGATACGCGCAACCTTGTAACTTCGCAGTGTAATTTAAAATATCAAGGTAGCGCGGTTTCGCGCGAAATTTTTTTGAGAGCCCTAGGATGTTGGAAAGTTCCATTCCCCATGAATTCGGGGCATTCCGAAGCCGGTTGCAACTTTTTGCCGAACGGGCTTTTAAGCGCTCGATCCGGACATCGGTTCGGGATTTTTTGACAAAAAAAATCCCGAAAATGCTTTTTAGACCAAGGATGAACTCAGCAACCTTAGAATAGCGTCTTAAATCACTTTTGAGATTTTTCCCGATGCCAGGGGGCATTTTGGTAATTCGCCGCCCGATAGGGGTATTTTCGTAATTTCACGCTGTCAACTTAACCGAGCGTCAATACTGTCCGTAAATGTAAGCACACCCTAGCGAAGGCTGGGAAGTGCCATTCCCTAGGAATCCGGGCCATTCCGAAGCCGATAGCAATTTCTTGTCGAACGGGCTTTTAAGCCCTCGATCCGGACACCGGTTCGGGATTTTTTGACGAAAAATCCCTAAAATACTTTTTAGATCAAGGATGCACTCAGCAACCTTAGAATAGCGTCTTAAAGCACGTTTGAGATTTTTCCCGATGCCAGGGGGCATTTTCGTAATTCGCCGCCCGATAGGGGTATTCTCGTAATTTTACGCTTTCAACTTTTTCGAACGTCTTTTCAAGTCCGTAAATGTAAGCACACCCTAGCGAAGGCGGCTAGGGTTACTCCCCACGAATTCGGGCCATTCCGAAGCAGGTAGCAATTTTTTGCCTATGAAACTTTTAAGCGCTCGATCCGGACACCGGTTCGGGAATTTTTGACGAAAAATCCCTAAAATGCTTTCTAGATCAAGGATGGACTCAGCAACCTTAGAATAGCGTCTTAAAGCACTTTTGAGATTTTTCCCGATGCCAGGGCCATTTTGGTAATTCGCCACCCGAGAGGGGTATTTTCGTAATTTTGCCCCTTTCAACTTTTTCGAATGACTGCTCAGTCCGTAAATGTAAGCAAACCCTAGAGAAGGCGGCTAGGGTTATTAAGCGTTCGGAGTCGTTGGAAGTGAGGAATGGTTTTCATACATTAAAGTAATGATTTAATGACTATTGGTATTGCGTTGGTAAGCTAGGTTAACGATTCAGTTACAGTTTTGGAATGTAAATATTATGGACGCTAAGTTAATGTACGATTATATTTTGTTCTTACAGATATGGATTTCAACCCTGGACCTCATGATACATCAATCCTATACGATGACGATGACCACGTCGCGAGGCACGTATTTAACGGTGTCGATAGGGGTGTTTTGGAAACACGTCAAAGCACAAGTGGCCATTCCGAGTGGGTACTGAATGAGGAACAAATAGAACTACTGCGAGATCAAAATTTGACGGTGTTCACCGATTGCGGGATTTGGGCTCGGCACGACGATTGCCTTATATCTGCTCTAGTTGAACGATGGAGGGGCGAGACGAACTCATTTCACTTCCGGTTTGGTGAAATGACTATTACATTAGAGGACGTTGGATTTATACTTGGAATCCCATGTCACGGTAGACCCATTACTTCGAGTAATGGGTCTGCATCCATAGCGAAGATGGCTATGCAGTATTTTCCGGGAATTCCAAGGGAAGCTCTTACAACCAACGGCATAAAACTTAAATGGCTGATAGAGCAGTACGGCGAGCTACCGGATGAATACACTCCTCATGATTTTTCGGTGTATACGAAGGCATTCCTTTTGTATATTATTGGATCTATATTACTTCCGACGCAAAAGAAAAACACGGTGCATCCGAAGTATATGGTGTTCTTGGAGGATCTTGAGGAGGTATACTCGTATTCGTGGGGTTCAGCTGTCCTTGCGCACCTATATCGAGCATTGCACAAAGCTACGAGAAAGGGTGCCAAGTCCATTGCCGCCTGCATCACTCTGTTACAGGTTTGAGCATTAATATTCTTCGTTGACGTGCCAATATATTCGTGATTAATAACTAATTCCATATTATGTTTGCATTCACAGGTTTGGTCTTACGAGAGGCTACCCACGGGTCGTCCACAGCCCGTAGCTGATTCCGATGAGACGTGGCCTAGGGTGTGGGCCTGGGGGCCTAGGCCCAGACGGACTAAACGGGTAGACCCTCACCACAATCTAATGTTCTATCGGGGGGAACTAGATATGATGGATGCATCCCTGGTGACGTGGCAGCCATATGGGAAGGTGATGCATCGGTTGGATGAGACGTGTTGGCAACTGCCGGTGTCGTACGTGCTGGCAGGTTTGGTTCGGGTGCCACTTATTCATTTCGAAGTATGTGAGTGTCAGATGCCCGATCGAGCTATGAAGCAAGCTGGCTGTCCACAAGGGATTCCAAAACTCGCTGTAGACATGCGGCCATACAGGGGTGGTCGAGGGCCGAACTTCGAGGTGGCTAATGCCTTGATTTTGTTGGGCGACGAGGTGGATCAGTGGAATACCTGGCAGGAAACGTATGATAGCCTTGTATCGCTCAAGGACGACGGCACCAGTACTGAGGAATACTTACAGTGGTTTCTCAGGGTGACGCGCACGAGGGTGAATCGCCCTTCCGAAGTGAGGACGTCATCGTACGCGCCACGTGAGGTCTATGACCAGTTCTGGGCATTGAGCATTGTAAGTCAGCTTGAGTGTCGTTTCAATATTTATTTGCGCACCTTCTCGACCATGCCTGAAATGATGACGGTGATTTGTCTATGCATGTTTGTAGGTTGACAAGGGCACTGAGATGTTCAAGCAGCTCGAGCGGTTTGACTGGTATGTCGCGCATGCGCCTGACAGTTTCAAGAGCTCCGTTGAGTCGTACAAGACTGATCTTCACAACTTTGGTGTTGCGTACCGGGGTTACCAAGGGGAACCGTCTACTCGCTTGCCTCCTGACCCGTTCGGCTCTCAGCCCCAGCCCCAGAGTCAGGTGTGGGAGCCGTCTAGTGGCTTGCCTCCTGACGCGTACATCCCACAGCCCGAACGTCGGGTGTGGGAGCCGTCTAGTGGCTTGCCTCCTGACGCGTACGGGTTTCAGCCCGAGAGTCAGGTGTGGGAGCCGTCTAGTGGCTTGCCTCCTGACGCGTACATCCCACAGCCCGAACGTCGGGTGTGGGAGCCGTCTAGTGGCTTGCCTCCTGACGCGTACGGGTTTCAGCCCGAGAGTCAGGTGTGGGAGCCGTCTAGTCGCTTGCCTCCTGACACGTACGACTCTCAGCGCCAGAGTCAAGTGACCCAAGTAGGCACCCAGGCCTCGCGCCCAAGCAACCGGTCGGATAAAGGACAAGCGACAAAGCCATTGGGGCGATGGAAGCGGGGTTGGATCGACCAGCACTACTTCGGGCCTGAGCCTGTCAACGATTCAACAGACTTTCCTCTTGGAACATTGCTAGGTCACACGGATGTGAGAATGTTGGCACTGGAGACAGATATTTCAAATTTTGTCATGAACGCGTATATAGATCTGCTCCGGATTAGAGAGCTACGTTATAACCAGCGCGAAGATTTGAATATTAACATGTATCCCACTTATCTTGTCCCATTAATGGTGACCAGCATGAGGGAGTTCACAGAGTGGAGGAGGCGAGGGGCAGGCATGGGTAAGTGGAAACCAGCTGGAAACTTGTTAGCCCTGTTGACCGCAGAGAATCAATGTCACGCTGCTCATGCGAACCTTGTCATGATGCCTTGCCATCACGAACACCACTGGTTCCTATTAGTTCTCTATCCAGCGAACAGATTGGTCAACATATACGATAGCCTACGGGAGGACTCTCCCTTTCGGTCACTGGCACAGACATACAGCGAGTACATCACTGCAGTGGTTAGTTTTTTTCGGTTGACCTTGGCTCATAGTATATTCTTATTGTAACATATATTGATGACCTTTTTTTATTGTTACATGCAGACTACTATCTTCTCGCTAGCGTGCCGAGATTATTCGGGGGAATCCATCACCAGGAATTCGACGGTAGATCCTTGGACGGTCGAGATGATACATGACCGACCAAAGCAATATAACAGTCATGATTGCGGGATTTACGTCCTGAAGTACATAGACTACATTGCTCGCTCGGAGGTGCTCAGATATACGTCGTGGACAAGGAAGGCTGCCTTGACGTTTAGGTATAGGATAGCCTGGGAGCTGAAAAAAAATGAAGCTAGATGGCTTCATTACCATTATCCTAATTAGCGTGCAATGAGCAAAAAAGAAATGAGCAAAAAAGAATGGGCTAACTAGAAATGACAAAAAAAATTACGAGATTTTTCGGAAGCTATGAAGTGTGCCCTAAAGTGTGCCCGAATAGGCCCTTCCTAGGAAAACCCAAAAAATAATGTGTCTCGTTTTTCGCCGAAATTCTTTCGAATGGGCTAACTAGCGTGCCTGAGGTGCAATGAGCAAAAAAGAAATGACAAAAAAAATTAACATGTATCCCACTTATCTTGTCCCATTAATGGTGACCAGCATGAGGGAGTTCACAGAGTGGAGGAGGCGAGGGGCAGGCATGGGTAAGTGGAAACCAGCTGGAAACTTGTTAGCCCTGTTGACCGCAGAGAATCAATGTCACGCTGCTCATGCGAACCTTGTCATGATGCCTTGCCATCACGAACACCACTGGTTCCTATTAGTTCTCTATCCAGCGAACAGATTGGTCAACATATACGATAGCCTACGGGAGGACTCTCCCTTTCGGTCACTGGCACAGACATACAGCGAGTACATCACTGCAGTGGTTAGTTTTTTTCGGTTGACCTTGGCTCATAGTATATTCTTATTGTAACATATATTGATGACCTTTTTTTATTGTTACATGCAGACTACTATCTTCTCGCTAGCGTGCCGAGATTATTCGGGGGAATCCATCACCAGGAATTCGACGGTAGATCCTTGGACGGTCGAGATGATACATGACCGACCAAAGCAATATAACAGTCATGATTGCGGGATTTACGTCCTGAAGTACATAGACTACATTGCTCGCTCGGAGGTGCTCAGATATACGTCGTGGACAAGGAAGGCTGCCTTGACGTTTAGGTATAGGATAGCCTGGGAGCTGAAAAAAAATGAAGCTAGATGGCTTCATTACCATTATCCTAATTAGCGTGCAATGAGCAAAAAAGAAATGAGCAAAAAAGAATGGGCTAACTAGAAATGACAAAAAAAATTACGAGATTTTTCGGAAGCTATGAAGTGTGCCCTAAAGTGTGCCCGAATAGGCCCTTCCTAGGAAAACCCAAAAAATAATGTGTCTCGTTTTTCGCCGAAATTCTTTCGAATGGGCTAACTAGCGTGCCTGAGGTGCAATGAGCAAAAAAGAAATGACAAAAAAAATTACGAGATTTTTCGGAAGCTATGAAGTGTGCCCTAAAGTGTGCCCGAATAGGCCCTTCCTAGGAAAACCCAAAAAATAATGTGTCTCGTTTTTCGCCGAAATTCTTTCGAATGGGCTAACTAGCGTGCCTGAGGTGCAATGAGCAAAAAAGAAATGACAAAAAAAATTACGAGATTTTTCGGAAGAACAAACCAAATCACAAATTAAAGATTCAACAAACCAAATCACAAATTTAAACATTATAAACGTTATTCGTTATACAACTGAAACATTAACCCTAACACTCTTCATCATCATCGTCCTCCTCGACCATACTACCAGGTGCAAGACCTAACGCTTTATAATGGTTTCTCTTGTCATGATCAGTCATCTTATTACACAACGCACACTTTCGCAATTTTTTTTGACCCGTTTCTTTTTCAATCGGATTCTTCATGCGTATTTCTCGTTTTCGCCCTTTTGTTTGAGAAATAATTGGATCAAAAATGTCGTCCTCCTCACCTTGCATGCTAGTGCCGTCAATGACTGGCTGTTTGCCTCGATTGAATCTACCGGCTCGAGTCGTCCGAGTAGTCGGAGTGTCCCGTCTTTGTGGATCAGCCATCCTAAACTGTGCATGCTTAGCCGTATCCCGTGCGGCTGCTTCAACTTGATACTTGTACCCATCAAACGTTGACGCTGCATCCAATGATAAACTGTGCATGATGTTACAAAGGTGATTATATCGCAGCGGCTCAGATTGCTCGAAATCAACTGAAACATTGGGCACGTAAGGAATGTGACCGTGGACTCTATTGGCTTCCTTCGTCCACCGTTCCAAGATATACTGTTGAGGGATTTCACTAGCATTCTTCGAGATCAAAACCCTCAACGCGTGTCGACAAAGTATACCTTTATGCTCAAACAATTGACAGTTGCAATTTACCAACCCGGTGTCCATACATTTAGCCACGGTAAAATGTCTTCTGTTCCTCGGAGTCGACGAAGAGCACGGATTGGGAAAATTCGTTACGTTCGTCAAAGCATAAACCTTGAGCTCTCTGGTGGAATACTCGTGCAACTTTGTCATGCCATATTGATTCGACTTTAGTAGTTCTTCTTGAAACTGTCTAAACATTTCCTTGGTATAGACTTGAGCCGCATGAGCCTCCAAAGGTGAAAAGAGTAGTATGGCTCTTTCCTTGTAAGCCGTAGCCGCGTCGGCTTCTCTCTCACGGTACAATTGCCTATCAACGGCTTTCTGCATCTCCAGTACGAACTCCACTATACTTGAAGACTGGCTTACGTACCCATCAAAGAATGAATTCATAGCTTCGCTTCTCGAGGTCGTAGTCATTCCGGATGCAAAAAACTTCTTGGTGTAGGCACCGACCCACTGTGTCTTGATCGCATACAACGATTGTAACCAGTCATGATTGTGCAAAGAGTAGTCATCCATTAACGTGGCCCACCTCTCCTCGAACACGTCTACCGTCAACGATTTCTTCACACATGTATTAAAGTCAGTCTTGAATTCCGGATGGTTTGCATATACATGGTGAAGCCGTTCGGGATATTTGTTGCTTATGTGCCACGTGCACAGGCCATGGTGAGTATCTGGAAGGACCTTAGCGATTGCATTTTTCATTGCCAGATCTTGGTCGGTGATGATGGTCTGTGGAGGAATACGATACATTGCTTGAAGCCACGTTTCAAATAACCACGTAAATGACTCCTCCGTCTCATCCCTAAGCAGGGCAAAGCCAAACGAGATTGACTGATAGTGGTGGTTCACCCCCGTGAACGGAGCAAAAGGCATAGAGTACTTATTGGTGCGGTATGTGGTGTCAAACGTCACAACATCCCCAAAATTTAGGTAAGCAGCTATAGAACGGGGGTCCGCCCAAAATATAGTACTAATGCGGTTCTCATCATCGAGTTGGATACTGTAGAAAAATCCAGAATTCTCACTCTGAAGGCACCTGAAGAGATCAATGGTAGCTTGAGCATCATTCCTACCGAAAGACTCTCTCTTCTGAGCACGAAGTTCATTTCGAAGGTCTACGTCGTTGAAACTCAACTTGTCAATCCCCCCAGCCTGGCTTGAGAAAACCCCCATCATCTTAGAAGGTGGAATTTTAGCCCCGGCCATTGTAAAAATCAGTTGTTTGTGTGCCGCGCTAATTTCTCGGTGTTGATGAATTTGACCAATCTTACTGGGAGTCATCAACTGATGATTATGACTCAAGTCCACTCCCGTCACAACCCAATGGTTTTCTTTTTTCCGGTGTACTGCATACACATGGGCCTTGCAGCCGGTACCCGGAAATGTGTCGCGTTTTCTTTGTCTTGTTGTCCCTTCGTCACTGATCGGAACGACCGGGGGTACATGCGGTGCTCCTCTATGACACTCAAATAACCTTGCACCAATTTGATCGGTATTCACCCGTTTTCTACTCGTCCTAGTTCGAATACCGAAACCCATCGTTTTCGAATATGCTCTGTAGTATGCTTCGACTTCGTCAAGTGTTTGAAAAACTTGATCCAAGTAAGGTGGATCAGAACCTTCACAAAAAATATTTCCTCCAGTTGCATCCATATTTATACTGAAATCTAAAAAATAAAAATTATATCATTCTCAACAAGTCATAGAATTAAATAAAAGAAGAATGGACTCTATTTGCAGTGTAATAGCGGGGAAAATTAGTATAATGTAAAATTACCAAAATAGCCCCCGATGAGCGGCAAATTACCGAAATGCCCCCGGGGGTTCATTATCACCATAACGCCCCAAATCAGCTTCGAAAGCACCTTTCAGGTGCTTTGCTTACATTTCTGGACGAAGCAGTCATTTGAAAAACTGAAAGGGGCAAAGTAACGAAAATACCCCTCTCGGGAATGCGAATTACCAAAATGCCCCCTGCCATCAGAAAACCTTCATAGTTTTTCAGTCATCGCCCCAACAAGCTTTATCTAATTCACAACTTTAAAGTATAACTTTTCGGATGTCTCACACCCTTTCCTGAACTAAAAGTGGTTCGGGAAATTCGTGTAATGTAAAATTAGGAAAATAGAACCCGATGAGCGGCAAATTACCGAAATGGCCCGGGGTTCATTAGGACCCCAACGCCCCGCGAAACGGCTTCAAATCAGCATTCGCTATGGTGTGCTTACATTTACGGACAGTATTGACGCTCGAAAAAGTTGACAGCGTGAAATTACGAAAATACCCCTATCGGGCGGTGAATTACCAAAATGCCCCTGGCATCGGAAAAAATCTCAAAAGTGATTTAAGACGCTATTCTAAGGTTGCTGAGTTCATCCTTGGTCTAAAAAGCATTTTAGGGATTTTTTGTCAAAAAATCCCGAACCGGTGTCCGGATCGAGCGCTTAAAAGATAATTCGGGGCAAGAAATTGCTACCGGCTTCGGAATGGCCCGGATTCCTGGGGAATGGCACTTCCCAGCCTTCGCTAGGGTGTGCTTACATTTACGGACAGTATTGACGCTCGAAAAAGTTGACAGCGTGAAATTACGAAAATACCCCTCTCGGGCGGCGAATTACCAAAATGCCCCCTGGCATCGGGAAAAATCTCAAAAGTGATTTAAGACGCTATTCTAAGGTTGCTGAGTTCATCCTTGGTCTAAAAAGCATTTTAGGGATTTTTCGTCAAAAAATCCCGAACCGGTGTCCGGATCGAGCGCTTAAAAGCCCGTTCGGCAAAAAATTGCTACCGGCTTCGGAATGGCCCGAATTCATGGGGAATGGAACTTTCCAACATCCTAGGGCTCTCAAAAAAATTTCGCGCGAAACCGCGCTAGCTTGATATTTTAAATTACACTGCGAAGTTACAAGGTTGCGCGTAGCAGTTAACCCCTTTCCAGTATTTAGAAAAATCTGAAATTTTTACCTGATACAGATATTTTAAAAATAACTAGGGTCTCTTTTCTGCACTTTGGCAAAATCTAGCTCTAGCTATTTTTTATAAATTCGTGAAAATTCATAATTTTGACGCCCTAAAAAATCGCTATTACCGAATCTTTCGAATGTAATACCCCGATTTGTAAAAACGTAATTTTGACGCCCTAAACACGAATTTTAGACTATGGTAAGAAAAATTTAAGCGTAACAACAATTTAAATTAACATTGAATTATAAGAAAATTCAAAATACTTACTTGTTTGGACTTGAAAAAAATGACGAAGAAATCCACCGATCTTCTTCTAGCGGTTATCCACCGATCTTCTAGCGTAAATTTTTTTGACGAAAAAAAATTGTGGAGATTATGTAGGTGAGATAGGGAGAATGATGAGAGCGTAAGAAATAATTCGGGGGAAGAGGGTTTTTATAGACAGAAAAGTGAGCCGTGGGAGGGGGGGGCAACTGATGTGTGCCATGTGTCGAAGGGGGGGTGGGGGTCTAGGAAAAAAAATGACAAGTGGGGAGGGGGGTGGGGGCTAGGGGGGGAAAATGGACAAGTGGGGAGGGGGGTGGGGGCAAGGGGGGGAAAATGGACAAGTGGGGAGGGGGAAGAGGGGTGGGGGCCAAGGGAGGGGGTTACTGCCGAAAATTATCGGTGAGAGGGGCTGCTGGGGGACGCTGCAGAAGGGGGGGTGGGGGCCAAGGGAGGGGGTGGGGACACGTGGGGGGGAGGCAAAAAAAAAATTTAAATGGACTGAATGGGCCCAATCTCGTGACTCTCGCGATTGGCCCAAAGCCAATCGCATGAAAGTCAGGCGATTGGGCCACAGCCAATCGCCCGAAAGTCAGGCGATTGGCCTTTGGGCCAATCGCCTGACTTTCGGGCGATTGGCTTTGGCCCAATCGCCTGACTTTCGGGCGATTGGCCCAAAGCCAATCATTGGCCCTTTTCGCCATAAATGGCCCAGTCCAGCCGTCCTTTTTTTTTTTTTTTTTTATGCAATCGCATGACTGTCAAGCGATTGGGTGGGAAAATTTTTTTTTCCCACCGGTGGGTGTGTATCGAACCCCATATATATATATCTACCAATTACCAACGCTAGCACATGCTCAATACATAATCAAAACCATGCATAATAAGCAATATTCATCACAAACTCTAGATTATGAACAAATAAATGATTGGTTTGTGAACTTACGTGATTAATTAGACGATTAAAGGACTTAATGGGAAGAAATTGGGCAGATTTGCTTGCAACGCTGCTAGGAAGATTGGGAAGAAGAAAGAAAGGAGAAGAGTTTCGAAGCTAGGGTTTTTGTTAATATATAAAGACCGTCCGGTTGGATAAGGACAAAATAAAAGTCGTGGGGGACAGGATTTGACATGTGTCAGTCAAAAAGTCGTCTGCTAGACAGTGTGGCAGAGGACTTTTTGACTGACAATTTTCAGGGTCAAAAAGTCATCAGCTACACTGTGTAGCCGACGCCTTGGGTAGGGCATTTTGGTATAAAAAAAAAAGAGCGTTCGCTACACTGTGTAGCGGACAACTGACAATTTTTTTATAAAAAAAAATCTAAAAGGATGGACGGCCAGATCTCGTTAGCAACTTCTCTCGTTTTGCTCGCAAGACCAATGGATCAGCTATATATATATATATATATATATATATATATATATATATATATATATATATATATATATATATGTATGTATGTATATATACATACATATGTATGTATATGTATATATACATATATATATATATGTATGTATGTATATGTATGTATATATACATACATATGTATGTATATGTATATATACATATATATATATATATGTATGTATATATACATACATACATATATATATATATATATGTATATATACATATACATACATATGTATGTAGATATACATACATACATATATATATATATATATGTATGTATATATATATATATATATGTATATATATATATATATATATACATATATATGTATATATATGTATATATATATAAGCATTGCTTTTTTTTTTTCCTTCTTCCTCCTTTGCGTTCCCCCCAAAGTAAAAATTAGCGTTCCTTGGTTTAGATAGATCCCAACCGTCTAAACCGATCAAACTAAACTAATTCAATCCAAATAGCTAAAAAACTTAGTAGTTTAAAATTAGATTTCTCAAATCGATCTGGGTTCAGTTCGGTTTAAGAACGGGTACATGACATGTTAAAAAACATTTTATATGCATTGATTATTTTCGTGAAACACGTGATTAAGCAAAGCTAACACAACAAAAATCTTGAAAGTAAAAATGAAAAGAAAGACGAGATTTATAAAAGTATAGTGGCTTCTTCTCCTTGAATTCTCTCGGTCTCTTTGGTGTATCGGTGACAAAGGAATAATTCACTTTTTTAGCTTCTGGAATAGCACTCATTTTTTGTTAGGACATACGTAAATGAATGTTGATTTACAATATGCATATAGGAATGCAATCCATGTAATTATAAAAATTTTATTTTTGTGTAATATTCGAATCAAATGATAGGTGTGAAAATGGTGAAATTTTTTAATAAACTCAAAGCAATCCCTATCGACCAAATAAAATCGTTCAAGCCGACTAGACCGATGATTAATGGTGAGGACGGTTTGGTTTGGTTAGGATTGGGGGTCAAACCGGATACTGAATCTTTGCCGCTCGGTTTAAAAGATTGTGAACAGAACTGAACCAAACACCATAAGTTTAAGCAGTTCGGTTTAGTCGGTTTAAATGGTTCGATTTGGATCGTTTTGCACCCGTTCAAAGATGTTGTACCTTTGCACATTATTAGTGGATCTAAATATAATTAAATTTGAAGTTATATTTTCTTTAAATTGCACATAATCTTGTTATATTAGGTATATAAGTGCTTGTATTAATATAAAATATAAGTAGTATTCCATATTTATATATTACAATAAAAACTCAAGTATGCCTTTGTCATTCATATATAAGTAGATATAGAAGATATATTGGTCACTAAATTTTTGTGTTATAAATGCTCTCATTATTTTATCTTCTTTTAAATTTAAAGGTTGTGTTTATTTAAATTTACTTAGTACCATCTATATGAAAACTATCAACAAATGTTACTAATAACATATCATCGGTCAGTTCCGGTTCGTAATCGGTTAAAAAAATGTGAACCGTGAACCTAACCAAACTAACGTTAGTTTGAGAAATGAGAAACAAAACTATTAAGATATTTGGACATTTCAGATTGGATCAGTTCGATTTGAAGGGTTCAGATCGGTTTAGTGTTCACCCCTTGCGATCATGATTGGTTTGGTGTGATTCGGTTTAAAATTTTCAGACTGACGACCTACTGTTTTGTTCACAGTTTGACCTAAAACCGAAGTAAATCGATTCGTGCTCACCCCTAGTTGGTACTATTAGACAACGTGGTAAAGTCATAAGAAGATAATCGGGAGCAATGGTTGCTAACTATTGAAGACCAGGATTTTCTTGTTTTTCATTCATGAGGTACCTCGTGTTAAAAGTTCCAAGTAAAATTGCCAAACCTTTTGTTTATACTAAGGTAGCTTTTCAACGTTTTTTTGAAAAGGAAAATGTTGGTGCGCAAGAGTGACGCTCATAATAACTATATGTTGAGTGTCACCTCACCTATAGACGAAAGGAATACATGTCATACTATCCGGCTAAGGCATGCTCATCCATCTAAGCGAAAGGATTTTTTGTTACCTTCCGTCGAATTTGTTTTATATCTATCTGCTTTTATCTTTGAAGATTCATTAATCGATTCATTGCATTATCAACGCGTATCGCCAAATTATCACGAAATTTGCCAACTTCAGTTGGTCGTTTTAGCTCAACTACTAAGCATATAAGGTTTTTAGGCTTTTGAGACAATCGGATGCATTGTTTTCTTGGAGTTTTGAAGTTTCGAAGTTTCCTCTACAGAAAAATCTCTTGTCAAAGCTATCAATTTAAGAAAGGGACAACTAAGCAAGAGGTCTTGAAGAAAGGTAAAAAAAAGTAAGACGACTACATTTTTCAAATTTGAAAGTTGAAGATTGATGCACCTGCTGCTTCTATATGGGGCTCGATCTCCAGTGTCACTGACATAGCAAGATAGCACCATGGCACAATCAGGAGAAGGCAACTGTGAGGATGATGGCGCAAGCTTTTTCCTATTCCGAGGACATCCTCCTCCGGATTACATAAAGAAAAAGGCAGGTAGTCTATCTTGGAAGCGAGTTACAGACTACCGTTTCTGTTTCTGGAGCAAACTAGTAGCCGATGATTAGAATCAACAAAGCCGAACAGATGTCCCCTCTGTTAAACCATCTAACTCTCTACGTTATTACTACCTCCGTTACGTTGCATTTTAATTTCCAAAGACCTTTGTTACAATCAAATCCCACTTTTATGAAAGTAAAGTAAATTCAATGAAGTATCAGTCCATAAGTCAAGCCGGAATAACAATTAATAACCAGATAAGAAAAGGTTAAACCAAGAATAACAACAAGATGGAGGGACTAATGCGTATGTTGCTGGACTAATGGAAACTAACCTTGATATAACGTATAGAGATTTGCTCGGCTCAGTACCTGAAACATTTGACAGCGATTGGGTTATCACAGAGAAAATCAAAAGTGGGCTTTGCAAATTTAGGTGGCCATTCCTTTGTTCGTGGGACAGGGTTATGATTCAGTTTTGGGCTCCCAGAGGGATAGGGAGCCGGAGTTTCCTTAGGGTTTCACACCAGCCTTTTGCTCTTGGAGGGTATGATGAAATGCATAAAGGACTCTGGTCGTACAGGAAGTACTGCGAGAGTTTTGAATGCAACATTGAGGAAGGACAGGGGACCTGCACTGGTCCGCTTGGTCGCACGTTCCGCCATAAGTTGCCCGAGTCGACTCCAGATGTGAGTCTTTACTCTTGCAACGAGTTTCCACTCCGCGATGTTGCTGTAAGTTGCGGTGTCAACTCAATGGTAACTTTGCCACTACTCGAACCTTCTTCCTGCGGACGCTGCATTGGTGTTCTTGAGGTCGTTGTATTCACCAATCGTCTATTTTATCATACGAGCCTTCGGTTGATGGTCAAGGAGCTACAGGTTCACCTAATCCATGAATTCTACAATTTCATGTTGATGCCTCCATTACTTTCACCTTTTCATTTTATAGTCCTTTCTGGTCGAAAGCCACTAGTACAGAATAAAAATGGGATACCCCTCCGTAAAAATACCAATGAAGGCATTAGTAGTAGATGAGATAATATTAGGGGACTTTGTTTCGAACTTGATTGGGAGGGGCTAAAAGTATTTTAACGATTACATAAGAGAAAATTAATAAATCGTACTAGAAAGCAATTCGGAAAATGTAAGGCTCTAGACGAAATATGCTACTAAGACTATCATAACCATCTCTTACGCAACTCGGAAAATTAATAAATCGTACTGGTTTTCTCTTACGCAATAGATATACTACTTGTTAGCATGGTCAAAAAGAAGGATAATGGATAAAAGAGAGGGAGGTGAGTTGTTGAGCATGGTAACATTGTTGGGCTCATTCTCTAACAACTTAATCTTTTAGAGTATATGATAATTTAACATGGTATTAGAGCTTTCATGTGGTAAGGTCTTGGTTTCAATGCTTAATGTTGGCATATTTGGACCCCTTTTATAACAATTAATTAGGATAATTACAGTAATGTCCCCAAGGTTTGGTTGAAATTACAGGCGTGTCCATTCGTTTGGACAAATTACGACACTTATGTCCATTAACCAAAAAGAATACTAAAATACATAACGGTGTGGAGCGAAAAGACCAAATTGCCCATGACTTATGAATCTAATTTTTCAAATGTCGTTCGTCTATCTCTTCCCTAGTGTCTCTCTCTCTCTTCCCCCCTGCGATTCTAACCACAACCACCACCTCAACACCACCACAGCATCACCTTTGCATCATTGCAACACCATAAACCATCTATCACAAGTCCTTCCCATAACCATCATCTCCACCACGGCAACAATTACCACCATCCACCAAACCAAAAACCCACCACGCCAATAATCACCACCATCCACCAAAGCCAAATTCCACCCACAAAAGCCAACATAGCCAACATCACCATCTACCAAAGCCAAACCACAACTAATTACTTACAATCAACTTGAATCTACAAATTGAATCTAGAGTCATGTCACAGCCGGAATTAATTACAGTCACGACCGGTTGCGACGGTTGTCCGATCTAATTAGTCATGTCACGGCTGGGTCGGGAGAGGGTGGGGCCGCAGTTGGGTGCAGGGAGGGCGCGGGCGACATTTGGGTAGAGGGAGGGCAGCGATATAGTGGAAGGAAAAGGGGGCGGAAACGGGTTGAGGAGAGGGTGGGGGCGACGATGTGGTGAGGGAAAGGTGGGGGCGGCGAAGGGGTGAGGGGAGGGAGAGGGCGGCCACACGGGAGGGGGGTGAGGGGGGGTAGCAGTGGGATGGGGGAGTTGGAGAGATAAAGAGTTAGGGGAGTTAGAGGGGGGAGGAGGGAGAAGGAGATAGAGAGAGAGAGAGAGAGAGAGAGAGAGTGTGTGTGTGTGTGTGTGTGTGTGTATGTGTGTGTGTGTGAGTGAGAGTGAGAGAAAGAGAAAGAGAGAGAGAGAGTTTCAGGGTTTCAAACACTTAGAAAAAATTGGGTTTAAATTTGTAATAAGGGTAGTATTGGTATTTAAAAAATACATAACATATGACATATGTAAAATGTACGATTTTCTTAACGGACCAACGACAGAAAGACATGGGTGATACTTTTTAAAATTTAACGTCCTTGACTGTAATTTCACCCTAACTTCGGGGACATTGCTGTGACTATCCCTAATTAATTTGCACTCTGCTTATTTGTGCACTTGGTGGTGGTGCACCTTGATATTGTTAGGCTCATTTTTGAATAACATAATCCTTTAGAGCAGATGGTAACTTACCATCTTGAAGGGAGAAAAGGGTGGGAAAAGGTTGGTATATTTTATTACCTATTCACTTATACTTTTGTCCACCCGCATATAATTATTCATTTATAAGGGCTAATTTTCTGCTCACACATTGCTGCATACTTCTTGTCAAGAATCTTTTCTTTCAAAAAATTACAAGATTCTTTGGATACTCTTTTTGAGCTCCTGGTTCTCTTATAGGTTGTGCATCTAAGGGTTTCAGACACAGATTGCAAGTTTATGACGGAAGTAAGTTGTAATGGAAGTAAAATTTGTAATCTACATACTTCTAAATGGATTTTCAGTATTCTGTTCTTTGATATATCACATTTTGGGCAAAATCTTTGAAATCAGAACATGGAAGGCCTACCACATGCAATAGATGAAATTGAAACGGTATTGCAAATGATTCACCGTACACACGAATTACCGCATGCTCAGACCTAGGGGCCATGCAGAAGTAGCACTACCATGGCAAGTGGTGACTATCCGGATGAGAACAACAATAGCTGTCACTTAAGTTGCTATTATAAGGTGATGATAACTGTAGCTAGCCGCGGGGTATGATTACATGATGTATACACTTATCAGCCTCTAAAACGGGGGCATGGGATTGTTTCGAAGCCATTTCAATCCCATAGACCATGCTTCTACAGTGACATTAGCAAATTTAGCATGACAGAGTATCCATTGGCACACCATGGACACAAGTATAGATTAACTGGCTCTTTTGTAATATCCTTGCAGAGTACATACATCGGAAGTCTTGATTACGTACTAGAGTTTTTTTGGCCACATGCAGTCCAGAAAACTACGGAGATGACAAGACCTTGAAGCAACACTTGGGAAGTTTCAAAGTTTCCTCAGGAAAGAAAGTCAGAGAGGATTTAACTGTCGATATCATGCAAGCTTTTACTTTGACTGTTGAGCTTCATTCTTCTAGTAAATGCAGAACTATTAGATCTTCTGAAGCCTTACAAACTGCGGGTGAACTAGTGCAGGTAGATTCCTCGAGTCAGCAATTGACTGCGAAGAAACCTCTAAGAATGGTGTCAAACAAAAAAGCAACAGAGCTGTTACCTCTTTACAAAAGCAGTTACCTCTTTACAACAGAGATGTTACGAGATTCTCAAACCATACCTTGGAATAACGACATTTGATGAAGTCGTAAAGATTTTTGACGGTATTGTGGCTCACCTTCTCATGTTTCTATTTTTCAACGTGATTCATTTTTCTGATGTGAGATTATTGAAACTTTTCTTTTGCAGTTAGTCGATCTAAAATGAAGCGTCTATGTAGAAATATTGGGATCCCTGAGTGGCCAAATCTCAAGAGAAAAAAGTTAAGCCTACTCGCTCTAATCTCAAGAATGCGAATGAATCTGTT
Source organism: Escallonia rubra (assembly GCA_033065855.1). Taxonomy (NCBI): domain Eukaryota; kingdom Viridiplantae; phylum Streptophyta; class Magnoliopsida; order Escalloniales; family Escalloniaceae; genus Escallonia; species Escallonia rubra. The sequence continues at coordinate 41,988 of JAVXUO010002550.1, read as the reverse complement.
CAAGGTATTGAGGAAGGGATCCTAAAATCCAGTCGGAGAGACCCCTCATGTGATAAAAGAAGAAGAATGTAATCTATGCAAACGACATCATAAGGTTTCAAATTCTTCTTCATCAAGAAAGGCAGAGTTGGTGGAGAACCTGATTGAGAGGTTTCCTTTGAAGTTTACGTATCAAGTATCAAGATGATGAAGCTGATTGGGTGCTACTTGCATGTGAAAAGGACATGCAGTACTGCCTTGCGAGTCTGGGTTATTTGCTACAATCAAAACGAATCAAAACGAGGGTTCAGCCAATTTCAGATCAACTAGCTTGAATGCCCAATGTTCAACTCATGAGTTTATATATTCACTTTTTGTTTCTTGGTCTGCCACATCTAGGTTCCCATGTCCAAATATGTACTACTCACTCTCATTGTTATTGTTATGGGTAACTAAGGAAGTAGACAATTACTTCCAAAGATTTCCTTAGCAATTCATTTTCATCAATTGTTCTGTATGGCACATCCATTGCATTTCTAAACACAAGTGCAACTGCATTCTTTGTATATTGTGATGATGGGAAACACTGGAAATAAGCAATGCCTGATGCAATATATGGCTCCAAAACCGAGGAAGCAGAAGGTTAGGGTTTCAGTAATTAACATACATATAGCTTAACATAACTTGAACTGTATCTGATCCTTAAGAAAGTCTCTTTTGGCTAAATCTGGTGCTTATAAATGGCGATGCGGCATTCTTTCTTATTTTTTACGGCTGGTGATGGCCATGGTGTCTTGCCATTGTTAACATTAATTTGTGAGTTCAGATAGCAGAAGAGATGAAGTAAGCACTTCCTACCTCTTTCGTTTCCATAAGCATCAATGCGATTACTTGCAACATCTTGATAAAATCCAATCTTCTCCAGAGACTTCCAAAGTTTCGTAAAAGATAGCCAAGCAAAATAAATAAGATCATGAATGTACACGAACACACACACACACACACACGTGAAATCCCCCCCCCCCCCTTCGGGCAGGGTTGCTCTAAGGCAGCGGGCCCTGAGGAGCACAATAATCCGGTAACAGATCCTTTAGTAGGTAAAGGGGCATAATGGTCCACAAGCTCTCTTGGTCACCTAGTAGATTGAGAACTGTTCAGAATAAGACCTGCTTAGTTGGTGAAGATCGAAATCTGAAGCTCCAGTATTTGTGATTTGTGGTTGGCATTTGACTGGCATACAGAAGCTTCAACCTCGCCCATGTAAAGATATCCCTCTGACATTTTGCAATTGGTATTATTAGGTTGATCGAATTTTGTTGATAAAGTGAATTTGATTGCTTTAGATTTCAATTTAATGTGATTTGTTACGATAAAGTGCCTACCTCTGTTTATATTTGGTATTGTCTATGGCAATTTTGTGAAAATGTTTATTATCGATCAGTTGCAATTTTTACATGCTTTAGCTTCTGCAGTTCGATGTTTGCTTGCATTTGCAACCTCAAACCCAACCCCTACTGGTTATGCCTGTTGATGAGTAACAAGAGCTCAACACTGACTTATTTGTCATATGAGGGCCATATGTGCAACATGGAACAAAAAGTGTCTCCATTTTCCCTTCTTTAAATGAAGGAATCTCAATCATGAGTCAGCGTTAGTTCTAAAGACATAAGGCAACCCCGCCTTTTAACTAGAAAAAGTTGCTCTTATCAGCTCAACAAAACCATATCCACCCAACCTTTAAGACTTTAATAAAGAATCTTAGTACCTTTGACTGCATTCTTCTGCATAGTTGTATTCTCACTTTCATTTCTAGTTCAAGCCTTCTTTGTGTCTTATTTATTTTTCTCTGGACATATTGTAGCACATCCAGTGCGATAATGTTTGGTACTGTGTATAGGAATTTTGTGAAAATGTTTGTTATCGTGCGGTTGTAATTGTTGATGATTATGGCGGTTTATGATTTTGTTGTGTCGTCCCTATCATTTGGATATAGCATTTTGATATGATATTTTCTTGGGAAAATAATGCTCCCAATTCTTGTATGTATGTGTAATTAGATTTGCCATTTAGTTTTTGGTAGCAGCTAAAAAATGGTGCCAGGTGAGGAATCTTCTACAAGGAAAAGACATGTCAATGGTTTCATGAAATTCATGTAAGTTCTTTATAAAGTTTATAAGGTGGTGTCTATGTAACATATGTACTTATGTTGAGTGTCTGACCTTGGTTTTGGATGTAATGTCTTCAGGGCTGAAACAAAGGAAGGACTACAGTACTCCTATTCCAATTGATGCATCACTATGCGTGAGATGAAAACTGTTTGAACACTTTTTAACTTATTTTTTTGGTAACCGCTCTATACACCAACTAAAATGAATATCTTCATTTTAGGTTTCACAACTTGCGCCTCAAATGTGGAAAGGCCTAAGCGAGGAAGACAAATTATCTTGTGTCCTCCGAGCCAAGAAAGACATGAAATAGTACAATGCTACTCTCAAGAAAGATAGAGAAAACGAAAATAGATAAGGCAAATATTCTTTTCATACGTTTTTATTGTTATGCATGAATAATTTTGTAACAAAGACACCGAACAAGTAATCCCAAGGGTGGCTTATAATTTATAAGGCATGTATCGTTGGCTGATTGTATACTTTTCACAAAAAAAATAACTATGATGAAACTGAAATTGGAACCACATGCAACTACTTAAGTGGATGATATGTGCGCTAATAAAATGAAGGAACAGAGCTGAAGAGCAAAAGCCATACCTTCCAATAGTTTTTTTGATAGAGAATTCTTAATTGAGTATTTCAAGAAATAGTAATGTCCTCTAACTAGTACGGTCCTTTCCAAATTTGTAGCATGCCGATGTAAATAAGTACAAGTATAAGCATAGTGCCAACATATCTACAGGTTGCGGCTAAGTTCAATTGTTTTTGTCATTTAAAATGGGATTAGAGACACTTTGTTGCCTAAGGCAAGATTACTAATTTATAACGAAATATTAACACAAACTGACAAGAATTGTCACATCTAGTTAGTTGCCTCTTTTGCAGACCACGATATGTACTGTCGAAACTCTTCAGGCCTCTATGAAGCTAGAAACAAAAGTCGTATCTTGCTGTAATCTCAGATAGTTGAATTGAGTGTTCCAAGAAATATCAATATTGTTTAATTAGTACATATGAGTTTTTCGTTTTGAATATATTAAAGTTTGCGTTCCTTTGCAAATTTATGACGTGCGGATGTAAGTAACCTACATAAATATAAGCACAATGGCACCAATCTATATTATGCCAATAATTTAATTTGAAATATTAACACAAACTGACAAGAATAGTCACATCTAGTCAGTTGCCTTTTTGCAATCCACGACTTATACCATTGAAATTCTTCAGGCCCCTATGAAGCTAGAAACAAAAGCCATATCTTTGTGTAATATCAGAGAATCAAATTAAGTGTTTCAAGAAATATCAATGTTGTTCAATTAGTACGCATGAGAGTTTTGCTTTAAACATCTTAAAGTTTGTGTTCCTTTACAAATTTGTGACGTGCGAATGTAAATAACCTACATAAACATAAGCACAATGGCACCAAGTTATATTATGCCAATAATTCATTTTGAAATATTAAGAAAAATTGACAAGAATAGTTACATCTAGTCAGTTGCCTTTTTGTAGATGACGATGTGTACTATTGAATCTTTTCAGGCCCCTACGAAGCTAGAAACAAAAACAATATCTTTGTATAATCTCAAAGAATAAAATTGAGTGTTCCAAAAAATATCAATGTTGTTCAATTAGTACGCATGAGAGTTTGGTTTTGAATATCTTAAGTTTGTCTTCCCTAGCAAATTTGTGACGTGCGGATGTAATTAACCTATGAGCATAAGCACATGCCACTCATCTATATTTTTCTAATAATATATTTCAAATAACACAAACTTATAAGAATAGTCACATCTAGTCAGTTGCTTTTTTACAGACCACGACATCTACCACTGAAGTTCTTTAGGCCCCTATGAAATTAGAAACAAAAATCATATCTTTGTGTAATCTTAGAGAATCAAATTGAGTGTTCTAAGAAATATCAATGTTGTTTAATTAGTACACATGAGAGTTTGGTCTTGAATATCTTCAAGTTTGTCCGCCCCTGCAAATTTGTGACGTGCGGATGTGATTAACCTCTATAAGCATAAGCATATTGCCACCAATCTATATTACGCAAATAATTGTTAGGGAAAGCCACACATTTCCTTCCTTGTGCTAACTCTCTAGGAAATAACCAATAGACATATACGTGTGCGGAAGAAATCAAGCAAGAAAATCGCAATAACTCAACTAGCCACACAAAACCAACACAAGATTTAACGTGAGAACCCCTTAAATGAGAAGGGAAACCCCATGGGTCAACTCCGATCAATTCTTCCACTACATCAAACAATGAGGTTATAAGGTTTTTCTTCTCTAGCTCAACCTAGAGGCTAACAAGTATCAAACATCAAGATAATAAGACTCTTGGTTCACCATAACAAATAGATTATAGAGATATTTCCAAAAAAATGAGTTGCTGTTCAGATTACTACATCTGAAGTTACAGCTATCTGATGCAAAAACTGACCATTGGATGTTAATATCATGTCCTCAGGAAGTTTCACACGAAATTAGAGCTTAGTTATACCACGTCTGGCCCCTTGATGAAGCCTCTGAAACTGCCTGACAGGATTTTCTCTCTAGGAAAAAAAAACAGCACATTTTCCTCTTTGCCCCTCTAGCCACTTAGGGTTTTAATTCACCCTTAGGCCTTTAACCTCCCAACAAAAGGCTAGATAACCAATGGACTTCAATATGATTAATTGGGCCATTGTAATTAAGCTCAATACACTTATAACCCAAAAATCATAAGTCATACTCCTCCACATGGAGGATATTCCAACAATAGTTTATTTCTAAATGTTAACACATACCGACAAGAATAGTGACATTGGGTCAGTAGCCTTTTTGCAGTCCACTACCTGTACAATTGAAACTCTTCAGGCTCCTATGAAGTTAGAAACAAAAGTCATATCTTTGTATAATCTCGGAGAATCAAATTGAGTGTTCCAAAAAATATCAATGTTGTTCAATTAGTATGCATGAGAGCTTGGTTTTGAATATCTTAAAGTTTGTCTTCCCTTCAAATTTGCGACGTGCGGATGTAATTAACCTATAATCATAAGCATAATGCCACCAATCTATATTTTGCCAATAATTTATTTCAAAATGTTAACACAAACTGACAAGAATAGTCGCATCTAGTCGGTTGCCTTTTTGCAGACCACGACGTGTACCACTGAAACTCTTCAGGCCCCTATGAAATTAGAAACAAAATCCATATCTTTGTCTAATCTCAGAGAATCAAATTGAGTGTTCCAAAAATGTCAAGGTGTTTAATTAGTACACATGAAAGTTTGGTTTTGAATATCTTAAAGTTTGTCCGCCCCGACAAATTTGTGATGTGCGGATGTGATTAACCTCTATAAGCATAAGCATAATGCCACCAATCTATATTGCGCCAATAATTTTTGGAGAAAGCCACACATTTCCTTCCTTGTGCTAGCCCTCTTTGAATAACCAATAGAGATATATGTTGGCGGAAGCAAATCACACAAGAAAATAGCAATTAGACAATTAGACACACAAAAACAACACAAGATTTAATGTAAAAAACCCTTCAATGTGAAGGGAAACCCCACAGGTCAACTCCGATTAATTCTTCCACTGTATCATATAATGGGGTTACAGAATTTTTCTTCTCTAGCTCAACCAAGAGGCTAACAAGTATCAGAGCATCAAGAGAATAATACTCATGGTTCACCGTAACAAAGAGATTATAGAGATATTTCCCAAAAAATGAGTTGTTGTTACGATTTCTATATCTGAAGTTACTGATATCTGATGCAAAAACTGACCATTGGATGTTAAGATCATGTCCTCAGAAAGTTTCACACAAAATTTGAGCTTAGTTGGACCACGTCCAACTGTCTGACAGGATTTTCTCTTTAGGAAGAAAAACAGCACATTTTCTCTCTTTGCCTTTCTAGCCACTTAGGTTTTTAATTCACCCTTAAGCCTTTAACCTCCCAACAAAAGGTTAGATAACCAATGGACTTCAATAAGACTAATTGGGCCATTATAATTGAGCCCAATACAATTATAATTCAAAGATCATAAGCCATACTCCTCCACATGGAGGGATATCCCAACAATAGTTTATTTCGAAATGTTTTCCAGAAAAAGATTTTCGTGAAACAAATAGGACCCTAGTCTCCAATTTCCAAATTCCGGAAATTCTCTCAGCCAAACCGTTCTCTGGATGGTCTTGGGGGCTTCTAAAGTTTCAATGGGTGCATAAAAGGTAACGAAAGGGACCTAGACAAAAGGATAAAGTTCATACACGGGGGAGCTCGAGGGATTTGATAATTTCTCTGGGTCTGATCATCAACTTTCAAGCTACTCATATTTCTCCTGACGAAATTTACGAAGGAATATGACATCGTTATATGTGGTTTTATCGAGGTATGCATGTTTTGTTTAGAGGTTCGAGCATCTAGCTGCTCGATCACTCTCCAAACAAGCGATTCACGATGGTAAACCGAGTTTAATGTGTAGCTTCCTCCTAATTGATGTAGCGCATAAACTTTGTGCCCGAGCAAACAGTGTAATGCATGATTGCAGCTTCTGCTTGCGCAGATGGAATTTTTGTTCAGGCCCCAAGTCTCGCACCCACTAGAACGCGATAACGAATATGTTTAGTCAGAATAAACCAAAGATATGTTTACTTAGAATACAACACGGGCGATGGTAAGACAAAAAACTGAACCATTTTTTCCCTTCCGTAAGAACCTGTCAGCCAGATTAACCAGCTCAGCGAAGCGTGGATACTAAAGTTGCTTTGCTTCTCCCCTTTACCAGAAAATTAGAGCTAAACAATGGTTGGACATAGCAATCAATTTTGAGCATTATATACTTCTCGTCTCTAGCTCTAAGTGCACCGGTAAAGAGAACAGACTCGGGAAAATGGAAAGTGAGAGCCAAAAAACCTACTTGACCTCTGGTTCTACTTGGCCTCTTGTTCTACGGCAGGCGCTTTCTTCCAAACCTCCTGCAACTCATTACCATGCATGGGGGGTAAAGAAAACGCACTAATGGTTGAACTTCCACTTCGAATTTCTTTTAAGACACGAAGTGCTGAGAGGGTAAGCTTCACGTACGAGCTCTCCAAGTTCTCAATTTCTGCAAGTTCTTCAGGAACTATGAGTTTGTTAAGCCTCCCTCTATTTTCAGTTTCTGTCCGAGTCTCGCAAGCTTCAGTCCCATTTGATGATGCTGATGGGGCTGACCGCTCATTCATCGAGAAAAGTCTGTCGAGCACCGCCTCACACTCCTTTACAAGTTGATTCAGAACATCGGTTTTGAAGAATGGCTCCTGCAAAACCTTCTGTATGAAAGGCAAGCGAATAAGAGCTCCACTTAGCTTGTCATATTTCTTCAGAATCTTCACCAATCCTGCCAAACAAAATTTTCATCTATGAGAAGTTGATTTTCATTTTGAAAACTTGGTGTCGGGTTTCATAAGTCTCAAAGTGTACACAGAACACTTTTCAAAGGCAATCCTACCTAACAAGAGAGTTCTGGTATCAAGCAAAACATGGATAGCACATCTCACCACAACAAAAGAATCATTTTCCTACCCTCTCATCCTGGTCAAAATTGCCTTAAGGAATTCAAATAGATAAGACGAAAAACAGACATTCAGCATATTTATTACTAATTATAACACTTCAAACAGACCCATTGTTATTTGGTTTTCATACTACCATCTGACAGTAATCCCAGGTGTGTCAATACATGGGCAAGCCCAAGACAAGAAATTAAGCGCCTCTAAAATATTACACGATTAAATGCGAGAAGAAACCTAAAGTTGACTGCCAATAGCGTATTATGGCCCATTCCACTTCCTTTTTCATTCTGGTATAGACCCTATATTATTTTTTATACCATTTGAACCCGAACCCTTTTTGTTGCATTCTCAACTATCTATCCACTTCATGGATCCGAGAAGTCATGTGCCTGTCTCATGTGAGGGCAAAAGTGGAAACGCATGTTCTTCTCCACTACATGCCCCCTATCATCATTAGCAACCAGCAACGCCCCATCATGACCACACTCGTCACCACCAGTTCTAAGCTTCTACACCTCAACAAATTCTCTAATGTCATTCAACAATAAAGGGACATCATGGCAGCATTCGATATCTCCACCGCAAGTCCACAACTAGTTTCAACCCTGAATTGCAACCATTACGGCACCAACAATGGTATACGAAAAGAAAGCACCATCTCCACCCAACAAGCACATCCATAGGAACAAACCACTTTCTTGAACCACCACCAAATCCACCATCCTCTCTCCACAACTTACGATCTATCATACAAGCCCAATTCTAAAAACACTCAATTTAAATGAGAAACAAAAAGCTGACGAATTCACCTTCAACTCTTAAGCTCAATCGTGACACACTCAACTAAATTGAATTAATTGCAGTTTTGCATTAAGGAAATGAGTGTGGTGGTCGTCATTGTTATCGGAGATGGAAGTTTGTGAGATTCAAAAAACACTCGATGAGAGAAGGAAGGAGAGAGAGGTGCTGGTCTTTTCTGTCATTGAAAATGGAACAGATGAAATGATTGAAGCAAAAGAAAGGAGGGTTTCATGGTGGCAACCGCGCAGGTTGCTGAAATTGGTGGAGTTGCGAGGAAGCTGAAAAACAAAATGGGAAAAGCATCGTCTCAGTCCAACAGTCCTTTTTAGGTGTTTCCACTTCTGCCCTCACATGTGAAAGGCACATTCCTTTTTCCATGCATCAAGTTGCAAATGCAACTCAAAAACAGGATAGAGTTCAGAACAATAAGAAAAGTCAGATAAAGTTTAATACGCTTTTGGGAGATGTAAAGGGTTTTTCTAGCATTCAATCCTACATGGTCCCTAAGTACTGATATTTTTACCACAAAAAATGTAAATCTCGTGTCCCTAAGTACTGACGTTTTAGCACACCACTGTAAATCTCACACCTTAGAACTAACGAAAACAGTTCATGAAAAAATATAATACCTGTGTAATTAAGGGCACTGTAATTTTCCAAAAGAACCATCTCCCCGTGAAAATCTACTGCCTCTCTTCCTACTTTTAGCAACTCTTCACTTGAACCATTTATCTCAGCTACTCTATCTCGCAGAACCTGTAAAGGAAAAACAATTTATGCCAGCTCAAGATAGTGCATCAGCTCCCTTTAACAAAAGACATGTTCTGAACTTCCAAAAATCAGGTCCCTTCAATGGAACAGCAGAAGAAAACAAATGTAGAATGCTTAGGAATTGCCGAACAACAACAAACAGACAAGCCTGACGGTGGTTGGAACTCCAAAGTACAATATTTATCAACACAATTCTCACACAGAGTCTTAAATATGCACCGAGTAAATTCATGACTCAATAAGTTTTCCAGAATAATCGCCAGAAAGACACTTGATAAAAGACTTGAAGAGTTGACAGCATGACCCGCTAGATAAAGAAAAAGTAATCACTGCTAGCTCCCTCTCCCTCGCACTGGCAACATCTTCTAATAAAATGTTGTGCTTGTGTAGCCAGATGTAATGTGGGTAAACTCATTGGCCTCTACAGGTCATCCCTTTCAACTAAATCAAAATCGTATCGACACTAGATCTGCTGGAAATGTAAAGATGTTAAGCAATGTGCATCAGTGCGAGGTGCAGCAATTTGTTTCAACTCATTACCTTAAGGGCGGGCTACCAGAGGCATATGCCTTTAGGGACACAAGATACGTCTTATATGTATTCGACGCATTTTCGTGCTTTTTGCGCTTTTCTGTTTGAGGCTAACATTATGCTACTTTTAACAATTTCTTGGAGAGGCAATCTATGAAAGTTAGATGCCTTCAGGAGGGGATGAGGAAAAGTAAAATTGCATCCCAAAATGTTTAACCAAAAATCCATTTTAACATTTGAAGGCTTATCATCTTCTTTCTAGATTTACCCCCCAATCCTTCTCCGTCAACGTCACATAAATGATTAAAATTTGAAGGATTTCGGACATGGTCATACAGGATTCAGTGAGAACATTGAACTGTAGATGACAAACTTTAACTTTTCGAAGTAAAATCTTTACTGTTGTGGAGTACAATATCTTTGCTTTTGTTTATTATTATAGTAGTTTTATTTATGTCCATATTTTCGATATCATTGGCATTATATAAATAGATACACCGATTCGGGAAAGACTTATGCCTTGAGGCATATGCTTTGCGTTGTGAGTGGTGGAGAGCTATTCAAAACATTGATGACGTGAAAACCTAACCATAAATAAGATATTGCTCAGCCATCGTCAGAGAGAGTGATCACATAATTAAACAGGCAAATACGCAATAAACTAATGATCAAAGTATATGGGGTTGCACATCAGTACATCTACCGGCTTCAACTAACATAGTAGATGGTCATAATTTTCCGATATAGTCATTCATTTTATTGGTAGCTTTGAAGGGCAGGTTACCAACACTGTGCAAATGACTAAGGTAGGGAATAGTTCAAAATGAAGACTGCAGGCTGTGTCAAGTATGGTATTGGTAGTATCTCCATCTTTTCTACCAGTGCCCTGCTTCATACAGTGTATGGTTGGTGGTACTCGGATCGTGTAACTGCGGTTGTGGGGTTTCATCATTGGAGAGTGAATTCAAAGCGACATCCAAATCAAAATGGGGGATTACCTAAACCTTTCCTTTCGGTGCAGTCCCAGAGTGTTAACCGTGCCCACGGTAAACGCTGGGTAGCCAAGTGCGGAGCGGATAACTGCTGAAAGCATCTAAGTAGTAAGCCCACCCCAAGATGAGTGCTCTCCTATTCCGACTTCCCCAGAGCCTCCGGTAGCACAGCCGAGACAGCGACGGGTTCTCTGCCCCCGTGGGGATGGAGTTACGAGCTTTGAATAGTTGGCTCTATGATTTGGTTTTTTATCCTGTATGTATCTTGATATTCTAACAAAACAAATATTTCCAAAAAAGTGTGTTCCAGAAAATAGCAACTTGGCCAAAACTAGTTTCCTGTCATATTTAGTTTCTTTCGGTAGCAAGTGTCCTCTAATTTCACGACCAGACACAGTTTTCCTTTTCACATTACCAATCCAGACCGAATTCTAAAAACTGGTAGAATTTGTCTTAAACCAGTCTACAGCGCGTTCGAGGATCTCCAACTATGAATTCATCACAGTGAGAAGATCCACCAATAAATTCTATCAACTCTTGTTTCTCACATTCTTTTACGAATCAAATGTCAAAACCAATCACGATATATCAACACAAAACCGCAGAAATCAAATAAAAATCAAAACAAAAGAACCAAAAAAAAAAAACACGCACCTCCAATCTGATCATGTACCCCTCCTCTTTATCGACGAAAAACACGTTAAACTTCTCAATCTCCGCCTCACACAACTTGACGAAATCAATCACCTCCTTCGTCACCGCCACCTCTTCCTCCTCCTCCCCCGCCGACGCTCCTCCTTCTCCTCCTCCTCCCCCGCCGCTGAATCTCGGCCGCTTGGTCGGCCGCGAATCGACGCCGTCCTTGGGGAAAATCAGCTTAAGCTGCTTCTTCAGATCCTTGTACGACAAGAACTTGTCCTGCCAACCGGGCAGGGTCTCTTCGATCAGATTGTTGAGGCTCTTCCAGAACTTCATGGTCCCTCAAGTGCACGACCAAAGCCTCCCTCCCTCTCTCAAAATGCTGTGTGTGTGTGTGTGTGTGTGTGTGTTAATGGCGAAGGAATAGGAAAGGGAGAGATTGATATAGAGTGAGGGAGAAGGGAGGAATATTCGGTTGAGAGGGAGGGAATATGGGAATATCCATAGAGGATATCTTTGTTGCTTGGTTCGTTATATATTCTCTTCGGTTTGACCGGCTACCCGTTTGTTTAATTTACTTTACTTCTAAGCCGGCGACTTTCCATCCCCCCACCTGCATCCCACGACCTTTCCCTCCTTGTTTTATTATTATATGTCCCGCGAGCAGGGTTGATGTTTGCACCCCAAACCTAATTTGTTTCCATTGTAGCCATGGAACTATGAGTGCTTGGATTATATTACTTTGAATATAGATAATGTTGACAAACAAGTTGAACCCGATGATTGGCTGAACTGTTTGAACGGTGAATCCTGACCTCGACAGTTGCAATTTTATAATTGGTCAGAGCGAGCCGAACAAGGAACGGGGGTTAATACGCCGTTTGCTAGGAACCCAATCCACTTCTTGTATGATTTAAGGTGATTTGACGTTGACTGTGGGGGAAGCGATACAGGCACTGAAGCGTTGACCTCGTACGCTTGATTGTCTAAACAGCAGCAAACTTTGTGTGTAGAGCATTTACGAATGAAATGTACTATAAAAAATTTATAAGAAAGTTGTTGAACAGCCGGTTTAACCAATTAACTATGAATTAAGTCCCCTCAAGGTCAGAGCTTAGTTCGGTATCGATAACTATAGTCATGAGACATATAAGGTTAACCATAACACAGTAGCTAATGCTGCGGATCTATGGTACATTGAGATCAAAACTCCCAAAGATGAATTTTACATTTTGTTCAAAAATTGCAGCTAATCATCTTAATACTTACATTGTAGTGCTAATTTCGAGGAACAAAAGGAGTTGAACTTTTTCAAAACCGTGACTATTCCGTAAATTCAACAAATTAAGCCTTTGTACAGAAACGAGGACCATCCTTCTTAATATTCAACTTGAATATGTTTGGACTATTTATGTTACATAACATTTTGTGCTGGTTATTAATCAGTCATTGTGGTTGACGTTGTTGTCTCTTCTATGGTATTAGCATTGAAACCACTGATCGTCTCTTTTTGTAATGCCCTCGTCTTTCTTCACTTTTGTCTGCCCATTCTCTAGCTTTCCCTCGATAGCGATGAGGCCACCCTTCTTGAATTGTAGATTCCTTGGCTCGTAATATCCACGGACTATCCATAAGCTTTAGGGTTGAAAGCCTATCTCATCGGCTTGTTTTTGGTAATCTAATTGCATTAGTGGTGCTATGAAATTAACCACCTTCGCAACAACTTCTAAGGCTCGAACATTTGCCACTTTAAAGAAAGCACCTCTAAAGAAAGCACCTCTAAAAACCCCAATTCTGGATTTCTCGAAGTTAGTCTTGTTACGAAATCGCTCTAGATAAATATGTATAGAACACGATAACCAAATAAGAAAAACACAAGAAATATGAGAGAACTCAAATCCACTTTGCACAAGTCAGATTTACAGCGCTCCCTCACGTGTATCTCTCAACTGTTTTCCTACTCAAATAAGGACTCTTCTTTCTTTGCCTACCCAAAGAAAGACTATCCTCTCTTTCCTACTCAGAAAAGGACTCTTCTATCTTGGCCTACTCAAAGAAGGACTCTCCTCTCTTGCCTACTCAGAGAATGACTCTTCTATCTTGCCCTTAAACACAATACAAGACACCTTATTTATACTTGGAGATAAGCAGTGACCTTCTCTCTCCAACCAATGTGGGACAAGATGTCTTATATACTAAGAGTCAAGTTGCAACATTCTTTGAGTAACCGATGTGGGACATAAATACAAGACATATATCAACAATCTCCACCTTGGCTTGTATTAACAAACCACTCCATGAGAAAAGTGTAATATGCCTTTAGTACCTTCTTCAGGTACTCTACCTTGCATCCAATAGCATTCACACCCTTTGGAAGTTTAACTAATTCCCAAGTCTGATTCTTCCGTAGAGATTCCATCTCCTCATCCATTGATGTCAACCACAAGTTACCATTCTCTGCCTTGACAGCTTCGTTGTAACTGGTAGGATCTCCACTTCCCATGATTAGTGCAAATGAGACCAAGTCCTCAAAACCATACCTCTGAGTTGGTTTCTTGGTACGTGACTCTCTATCTCTAACTAGATTCCAAGAATCACTAGGATGCTCCTCTGGATCCTCTAAAGACTGCCCATCTGTAGATCCATCTGTAGACTCATTAGTTGATTTTGTCCTCTGCTCATGCAACTCTATCTCCACTGTGTGACCCTGCCTCTCGCTAGAAGTTGCATTCGTATTCAACATCTGTGCTTCATTGAATACCACATCTCTACTGATCACCCTTTTCTTAGCCACTGGATCCCATAACCTGTATCCTTTTACTCCTTCCTCATACCCAAGGAATATACATTCTTTTGACTTAGGATCAAGTTTGGACCGTTCTTCATTCTGAAGGTGAACATACGTAGGACAACCAAAAATTCTCATTGTAGAAAAATTAACTTGTTTACCGGACCATACCTCATCGGGAACTTGGTGATTAATGGCAGATGATGGAGAACGGTTGATCAAATAACAAGCTGTGTTAACAGCTTCAGCCCAGAAACTCTTAGGCAAATCTGCATTCAACCTCATGCATCTAGCTCGCTCTAGCAAGGTTCTGTTCATCCTTTCGGCAACCCCATTCTGCTCTAGAGTCCTCTTCACTGAAAAGTGTCTGATGATACCCTTATCCTTGCAGAACTGCAGAAACTCCTCATCCTTGTATTCCATGCCATTATCTGATCTGAAGTACTTAAGCTTCTTACCCGTCTGATTTTCAACTCTAGCCTTCCACTGCTTAAACACGTTGAAAACTTCAAACTTGTACTTCATAAAGTACACCCATACCTTTCTTGAGAAATCATCTATAAACGTAACAAAGTAACGAGCTCTCCCATTTGAGATATGCCTGATTGGTCCCCAAACATTCGAATGCACATAGTCCAAAACTCCTTTACTAGTATGAGAAGCAACTTTGAAACTAACTCGTTTCTGCTTCCCAAACACACAAAATTTGCAAAAGTCCAGCTTACATGATTTCACTCCCTGCAACAACTTACATTTGTGAAGTTCTGGCATACCTCCCTCGCTCAAGTGTCCAAGTCGTTTATGCCATAACTCAGAGTTATCATTGCTAGAACCTGCATGAGTTGATACTGAAGCTCCACCTATAACTGTCTTCCCCATCAGTTTATACAAATTTCCAGTTTTCTGACCTTTCATGACTCCACCTTTTATAGATATACTGCAATCTATAGAATCGAGTGTGCCCAAGAAAATCAAATTCTTCTTTAAGTCAGGTATGTACCTTACATCATCTAGGGTTCTAACAATCTCATCAAACATTTTAATTTTAATGGTACCTATCCCCATGACTTCACAAACAGCGTCATTACCCATTAACACAGTACCATCGTTACATGGAGTAAGACAATCAAACCATTCCTTATGTGGGCACATATGAAACGAACATGCAGAGTCAAGAAACCATTCCATAGAAAAACGGTTGTCTCTAATTGATAAGAGATTACCTTCTTGCTGCTCAACCAAGGAAACCAAGTAGAGATCACCATCGCTGCTTTTGTCATCTTCTTTAGCAACATTAGCATTGTTCACATGTTTCTTTCTGTTCTTCTTGTCCTTCCTTTCTGGACACTTCCTTGCGATATGACCAATCTCTTTACAATACCAGCATTCAATACTGGACTTATTCTGCATTCCACGAGACTTAGACCTGTCCTTTCCATGTCCTGAATTTCTGCTTCTAGACCGACCTCTGCCTCTTCCATGACCATTCTTATTTTCAGACCTTACCATCAGACCGTCGCCTTGATTGCTTGAACTCGTCCCATTAACTCTGCTAGAGTCCATAAGAGCCGACATAACATCATCAACAAGCAATGTCTCCTTCCCAATAAGCAACGTAGTCTTCAAGGTCTCATATGATTTTGGAAGCGAAGATAATAACAAGATCGCCTGATCTTTCTCCTCGAGTTTAACATCTATACTTGACAATTGGGACACCAACCGATTAAATTCTGATATATGGTCACCCAGATCTGAACCTTCATCCATCCGTAACTGGTACAGATCTTTCTTCAGATATAACTGATTCGACAAAGATTTTGACATATATATCTTCTCCAATTTCTGCCACAGAGTTGTTGGAGAAGTCTCTGTCAAAACCTGGTACTTAACCTTCGGGGCTAGATTCAACCGTATCGTAGATACAGCCTTAGCCTGTAATTCCTCCCAATCGTCCTGATCCATTGACTCAGGCTTATTCCCCAGCAAAGGCTTGAGCAATCCTTGCTGCACAAGGATATCTTTCACCGTGCTCTGCCATATGCCAAAATTCGTCTTTCCATTGAATTGTTCACAGGCATACTTCATGGTCGTGTTGTTCGACATATTTATCCTCTCAAATCGATTTCAATTTTGCCCAAAAAATAAACCTAGAAGCTCTTGATACCACTTGTTACGAAATCGCTCTAGATAAATATGTATAGAACACGATAACCAAATAAGAAAAACACAAGAAATATGAGAGAACTCAAATCCACTTTGCACAAGTCAGATTTACAGCGCTCTCTCACGTGTATCTCTCAACTGTTTTCCTACTCAAAGAAGGACTCTTCTTTCTTTGCCTACCCAAAAAAAGACTATCATCTCTTTCCTACTCAGAGAAGAACTCTTCTATCTTGGCCTACTCAAAGAAGGACTCTCATCTCTTGCCTACTCAGAGAATGACTCTTTTATCTTGCCCTTAAACACAATACAAGACACCTTATTTATACTTGGAGATAAGCAGTGACCTTCTCTCTCCAACCAATGTGGGACAAGATGTCTTATATACTAAGGGCCAAGTTGCAACATTCTTTGAGTAACCGATGTGGGACATAAATATAAGACATATATCAACGAGTCTTATGTGATTCAAAAGACTAAATTACTTATTTTTTTAAGGCTCGAGAGCTATAACTTTACAGAAGACCCTAAGTCATTCACTATGGTCGATTAATTTTTTGTAGAGATTTGTTGCTTATTTTAGGCCTTTTTTTTTTGTTGTGCTTTAAGAGATAAATAGAGAAATTTGTACCCTCATTGAAGAGATTAAGAGTTCGTTATCGAGAGTGTTACTGTGTTAGTCCTAAGCAAGTCTTGCGGAGTTTTCTGAATCTATGCTTGAATGCTTTGTATGATGGAAATTTGGCTTTGTATTTTATTTGTTCTAACAATAAGCAAGAACAAGTAAAGATAGAGTGCAAGAACTGATAATCCACGTGTTCTTGTGGTTCGACTCCTCTTGCTTACTCGGTGCGCGGTGCTTCAATAAATCCCCGAGACCCCTAAAATTCACTACATTGGTTTTGGTTAGTTGCCCCTACAAATCGTTAAAACCCGAAAATACAATAAATAGTATGTAATGAATTGAGATACTATAGCAGATGCTTTCAACAAACTAATTTATAGGTAAACTTGATAACATTACGTACTTTTGCAAAATAAAGGTAATGCGGGACTAAAATTTCATACATGTTGAATACGGTGGTTAAGAAATAAAAAGGGTAGAAAAGAGGATAAGTAGTCATCTTGCTTAAAAAATGCACAAAAAGGAAAAATATTCGAAGTACTTTGGCCTCCGCCCTTGAACATTCTACACCATATCCTAATTTTTGTGTCAAACCAATGCTTTTATCTCAATTTAGAATCTTTCATATATATGAAACTCAGTTGAAAAAAATAGAAATCCCTTTGGCCTCCCCTACCCTCCATGCAATCTTGGAGGCTCGATACATGCGATCTTTGGAGGTGGAGATCTTCATGCCTGATGGTTTTAGTTATTGCAATAGCATAAGCAATGGTGACGGTGGTGGTGGCTGCTAACAGTTACAAGTGAGAGCATAAGAGCAGAGGAGAGAGAAATAAAAAGTACATAGGTGCTATATAATGTTTAGACAACCTTGCTCCTAAAAGAAGCTCACGTGGATGGCCAGACACACGGTCATCCATGAAACTGTAATGGTTCATTTAGTTTGGGTCTAACTATGGCAAATTAAAAATGTTAGGGGGTTAGTTGCTTAATTTAAAACTTCAGAGTTTTATCTATCTATACTACGTATAAAAGTGTGGATCCTTGAAAATTATTTTTTGGACCACAATACCCTTGTTACATTTAAAAATAGCTTATTTACCATTCAAACATTATTAACATGCTTTAAATCTAAATTATTCTAACAATTCTATTTATTTCACTACTAAAAATATTACAATTAATGCATAGATGTCTCTCTCATTTTCATAAAATTTTAAAATAATCAAAAGTACATATGTTAATTGTCATCCAAAACTTGATGATTTATATAAATTAGGACATGCAATACCTTGATAATAACATCTTATGACATAAGTAGAATAATTAACTTTTTTCAAATAACCATTAGATTATAACAATCTTCTTTAAAGATAGATGAATTTTACTCTTATGTTGTCTTACGGATAATTGGTTCAGCCTTTTAATTAGGCAATGAAATTTGCTAATATGATTCAACAAACCAAAAAGATTAAAACTAGACATAGGGGCCGTTTGACATCATTTTTTTTTGCTCTTTTTTTTTCAGTTTTAAAAATTGAAAAAAATAGGAGTGTTTGGTAACACTTTTTTTTCAATTTAAAAAGTGGCTTTTTAAATTGTAGAGTAAAAAAAAAGTGGAAAAAGTTTTTTTTTTTTAACTAAATTTTTTTTTTTGAGACCTCCACGACAACTCACCCACCGCCCGACAGCCACCTCCGGCCGCCGGCAACCACCACCGAGTGGCGGTGGGCAGTGGCCCCCACCGCTGGCCGGAGGCCACCGCCGCCCGACACCACCTCCAGCAGCCGGCAACCACCATCGGGCGGCAGCCACCTCCGGCCACCACCGCCGGTGGCCACCTCCGGCCGCCGACAGCCATTACCGGCGACTGCCGCGACAACCGCCGGCCGCCTGCCGGCGACCACCACCGGCCACCACCACCGTCGACAACCGCTACGCCCCACCACTGCCACCGCAAACCACCATAAAAAAGAAGTCAAAATAAAAAGGGTTACCAAACACAAAAAAAAAAAAAACAAAAAAAAAATGGTAATCAAACACCCAGTTGTTTTTGTAAAAAAAAATAAAATTAAGCTACTCTTTAAAAACTGAAAACCAAAAAAAAAAGTTATGTCAAACAGACCCATATAATAAATCATTTCCCTTACCTTTCCTATTGTTGGCTTTAAGACCAGATTATTTGTGTCCAATTACATATGTGTGTCTCTATGTTTTATTTGTATAGGTTTGACTATGCAAATGTTAGTTTTTCTTCGAACACAAACTTCAAAATATTGATCAACTTAACTCACATTTTCTTACTTTGATTGTTACGGAGTACTCTCACCATTTTCCTATTTAGTAATAGATGTGGCTATGATTGAAAATTATGTTGTGGAATAATATGCCCTAATAGGATCTAGAAATTACTCCTTTCACATTATTTACTAATTAACTGTCGACACAACCTTCTAACTAGGATGACTCTAACTCCTTCACTTCTCTAAAATTTGAATCTTAAAAATAAAGGTTGATGGAGATGTCTATCATTTTCTTTATATAGGTTTCCCAAAGTATGTTGATGAATACTTCACAATTACAATATAACTCATTATGATTTTGGTTGGAGTAAGTTGTTATGATTTTACTTCTTATTCATCGTTATGTATACTACCATTATCTATTTAGATAATTTCTAACTAGATACTATATGAATGGACGGTTGTACATGTTTGCAACCGGAAATTCAACTTTAGAATATAACAAAAAAAATCTATACCACTTTTAATGTTGCCAAAAATAAAAGAGAACAAATTAAATTGGATTCAACAATGCAAGAATTTGGTTTTTTCTATTTACTTGTTTTATCTTTTAATGTTGCATCTTCCTGTAATGACATATTGCATTTACTACTTTATCAGCAAGGGACTAAAGGATTCATCACTTAACGATAAAAAGTAAAAAGAGCAGTTAATAAATACCACTAAAGGACTCTAGGCGACAAAAGATTATAATAATAGGATTGGAAGCATGGTTGTTGTTTAGTCTGTAACGCATAATCATTTTCTTTTAACAAAGAAATCCTAATAACAATATTAATAATAGAAAGTGATCGTGTATTTATAAATAGATATGCATTTGTTATGTTTTTGGGTTAGAAGTTACTAAACTTTTATTGCAGCTTTTTCCTAAAAAGTAAATGTGTTATATACTAATCTTGTAGTAACATTTTTTTTTTCAAATTAAATATGAAAAGTATTTAATGAATTAAGGTGACAAAGGATGATTGTGATGCATTCACTACAACTATGTGTTCATGACGTTGGATTATAGTAGATATAAATAGTAAAAAATGATTGAAAGCTAAAGTCAAAAAATCACCGCTATATGGATGCTGATATAAAAAATACGGAGTATATTAATTTATTGATTGTTAAACTTTATACTTTTAAGTTTAGAATACATGCATCGATTTAAAATTATAGTACAGTAAAAAAGACCTTCGGCCATGAAAAGATCAGGCAATTTAACTACTTTTTTTTTTTTTTAAGTAATTGTTTTTACTTCAAAAGAATGGCAGGTAAGACCAAGATAGGATATAAACTATCATTATCATCAAATCGACTTAAATATTTTGTGTTTTATAAAAATTGTGCGAGATAAAGGTAGGGTGTGTGTTTGATAACGCCATTCAACACTTAAAATTGAAAATTTTCAGTGATTTCAAATTAAATGCGTTTGGTAACACACTTTTTTTACCACTTAAAAATAATAAGTGATGGGTTAATTGAAGACTAATATTTTAAGTCATCTATAATGACTAATGACTAATCACTTATCACTGAACACGGTCAATGGTTTGAGATTAAAACATTTTGCTAATATAGGACATATTTGCCCAAGTTGCCTCCTCTTCTTCCCGGCCGTCTTCACCTGCTCGTTGCCATTGCCGTTGCCGCTTCGTCTTCTTCTTCTTCCTTGCTGATTCGCTGCCTCTTCTTTTCTTCTCACGGTATTACATGTGCATGATTTCATAGTGTCTCATTATATGGGTGTCGCTTGATCTATGAACATAATTAGGGTTTTTTTTCCCAATTTTGTATTTTTTTGATATTGGATCGCTTTTCCTGCCTCTTGAATGTATTCTCGCTTGATCTGTGTGGCTTTTTTCCCATTAGACAATTTCTTAGTTAGGCAATTGTTGACAATTGCGTAGAGAGGGATGGTACTGTAACTACAAAAGACCTGGACGAATGTCCTGTAACAGGAAATTGAAAATGTGCTTGTAAGCACATTTTTTCAAACCAGATAGCAAAAATGTATGTAGTATAACATAAGGGAAGGAAACTTCAGATGATCGTACCCTACAATAAGTCTGGGGATGATAAAACCAATTTGTCACATGATGCAGGAGTCAAAACCATATTGGACGATATGCTTATTCATGATGTCGTACCCCTGATCAGCAGGTACGATATAGAGGAAGAGGAAGAGGAAGAGGAAGAGGAAGAGGTGAATGTTACCAAAATGTTCTAGCCATATGCGACTTTAATATGGTTTTCACTTTTATATGGGCTGGTTGGGAAAGAGTGGCACATGACTCAAGGGTATTATTAGAAACTATGCGGAAACCTGCTAACCATTTTCCATTTCTGCCCCCAGTATTGAAATATGGTGCCTTATATAGTATTGAGATTCATTTGAAAATAAGTACTAAATTGTTGAAATAAATAAATTTATTGCAGATAAGTACTATTTATGTGACGCTGCATATACACATACTCGTAGATTTATGACACCTTATCGTAATGTGCGTTATTGGTTGGCGGACTTTGCACATGGTCATCGTGCAAGAACAAAGGAGGAACGATTTAACCATGCACACACTAGATTGAGAAATGTCATTGAGCGTTCATTTGGAGTCATTGAGCGTTCATTTGGAGTCCTTAAGGCTCGTTTCCCAATATTGAAGAGGATGTCATCGTATCCTTTTCAAGTACAAAGGAATATTGTTATTACTTCTGCAACAATACATAATTTCCTTTGAAAGGCGATTATCACATATTATCTTTTTGAGTGATTTGACAACGGGGATATTTTGAAAATACGGTTCACCACCACGAAAATGCCGTAGATATGGGAGCGGAAGCACGACAATCTGATCAAAACTTTATGGTGAACTTGCGGGAGCAGATTGCAACTCAATTGTTTAATTTGAGGTTGTAGTTCATATATGTAATAATGTGACTTTTGACTATCTACATTATTAATAATTCTTATAGTGTGACTTATTTGAATTTTCTTTTCTGTTTTAATGTTATGCACGCAAATTGGATTTGAAATATCCATTATTGATATAGTAATACGTGGGACGTGTAATAATATAAGAATGTTTATAAAGTTTTAAAAAGCAGAGCAAAAGGGTATAAATGTCAAACTAAACAGTTTTTAAATTTCAGTTGTTTTTTTTTCGAACAGAATAAACTACTTCAGCACTTAAATTTCAGTCAAGACCAAATTGTTTTCAGTGCGAAAAATTCAGTAGCTTAAAATTTTCAGTTTTACAAATTTATCACTTAAGTTTTCAGTACTTAAATTTCAGTTTTATCAAACACACCCGTAGTTAAAAGATAACATTTTTTAGATGGATTCATAATATTTTTTGAGCAACTTATGCATATGAATTTCAATTTCAACTTACAATTTTGAATTCAATTGAATTAACATGTATATATGAATCATAAAAAATTGATTGTCATATTCTAGAAATATATATGGAGTTATGATTTTCTTATAATGTAATCTTATTTTGTCACGTCTTAATGTCACGTGCATCATCTTACTAGTATACCAAAACATGTAAATCAACAGGGTTATGCCATGTAACCTCTCTATATATAACGTGTATGTAAATAATGAATTTGTAACTCTTATTTAGAGTAACGTACGCGTACACAAGTCAAAGGAGAATCATTTAAGCTTTGAAATGAAAGGATACATTTGCTTTAACTAACGACAAAAAGTTTGCAAATTTGCATGTTGGGCATGTGCCGTCTTGGGCCCCTCCCTCACTTCCACCGCCCTTGAGTCTAATGTTGTTCGAGTTCTAAAAATGTGAGAAACAAAATGTTCAAGGCCGAGCAAAGAAGAGGAAAGAAGAACATAGTTTTGTGACAACTTTCTCTTTTAAACTCATCTACAACATTGACTGCAAATGAGAGGATATCAGCCATTCTAGTCTAATTTGTATACTATTAATTCACCTCTCCTTATTTTATCCCATCATCCCCACCCTCGAACAGACCCAGCAGACTACCTCGAAGACACCCATTTTCAAGATCATTCATAACCGATATATACTATAAGAGAAGATCCACATAGACAATAACCAGTTTAATGGTCTTGCGACACTCTAGACCCATCCAACTAACGTCACTAAGAAGACAAATGTGCCCAGAATAACCCATCGACTACGATCTACAAACAAATTTAGAAGCAATAAAAAAATAACGATGAATATTAGTACGTTCCATTACACACGGGAGGAGGCTCGGGGGCCTCAACTAGGCCAAGGCCCTGGTCAAAATTTTAGAGATAATCCTATTCTGGGCTATAACTCTCTCCTTTTATGGACCTTCTATAGTCTGGACTCTGGACCACCTAAATGTAAATTTCCAGTCCATATAGAATAGTGAGAGAGGCCTTTTGTTTCTTAGGGCCACCGCACTAAGCAAACCTTTTTTCCATATAAAGTATGCAAAATAGAATAAGACATTATATATTCACCTCGTTGAGAACTATACCCGTCTGTTTAGAATCAAATTCTTTTAAGATTTGGATTTTAAATTCGGAACTAGATTTGGAATTCAATTTACTTTTTTTTTTTTTGGGAACGGAAGGGAATTCAAATCACATAATTCCTATTTTGTGTTTAGAGAACAAACAAAATGGAAATGTAGTAAATTTTTAGATAATTATATCCTTGACGTACGACGAAAAACGAAGTACGGTAAGTTGTTTCAAGTATGCTAGTGTCACATAGTGGTGGTGGTGGCAGTACCACTCAGGGTAGCGTCATCAACGGTGGAAGTAGTGGCGTGATAAAGTGATAATAATGATGGTTGTGTTGGTGGTGGTAGTATTGACGTGTAATGAAGTGTAACCGATAGTGGTCAAGTGACACCAATAGTGACGCCGGTAACAGTGGTAATGGCGGTGATAGTGATAGTGGTGGCGACGGTGCTGGTAACAGTGGTGACCATGGTTCCAAAAACTCCAAAGTTTTTTAAAAATTGAATATAATTGCACTTTCTTAAAGTGTATGCTTGTTATATATATTCTCTATTGATCTAGAAAAAGGAAGTCTCCCTATGATCTTAAAGATGAAAATTTATTTTTAACAATAACTACATGATTTAATCTAAATAAAAAATTTGGACCAAATTTTACTTTTTCATGCTTATCTTCATAACTTTATTTAGGTTGTTGTGCAAAACGCACTTCTGCATGCACAAAGTTATGCGCTTCATTGTTTTGTCAGAGTTGATTCGCCTGACTCTTTTTTTCACCGTAGGCGCGGAAATATTACGTCTTAATAAACGCAACTTTGTAATGCACCTTGGAGGTTTCCAAATTTATCCTACTTGGAACATCGCACAGTGAACACATTGGAGGGACTGGGGTGAAGATTTAGGAAGTGACAAGTGAGCCAAAAGGGGGGAAAAACAGTAAATTGAGTTTCTAGATTCTTAAAAACGCGATTCTTAAAAGAATTTTTACTAATGGTAGTGATGTTATACACTCGTTCGTATGTGCAAACGAGCATCTAAGCCTAATAAAGAACGATTTTGCCCTTGAAGATATTAATTTTCTCTTTTAACCAAAATTCGCTCTCTCCAACTTGGTTGTCACCAATAATCAACACCATCCTTTTCTCGTCCACAAACAACCATAATCGCTGATGGGACTTAAAGAACTCGTCATTGTGACTCAAATCATCAGAGGGAAGTAAATTGCCGGACGAATACAAGTCAGGGCTTGGTTCTCGTGCAAATATGGGGTGGACAGGTTCGGTAGAACGAGAGGCGGCGACGATGATAGTTTATTGCAGTTGATCTACTTTGCCCGGAAGGATCACAAATGATAACTTTGGAGGTAGCATTGTCGTTGTCTTTTCACATAAAATAAGAAGTATGGTATTAAAATAATATGAAGGTACCTTATAAAGCACAACCAACCTTAATGAATTAGCTAACTAAACTCATAGTTTAATTCCAAGATTTATAGAAAATGACAAGACTATTATCACATTTTTCGATGACATCCCACACTTATTGTGTATCAGGGTGGATGGAGATCTCATATAGGTTGTGAAATAGGAGAGGTCCTTGGGCTATGTGCAATATAATGTTAAGTTGAATATTGTCTCACATCAAATTAAAGTGGTAGATAAAGAATTTGGCCTTATAAGACCTTGTCAATGAACTCTTAAGCACCTATTGGCTAACCCTTTTGGGGGGTGGGAATGCCTTATGGTGGGCTCGTCACCTATGTCCTTATTTTTGGTATCAGAGCGGACCCTGAGGGTACTAGCAATGTGTCGGAACCTGGCCCTGAGGTTACTAGAAGTGTTCCGGCGAGGACGATGGGTCCCAAGGAGCGCGGATTATGAGATCCTACATTTGATGTGTTATGTGTATTACAGTAGATGGAGATCCCACATTAGATGTGTTGCTAGGGGATATCCTGGGCTATATGCGATTTAAGGTTAATTTAGATCTTATCCCACATTGAAAGTGGAAGAGACATAATTTGGCTTTATCACACCTTGTCAATGACTTTAAGTCTTTTGAGGGAGACAATGTCCTACGGTGGAGCCGTAGATCGAGTCGTCATATTAATGTGATACTCTGCACCTTATATTGTAGTAGTTTTATTTATTGCTTCAGCAAAGATTAAAATGATGTTACTTGTGACGATTGTTATAAGTGACATTACTTGTTATCTTTAGGGACGACAATTGTAAGTAACAGATTGGAGGTGATGTAGAGGAAAAATGTTACCCACGAGATGGTGTCACGTGTCACCATCTTGTGACACCAAAACTGTCTGAAACACTAATGGGGAAGTGGAAAGCCTTAACCGCCCATCATTATGACAATAACTCTCCACTTAGTAATATTAACTACCCATTAGTGGAAATAACCTCCCATGAACCTGGTAACTCCCAAATTAATGGGAAATAACTACCCACAATGTAGAGAGCCATATAAAAGGAGAGAAGAAAGGTGATTGGGGTAAGTGACTTCCAATTATAGTTCACATTAAATCTATCTTAAGTTTACTCCGACTTAAGCATCGGAGATTTTCCGCCGGAAATCTTTCCGGCGAGTCACCGGTGTTGTCTCTTTATTGTGCAGGTCTATTCACGAATCAAGTTCCGGATTTCATCCACAACAGGAGGTGACAAGTGTTAGAGTTTTATGAGAATGATTACGCAAATATGGAGTATGTTATGGAGTTAAATTAAAAGAATTATTATTATTATTGGTTGGCTAGTGTATGAAGAGAGAAAAATAGGGGGTGACGAATGAGTTTTAAAACAGGGGAAGTACATGGGCAACTGTTATAATTTGGTGAAGGAAACGAGGGGAGTAATAAGCCTTTACGGAGAGGGAAAATGTAAGATAGATGGTGCTGGTATTGCTAGGTTTGGCAAATGGTGGTAAGTAAGAAAACACGAAGGGGATTAAAATGGAAAAAGAAATAAATAAGAAGGTTACAGAGAAAGTCTCTGTAAGCGGGATGTATTTAGCTACGAAAGTGGGATTTATATAACTACGGAGGCGGGTTGTGTGAGCGCGCAGCTGCGCGGCAGTGGTAGTGTGTGCAATGTTAGGCGGTTGTGTGTGTGTGTGTCGTCATGGTGTGGCCGTGGGCGTGTGTTGCTATTCGGGCAGCAAGGTGGTTAGTATGTGTGTGTTTGCCGGGTGTGGCTGTGCGTTGTGTTTGCTGGTAGTCAGCAGGTGTATGTGTGTGTTTGGATTCAAAAAGTGAAGGATGAGACAGACAGAAAGAAAGAAAGAGTCTTAAGGGAAAAATACATGATCTATTCTAAGTGCGTTCATCGGAAGAAGAGGAAATGAGCACAAAGATAATTGGTTCTTTGACTGGAGGTTGGAGTGACTTTGGCGGTTCCTTTAGTTAGGTGTAATAACGTGATAATAACATTGGATTTTGGTATCGATTATTGCTTAGCTTTAAAGGTAAACTGACTTTTGATCCATCTAGCATGTAAATAATAGCATTGTGTTCCCAACCTATTCTGGTCGTACCCAAAGGCCCACTACGGTCCCATTTTGCATGACACGTCCGCACAAGCAACAGACATTTTCAATGCTCACAACCGGTCAAAGCGTGCACGCTCAAGTCACGTGCACTTCTTACTTCTTCTACGCGACTTCGTCGCCAAGAAACTCATCATCGTGCGACGCCGCATCACGCTTCGACCGTCGCACTTCGCAACTTCCGTCGTGCATCACCTTACGGACGTTCGTACATCAACCTCGCGACGTCCGTCGTGCATCACCTTACGGACGTTCGTACATCAACCTCGCGACGTCCGTCCTGCAACAACCTCCCGACGTCCGTTCGTACATCAACTTCACGACGTCCGTCGTCCGTCGTCCATCAACTCCGCGACCCCCGTCGCCCGGACACAACTCTGCGACCCCCGTCACTCGGACACAACTCTGCGACCCCGTCACCCGGACAAAACTCTGCGACCCAGTCGCCCGGACACAACTCTGCGACCCCCGTCGCCCGGACACAACTCCGCGACCCCGTCGCCCGGACACAACTCCGCGACCCCCGTCGCCCGGACACAACTCCGCGACCCCGTCGCCCGGACACAACTCTGCGACCCCGTCGCCCAGACACAACTCCACGACGCTCATCATCTGTCGCCCGGACGTCGTCTCCGTGACCCCCGTCACCGACGTCCGGGCGTCACACTCCAACACTTCGCCG
The DNA here is from genome assembly GCA_033065855.1 of Escallonia rubra. NCBI lineage: Eukaryota > Viridiplantae > Streptophyta > Magnoliopsida > Escalloniales > Escalloniaceae > Escallonia > Escallonia rubra. The sequence continues at coordinate 13,973 of JAVXUO010002550.1, read as the reverse complement.
CGCCCGTGCGCCGCGCCGTTGATACAGCCGTGCCCCCAGGCTCTCTGTCACACTACCGTGCCCCCGGCACTATACGCACTATGTCGCGCCCATGCGCCACCATTGACACCAACGTGCCCCCGGCACCTTACACACTCCGTCGCGCCCATGCGCCCCCATTGACACAAACATGCCCCCGGCACCTTACTCACTTCATCGCGCCCATGCGCCACAATCATGTCATCATGCCCCCGGGCACCACACTCATTCATCACACCATGCGCACCTTGCCTTGGTCATGGAACATGCTTCAACCCACTCTCCGGAGTGTACATCATCCTGCGGGGATAGGCGACTCCTCCGGGACACTATCTCTGCCAGGGAGCTCTTCAACTCCCCTTCCGCCAGGTAGACGGCTCCTCCGGGATGCTACCTCGGCCAGTCGGGTAGACGGCTCCTCCGGGATGCTACCTTGACATGCTCCGAGTGCTCCGGCACAAGGACTCACCCGCGGGGATAGGCGACTCCTCCGGGACACTATCTCTGCCAGGGAGCTCTTCAACTCCCCTTCCGCCAGGTAGACGGCTCCTCCGGGATGCTACCTCGGCCAGTCGGGTAGACGGCTCCTCCGGGATGCTACCTTGACATGCTCCGAGTGCTCCGGCATAAGGACTCACCCGCGGGGATAGGCGACTCCTCCGGGACACTATCTCTGCCAGGGAGCTCTTCAACTCCCCTTCCGCCAGGTAGACGGCTCCTCCGGGATGCTACCTCGGCCAGTCGGGTAGACGGCTCCTCCGGGATGCTACCTTGACTCGCTCTAAGTGCTCCGGCATAAGGACTCACCTGCGGGGATAGGCGACTCCTCCGGGACACTATCTTTGCCAGGGAGCTCTAAGTGTTCCGGCACGAAGACTCCCCTTCTGCCAGGTAGACGGCTCCTCCGGGATGCTACCTTGGCCGGCCAGGTAGACGGCTCCTCCGGGATGCTACCTCGGCCTGCGGAATAGGCGACTCCTCCGGGACACTATCTCCGTCAGGGTGCCTGCGTGACTGGCCTACGTGCTCCGGCACTGGGGGCTTGCGTCGGCACCCCTAGGGACTATGACCCCCGGGTCACTCCGAGACGGGAGCAGGTCTTCGGAGGGCATCGCGCCTAGTTCACCTGGCAGTTGGGCGTCGGGTCTTCCCCACCGCTGCCAGGCCTGTGGGACTCCGCAAGGGCTTGGATTGGAGGCTAGATCAAGGGGGTTCTCTGGCCACACCGATGCGGTGGGAGCCAGTCTTTCCAGACAGACAGAGCGACGCTGTGAGGAGCAGGCCGGTTGAATATGCGATCTGACAGTCCATGGAGCACCGGCACCCGTGGACCCCCCGGTGACGTGTCACTCCCGGGGAGCGCCACGTGTCGGTTTATGACATCATCATCTCAATCTCTATAAATAGAGGTCTTGAGAATTCATTTGAGGGATATAACGGTTGGACTTCTTCTTCACTCTCTCACATTTTCACTTTCTCACTCTAGAATTCTAGAGAGAGAAACATACAGGACCCTGACTTTGGACCTAAGCATCGGACTGTGACTGTCGTCGTATATTCATCCTGCGCTATCGCCCTCGCAGCACTGCCACCCTCAAGCTCTGTCTGGGAAGCCCTTGGTCTCTGCCCTTGTTCCACCCTTGCTGTCTCTCACTTTACATACTTGGAAGCTGACTCGGACTGCAGCCTTTGTGGCACATCCACGTAAGTACGGACTGCAGCCATTGGTAGAAACTGTTATGGAGATTTGAATTTCAAATGTTTTAGTTTCCGCTGCTATCGTATCGGTTTTAGCAATTGAGGCCTTGTAGTGCATATGCGAGGTTGTCAAGTGAGCCTGCGACCAGTCGCAGTCGAGCCTGTTGGGCCCACAGCAAGTTCGAGTTGTGATACATTACCTTTAACAACTCATTTTGTGCTTGTGCTAGCATTCTAAGCTGTAGAAGTCTCGCAAGGTTTCTTGACGTTGGAGCCTAAGTCAATATCATGCCGCCCCCTGGATATCTCTGGATACGGAAATAAGTTGTATTGCACTATAGATCATTGAAAATTTTGGCTGCTGTCAAGATTGTAGGAAGTTAGTTAAAACCCCATGTATAGCGATAATTAATGGTCATGGTAATTAAATATTTTAATAATTTTTATTTAACGATGCTAAAAAATTAGTGCTAAGAATTATCGTTAAAAGTACTATTAATTATCATTATAGAAGGCGTAATAGTTATCTTTGTACAACAAGAGTCGCAACAAAAACTATAATAATTATTTATGGGAAGTGATCCATTACTCGCGCTCACAACTTAAGTAAGTTGTCAGCGCGATCTGATCGTCCATCCATAGCGGATGGACGGACCAGATCTAACTTTTCTTAAAAAATAAAAAATTATCGTCCGCTACATTATGTAGCGGACGGTGATTTTGACCAAAATATATCGACGATATTTAATGAGTCGAAGAGATTCACTGGTAAATAATAGAGGGGACAGTATAGTAAATTTCAACATCTGCCACATAATGTATAGGACGGCAAAATTTACTTGAAAAAAATATATATCTGGTCCGTCCATCCGTAATGGATGGACGACCAAATGGCTCTGGTAACTTATCTTAAATTGTTAGCGCGTGCAAGAGATTATCTCTCGTTATTTATTATCAAGTAAGAGTAATTAAACACAGGAAGGAGAACGTGATTGACGGTACAGACATGCTTTTATTAGGTGTTCTTTTCTTAACGGTTGTCAAATTCTAGAGAAAAAAAGTGATTGCCTACTTTCACACGTTACGTGATATTCCACGCCATCTTTGTATCATTAAGAAATGTATAATAACAAAACCCAAAATTTCTAAGAACGAATGATGATATGATAGAGCATAATATAATGTAAAATAAGCATTCCAAAGCAAAAAAGTCATAGAAGTTGTTTGCGCTGAGGGCAAACTCCCAATCAATCTGCGTGTGTGCGACACAAACACACAAATGATAAAATGTGTGAGATCTTTTTTGTCCCTTGAGCCTGGAGACTGCACTAAAAACGCAAAACTTTAATGAAATGTAAATGACTAAAAATAAAAATTTCGATTAGACAAATAATCAAGTTATCGACTGCGCGTCTAAGACAAATGGTAACTTGTACCAACAAATCAATTAACGCGAACAAACTAAAGACTTCTATTGATAGGAGGCAAGAGAACAACATTCAGAGAATGTCTAAAAGAAAGAAAAAGATAAAAGACTTGTAATCAAGTCATTTGTCTTGAGTTGTGTATGTTGATCATTGTGTCCTTCTTTGACCTAACATTTATAGTCCTGACTAGATTGTAAAAAATCACTACCATTACAAGATAAAAAATCAACTTTGAAAATAATCACCCACTAATAAGTAATCAACACCACTTATTCTTTATCGAAAAGAACACGTTTTCAAAAGTTCGAAAATAACTTCCTGATTTGAACTCCTTATTATCTCGATTTCACATATATTAATAATAATTAATGTTATTTAGCGGTATTTAATTACAGATATATTTATAAAATTATTTGTTGGTGCAAGCAGAAATTCAAATGGCATGAGGGTTTTGAAGCATATCTGGTTTGTACCTTAATCAATGGCACACACTAGAGGCCTTCCCGCGTGAAAGCACACCATTGTCAACCTTCCTTTATCAATCTTCGTCGCTAAGGTAAGACCAATACAAGTACGCCCCCACCCCACTCATAACACACTCGTCCGGTCTACTCAAAGTCAGTCACTCCTTCCTCACACAGCTTTCCCGTCTTTTCCTTTCATTTCTTTCCGTTTCCCCCATCTCCCGTCCAAATGTTTTCCTTTGTTTGCCTGATCGACTAACAAGGTGCGTGTTGCTTTCATACTCGTCCAATTTATTTTCTCTACGATCGAAATTCTGCAATGATTAGCTGTATTGTGTACATTATTTTATGGGTTTTGATTTAGGATTTTATTACAGATATCTCGATTTTCTTTGTGTTTACTGAATGATCGACAGAAAATTTCAGTTGGGCAGAAAGAAGAATCTAATTCATGGTGAAATAGTGTATTTTGTTCCATTTAATGCGTAATCTAAGGGCGTTCTTTGAGATTTTTGACGTCTTCACTTTGATTTTCGTTTTGTTAATCTAAAAATGTTTCATGGTAATTTCTCTATACATTGTCATCTATGTTACTGTTATTAGTGGTTGAGAGGCAAAACTAGATGAAAGGAAAACTTGTGTGTTTTTTTGCGGTAGCAACTCATTGGGGTAGCCGTCTGCCCCCTGTTTAGGTATTCCATCTCTTGGTAGAACGTCACGAGACTTTACTGGCTTAGCTCGCACTGTTGCTATGTCCAATTTTTCCCCATCTCTTAAAAAAAGTAAAGTTTTTAAGATAATATTTTTTTTTGCTTGAAAGGATGGGTTTTTAATGAAGCTTTTAGAAAGAAATTTGGGGACTAATCTGGGATTTAAACATGCAAAAGCTTGACATGTCTTGCAACATTGTTATCTTTGTAGCTATGGTTAGTGACAAGAGGGAAGAAAAGGCAGCAAACAGCATTTGATTTGTGCTATATGCTGTTGCTATTGTTTTCTCTTTCTTTTTGGTCCATTCAGACGTCACGTGGGCCTGGGCTACATAACTGTTAGCTGTTACTGGTTAGTTGTTTTATGTGTTACGTCAGTGATAGAGGAATAGTTAACCTGAACCTGATAACATTGCAGAGACTTGTAACTAATGGATTTAGCCTGGATTGCTTTGCGGGGTATTGTTCAGGTTGTATAATGGCAAGTGTTGCATAGAATTTAGTTGACCCATACGTTCTGCTTCTAACAGTTGTCATAGATGTTACATCAAGCGAATAAGATGTATCGCTTCAGTTGGTTCCCTTTTAATTGCTTTTGATTTATCAGCCGGCATGGCCTCTTCCCTGAGGATCCACAGAAAAGGCAGAATAAGTTCTCTTGTTCTCGGTCATTTTATAAGGGCAGAAATGAATAAACCTACCAAGTATGTGGATTGACCGTCAATGTCATTAGATAAAAAAGGTAATCAGTTTCAGTAACAAAAGGTAAAGATAGGATCTTATTTTTTGCGGGCAGCGTGTATATTCTGAACACAGTTTTACATTACGTGGTTTCACTCTTTCAATTCTTGAAGTTCTTGGTTTTGGTGTTCTTTCAGCAAGCAATTGCAGTATATTTGATACAAAACCAGTAGTATTTTGTAGAAATCAATCATGATAATGTTGGAATACCTTGACTTATTATGTCTCTCTTACAAATTGGTGTTGTGTCGGGTGGAAGGGTACACTGCAGAAGAGAGTAAACATACCGTTGGAACCTAGCTGCAGAAGTTTTTTTGACGACATGGCTTTCAAGGGAAGTGAAAATGACTTGGTGGTTACTCAAGTTAGTGTTGCTGGATTTGATGATGCTGTGACTGCAAAAGAGCTTTCAGATTATCTTGAAGAGAATATTGGAATTGTGTGGAGGTGCAGATTAAAGACTTCTTCAACTCCTCATGAATCCTACCCAAACTTTGAGGTTAACACTGCAGATGTCCAGAGTATGAACTACTATGAAAAGGTGACTCCCCATGCATTTGTACATTTTGCAAGCCCTGATAGAGCAAAGTCAGTTTTGGATGCTGCAGGTCGTAGCGAACTCATATTGTTCAAGAGACCTCTAAGAGTTAGTTTGGGGCCTGAGAATCCACACCGGATGAATCAAAGGAGGATGACCATAGAACCCTTCAAGTTATCCGATGTGCGTCTCGAGATTGGACTATTGGCTAGCCGAGATGAGTTCTTTGTCAGTTGGAGAGGAAATTCAACTGGTGTCGATTTTGTAGTCGATTCTTTTAATGGAAGGTGCAAGTTCCTTTTCGCAAAGGATACAGCCTTTTCTTTCAAAGGCACGACCCAGCATGCAGTGATAAAATGTGATTTTAAAGTTGAGTTCTTGGTGAGAGACATTAATGAGGTAAAAGAGTATAAAGATACTTCATGCTTGATTATTCTATTGCAGCTGGCTTCATCGCCTTTGGTTTACTATAGAACTGCAGAAGATGATGTAGAAGAATCGGTTCCATTTAATTTGTTGGATGATGATGATCCTTGGATCCGAACTACTGACTTTACACCTAGCGGGGCTATCGGTAGATGCAATACTTACCGTCTTATGATCCAACCTCGCCACCGTGGAAAGCTGAATAAGGCAATGAATTATCTTAGTGAGCGTAGGGTACCCAAAGTATATGCTGGAAATCAGCTCTTGGTGCGCAATGAACCAGATTTTGGGATGCCCATGTCAGATCCTTTCTTTTGTATTCAATACAAGAAGGGTTTGACCTTTAAAATCTTATTTTTGCTGAATGCTGTCATGCAAAAAGGTATAATCAACCAGCACCAGTTGTCGGACAGGTTCTTCGATCTACTTAGATCCCAACCGGAGGAAGTGAATGTGGCTGCGCTAAAACACCTATTTTCCTATAGGCGCCCTTTATATGATGCTTATGGGAGGATGAAACTCGTTCACGAATGGTTGCTGAAAGACCCTAAGCTTTTTGTGAGACCTAGAGAGATGGATGATACCATCGAAGTTCGTAGATTAGTTATCACCCCAGCCAGAGCCTACTGCCTTCCACCAGAAATCGAAATCTCAAATAGGGTGCTGAGGAACTATAGAAAACTTTCTGATCGTTTTATAAGGGTTACCTTCATGGATGAGGGTATGCAGATGCTTAACAAGGCTGTGCTCAAGTATTTTGTGGCTCCTATTGTGAGGGATGTAAGTTCGAATTCTACGGCGCAGAAGACAGGCATGTTTAAAAGGGTGAAAACTATCTTGAGTCAGGGGTTTCACTTATGTGGTCGAAAGTATTCATTTCTAGCCTTCTCAGCTAATCAATTGAGGGATCGTTCTGCCTGGTTTTTTGCTGAAGGGCCAAATACTAGTGTCCATGACATAATAACCTGGATGGGGAGATTTACGAACAAGAATGTTGCAAAGTGTGCTGCTAGGATGGGACAGTGCTTCTCATCCACTTATCCCACGGTGAGAGTTCCACAGAATGAGGTTGATTTGGAGCTTCCAGATATTAAGAGAAATGGGTATATTTTTTCTGATGGGATCGGCAAGATATCACCTGATCTTGCTAGGGAAGTTGCAGAGAGATTGCAGCTGAGTGTAAACCCACCATCTGCTTACCAGATCAGATATGCAGGCTGTAAAGGGGTGGTTGCCTGTTGGCCAGCAGAAAATGACAAGATCCGCCTTTCCTTGAGGCAGAGCATGAACAAGTTCATTTCCGACCACAACATCCTTGAAATCTGTTCTTGGACTCGGTTACAACCTGGGTTCTTGAACAGGCAAATAGTGACGTTACTTTCTACTTTGGATGTCCAGGATGAGATATTTTGGAAAATGCAGGACACTATGGTCTCTAAATTGAATCAGATGCTTGTAGACAACGATGTGGCGTTCGATGTTCTTACTGCCTCCTGTGCTGAGCAAGGCAATACAGCTGCGATAATGTTGAGTGCTGGTTTTAAGCCTCAAACTGAACCTCATTTAAGAGGCATGCTGACTAGCATAAGAGCTGCACAGCTTGGGGACCTCAGGGAGAAAGCTAGGATCTTCGTTCCTTCAGGGAGGTGGTTGATGGGGTGCTTAGATGAGCTCGGGGTACTTGAGCAAGGGCAATGCTTTATCCAAGTGTCAAAACCTTCACTCGAAAATTGTTTCTCGAAGCATGGATCTAGGTTTACTGATGTAGGAAACAGCCGAGTAATAGTTAAGGGTCTTGTAGCAATGGCTAAGAACCCGTGTCTTCATCCAGGAGATGTGCGGATTCTGGAGGCAATTGATGTCCCTGGGTTGCATCATCTTTTTGACTGCCTGGTACTCCCCCAAAAGGGGGAAAGACCTCACGCAAATGAAGCATCGGGAAGCGACCTCGATGGGGATCTCTATTTTGTGACATGGGATGAGAATCTTATCCCGCCTAGTAAGCGGAGCTGGACCCCCATGGAGTATACACCCGCGAAAGAGAATGTACTGCCACGTGAAGTCAGGCACCCGGTAATAATCTATTATACTTGAAGAATATCTCACGATTTATTTTGAAATTGGCTTTAAAACTGTAATCTCCAATATCTGCTTTGGTTGATGACCTCTGGTCCAATGGTTGGTTACTTCTCTTTTTCATGGCACTTGCTGTGAGGAGAACTCTGCATCATCATACTACAAAAACAGGAAACAGTGTTAGCCACCTCATGGCCACTCTTCACCATCAATGCAGACACTGTCAATTCGATCAAGTAAACTAGTTAATGAAATCCATGACAAACAACTGAATTTGGTTTAACTTTGCAAAGTCCATGAAAACTTTATAACCATCTTTTGATTTAGTCACACTGCTTACTACATTTTTAGTCTTCCTCCATGGTCATCATTTGCCTAGTTTTGGGGTGTCGCAATTATGCTGTTCAAAGTCCACGATTTTCTTTTTATTTTTGAGAATCTTCTGGTCGACCTTTCCTTATCAGGTTTGGATTCTCAAAGCTTTAAACAGCAACTTTCATGAGTTCTACTCCTCCATGGCGTCCTTTTGGTAATTCGTCCCGAAAAACTTGATGGAATTACGCGCTGTGCGTAAGTTTTTAAGGTTACTTGAAGTTTTCCACGGTTGGTCACCATAGTTTTCTTTTTTGTTTTCCTTCTAGGGAAAGTAGATTTGATTCGTAGCATTTGAGTGGTATTACGTTTCAAAAGGAGAAACAAGAAAAAATTGAAAGTTATGCTGCAAAGCAGGCATTTATGCATTAACATTCATATGAAAGTCTTGCATATCCTTTTTGCATTGACTAGTTTGCAATGACCTAACATTGCATGGAGTCTTGTTTGATGATATGCTAGTTACTGATGGGTGAAACATGAAGAATTGGTAAGAACTAGAGTTGTGCTGCATAGGTACCTGTTAAATGAAGACTTCATTGTAATTTGCATAAATACTCGTGTCGTTTAGCTACTTAGGAGAATATTTTTCACATGAATCTGAGGGTGATGAGCATATAGGCTGCGTTTGGCGACAAGGATAAGGATAAGGACAGGATAAGGGCGGACAAGCTATACCGTCGGATAAGACCGGATAAGCAAGAAATCCTATCCAGCGTTTGGACCAAGTCCGGATTATAAGTCAGATATGCAATTTACAAAGTAATATATATATATATATACACACATATATATGTACATATATATATATATATGTGTGTATATGTACATATATATATATATATATATATATATATATGTACATATACACGTATATACACACACAATGTATATATATATACGCGCAATGTATATGTATATATACAATGTATACGTATATATGGCGTTGAAGGGAAAGAGGAAGAAAAGTGGGGTGAGTCCCATTCATTTTAGTCCGAACTGATCTGGACTAATTTTATACCCCCCCCCCAGGTATTATTTTATCCCACTCAAGGGGGATAAAACAAGTCCAAAGGATACCTTATCCGGGGACTAAGTGCGTGTCCAAACGCCGGATAGGATTATTTTTATCCTATCCGGGGTCTTATCCTGCGCGCCAAACACAGCCATAGTGTTATTCTTCAGACAGTGCCTGTGGGCATGTTAATAACAAATATGCCATAAACTGTGTTGTAGAAAAATCCCTTTCTTGACATGGCATTATGATTTTCCTAGTTGGCAATCTCCTATGATGATATGTTGTGTGAGCTACATATAGTTTTTAATCTGTTCTAAGAATGTTCTGTTCAATTGACAGGACATAATAGAATTCTTCACTCGGAATATTGATAATGAGAACCTTGGTACAATCTGCAATGCTCACGTCGTTCATGCTGACCTCAGTGAATATGGAGCATTGGATGAGAAGTGCCTTAAACTGTCAGAGCTTGCAGCATTGGCCGTTGACTTCCCTAAAACTGGTAAGGATGTGTTCATGCCATCTCAACTCAAACCCAAACTCTATCCCGACTTTATGGGCAAAGAGGAATTTCAGTCTTACAAGTCAACTAAAATTTTGGGCAAGCTCTACCGTCAAATCAAAGATGCTTATAATGAAGATGTGGCAGCATCTTCTGAACTTGCATCTCTGCCTGGAAGCATTCCATATGACAGAGACCTTGAGATTCCAGGATCAACGACCTTCATCGCTGAAGCATGGAACAGCAAGTGCATTCATGATCGGCAGCTGATTGGTCTTCTAGGGCAATATAACGTCAACAGGGAAGAAGAGGTTGTGACAGGGCATATTTGGTCCATGCCAAAGTACAGCAGCAAGAAGCAAGGTGAACTAAAGGAGAGACTTAAGCATGCTTACAGCGCCATGAGGAAGGAATTCAGGAAAGTTTTTGAGCATATGGACTCGGATTTTGATAAACTTGCAGACGATGAAAAGAATATCATGTACGAACTGAAAGCGTCGGCATGGTACCAGGTCACGTATCATCCTGATTGGGTTAAAGAGTCACTGGAGTTGCAAGAGCCCGACAGTGCTGCAAATGCTGTCATGTTGAGCTTCGCTTGGATTGCAACTGACTACCTTGCCCGCATCAAAATTAGGCGCAGAGGACACACGAGGGTTGACTCCACTAAGCCGATTGATTCACTTGCAAGGTACCTTGCTGATAGGATCTGACCATTACTTAAGAAGTTACTGTGCTGAGCGGATCTGACTGGTACTCGACACACTGGCTTCTGTTGAAGTTCCTTGGCAACAAGGCCACTCTACCAATTTTCATTTCCATGTTTATGCAAACAGTTGTATATGCTGTTGCTGTTATGTGACATTTTAAGTTGTGATCCATCATCCATGTGTAGTTTCAATTCTGTTTAATCACATCAGCTTCTAAAAAGGGTTGCCACATTGATGAAAATATGGATTGTTCATTTGAAAACAGGGCATACCCTAGAGAATGATTTGGCGAAATTTGTTAGGGACGACAAGTAAATACGGGCCATATATGTACGTGAAGAAGAAAAAGAACAGGGATTTGGCGGGAAAGTTGAAAGTGGAAGAACACAAGCAGATTTGCCCATTATAAGACAGTAAAAGGGAGAACAAGAGAGAAAAGAGAAAAGATATTTCCATTAGTAACATCAGATTTTGTGGATTGCAGATTTATATGTGACACTGATTGGATTGCAAGTTCAAGTTCAAAATGAACAGAACCTGAGCCGGTAAACGAAAATTGCTACTGGCAAATCTGTAACTAGTTGGCACTGAGAAAATCTCTCTCTCTTTTAAGTGCTGCGAATGTGAGAAGCACGTGGTGGCAATTTAGCCTCGAACTTCAGCCGTCCTGACCACATGGCTGGAGCATCCCCTGGTAAGGGCTTGAAAAGGGAAACATGGCCGCAGAAGGTAGCTTCAGTTTGTATGCAACAGAACCAATCTTCTCCAAGATCTCATAAGGGCCAAAGTACTTTGGGCATGGTTTTAGGCTGTGTCCCGATGCCAAACTAGTCTGTCTGTATGGTTGCAGCCATGGGCGGAACTGCTGCTTGACCAGGGGGGGCCAAGGCACTCCCCAACTTTTGGAAATTTTTTTTTATATTTACACAAATGCCATTATCTCGTAACGTTAATTAATTAGGTAGGGTTTCGTTATATTTTTTACTTTCTATGTCACCGGTCGTCATAGCCTTCTTCTTCTCATTCTTTTACTCCATTCGTTCTTCCTAAATTTATATTCCAAATATCTAGAAAACGAAAAAATACGAATTGATTAAGGTTATTATTATTATTATTATTTTTTTTTTTAAAGTTTAAATTCTTATAGTATGTTAACTTATACATGACTATTATACTCGTATAGTTAATAATCACATTAGTAATACATTTAAAGAGTAAAGTTAAGTTTCATGCAAGATTATTAATTCGTTATTGACTAACCTTATCAAGTTAAATAAATCACTATGAGAAGCAAAATTAAATGATTAATAGTCAGCAATTCTATTTTGTTAGCCATTTTTTATGCCTGGCCCCCCTCTGTCTGGTTGCAGCCGCAAGTTCACCCAATCTCTTACCTAAAAATGTGTTTCACTCCTGTTTCTTTATGCATTACCTTCATGCGTGCCTATGTAGTCACTAATTTACCCTTAGGTAACCATAGAACTTTCTCTCTTTCCTGTAAATAATCATCCAATGGACCAATATTGGTAGTGTCTGGCATGGTAAGTCCCAAAGCTTTTGGTGCATACCCATAAACTGCTCCAAAAGGAGTGGTTAAGAGGCAGCTTCGAAAGCTGCACCACTACTCCGCCAAGGTAACTCACTTGAACCAATTCTTTGGCCTGTCCACACAGATGCATCTTAGGTACTGTTCTTTTAAGAACACACTGCCCCTGTCTATAATAATGTCCTCAGGTAGCCCATGTAAATTGAACAATATACCAAAGTACGTCTTTGCCACTGTTTGAGCTGACTATGGATGTTTGAGACCAATAAAATGGGACATCTTGCTAAGTTGTCAACCACCAATAGGTAATTACTTCATGGCCCTCAGATTTATAGGTAAAAAGCCCTTCTATGAAGACCATGGTGGTAAAAGACAACCGACAAATGGGGATAGAAATAGGTTGTAGTAGACCAGAATGTGGTAGATGTTCACTCTTATTTTTTTTTCGCAAACATCACAAGTTTGAATCTACTCCTTCACAACAGCCTTGAGTGTGCTCTTCTAAAAGAGCTGGGAGATCCTTTGAAAAGCGGCATTGATGCTTGAATGTTCCCCCTAACTCTAAAGAGAAATGTAGTACTCGTAGGATCCGTGCCTGAGGTTGGTGGTGTTGCCAATACAGACTCCTTCCATATTTAAGGACTCCATGGGAGTATGTATCCTCTTTGGCAGCATAAGGTTCCTAGAGTAGTAGTTTTTTTTTTTTTTTTTGGTGCACCAAGAGTAGTAGTTGCAGCTAGTTAAACAATCTCCGTAATGATGGTGAGGTACATGCCCGAGTGAGAGATGGTTTGAACCAAAGCCAAAAGCTTTTTTTTTTACGTGGACAAGGAATATTGGTTTTTGAACCAAAGGCCTCGCAGAAAAATGCCATTGCTTCGCTTTTTGCATTAAGACCGCTCCCACGCCATGGTCAGAGTGGCATCCACTTCAACTTCAAATGGGCAGTGAAATTGTAGGATGAGCTACAAACTTCCATGGCATCCACTGCCAAGGAAGTTTTGAAGAGCTAGAATTGTAGGTTGAGTAATGAGTGCTTGAAAAGCTGTTGTAATTGTTGGAGTCCAGTGGAAACCACCTGTAGTGTAATAAAAGGTTTACTCAATAGGCTCTAGTAAAGAATTGAATTTCCTATGGAGTTAATCCCAAAAATCTCTCAGTTGCTTGATTGTAGTAGGTAATGGCCACTTAAACCATAGCCTCAATCTTTGAGGAATCAACTGCAAGTCCTTGGAAATTATGTGGCCTAGGTAATCATTTATTGGAAGTTATGTGGCCTAGATATTCCACTCTAGGTTGGGCAAATGAGCGCTTGGATCTTTTGACACATGTTTGGTGTTGCCTTAGCAACTGAAAAGTTGTGACATATAATTGGTGTTGCCTTAGCAACTAAGAAGTTTTAGTTAAGTGGTGGAGGTGATCATGGTAAGACTTACTATAGATGAGAATGTCATTAAAAAAAACTAGGATAAACTTCCTCAGATAGGGTTAATTCATTGTAAATTGAAATGTGGAACGTGCATTGTTGAGGCGAAGAGGCATCAACTTGAATGCCTAAGTTAGGTAGCATTTGGTAACATAAAAGTTTCCAGTTTTTTCTTCAATTTGTAAACCGGAGAGAAAAACGCGTTTGACACACATTTTTCGTTTTTTTCTCCCTTCAGTTTTTAAAGCAGAGTTGTTTTTTGAAAACTCTCATTTTAGAGTTTTGACTTTTGAGGTTTTGT
>JAVXUO010001808.1:0-110555 GCA_033065855.1 Escallonia rubra | reverse complement strand
GCTGGACCAAGGCGCAAACATTGTATTGGGTTTTAATTATAAAAAAATATAATTGTAAGTTTTACGTGATAAAGTAAAAAAGAAAGGCAATATAAGAGGTATTTCGTATAAAACGAAATAAAGGTACATAAACATTCACATTACGTAATGGATCATTACTATAATATCGGATCACTATAAGAATTTTCGGTGTGTATAAGGTACACGTGTGTTAGATAATCATCTGATAGAGCAAAAACAAAATCATGCATTAGCAAAAGTTAGAAGAGAAGTAAATTCTAAAACTTCAAAAAAGAAATAGGCAAGACTTTGAGAAAGTTGCGTTGGTGTAGAAATGAAATATTGAATAACATAATAACATGTAGAAATACTGGGATCCCAGAAATTAATGCCATAAGTTTGTTGTCACTTGGCCTCTCAATATTACTTACGGAAACAAGGTACAGGAAAAAGAAAAGATTATATAGTACAAAGAACTAATTTCACGTCATACAAATGTTATTCCAATTTACATCACATGTATTGTAGTGACTACTGTGCAATTAAAAGACAAAAAATTAAACAAAATGAGCTACAAAAAATTAAACAAATGAGCTACATTTAGTGGCAAACGTCAACTATAGTTTTTTATCGTCGCCAAAATTGGTATCTATATTTTAAGACCAGTAATTGTCACTCCATGATAAAAGTAGACAAAAAAAACGTGATGTTTCTAACCTAAGAAAAAAATAAAGCCAAGAACAATATTCAAAAATAAATGTCTGAGTTCAGTAAATAATAGTGCACAGTTGGTCTCACTATATTTGTTGCTAGTAAGAAAGACATAATTGTACAACAAGGAGAACTTGAATACCCAACTTGTATCTGCGTGTAGTCATAATTTGAAGTATTCTCACCTATTATGCGATGAATTTGTAATACAGAGCTACTAACCGTGGGTGATGGATAGATTGCGCATGACAGTTGAAGAGATAGTGAGTAATTGATTGACATGAATTCTTTTGAAGTGAATCATGGTGCTGGATTATTGCGAAAAGAAATATTTTTAGCATTTAATTAAGATTTTGATATTGTGCTATTTTAGAAGATAAAAGATGTGTCTGGATTAGATAGAGCATTTGAAAACCAAAAAGAATTATTATAGTTGATAGAAGATATGAGTGCAGTAATTGGAGCATTCGAGAAAGAAATCACAGAAATTGGACTTAATCTTGGAGAGAAGTAACACGGTTAATTATTCAACAAAAATTAGTTTACAAGTCTTTGTGACAAAAAGATAGCGTCCTAGTAAGCAGTAATTTGACAATTTTTTCTCAATTTTGACTTTATAAAATACTCCGTATATATTAGATGTGTGCCTAACTTATGTTTCGCACTTAGTCGATGAAGGACTAACATAACTCTACACTTGCACCTCAATAATGTCTCTTTCCCGTATGAGTTCACACACTATCAAAGCCCCCCCCCCCCCCCCCCCCCCCCCGCGAAGAACCATTGTTCTTCCAAGAGCTACTGATCGTGTGCAAGGCCTTGGTTGTCTCCATGGGCTATAATACCATATTCTGGAGATAATTGAGAGTCAAGTGTTCACTATGAAAGTCCACATATACAAAATGAGCCCAACTCGACATAAAAGCTTAAACGAATAGGACTCAATTCCATTGAACTATATATGTTCAACTTACTTTTTACACTTGCTTTACGTGAGACTAACACAACTCCATGAGTACACCTGAGGTCAGCTGTTAGATTTGCCTCAATTGAAACTAAAAAGGGTGAGGTCCTAAATATGTTTCTATCTAAGCATACACAGCAAAGTTAGAATTGAGAAAATGTTAATTTTCTCTTTTCTATTTGGCGTCTCTATCATTTTGTCATTTGGACTTCAACCATCAGATGAATTTCTCAATCTCTGTATTCCATGTTTACATGTGCCACTTAAAAAAATTTATCAATAGATTTGCACTTCCACCAATTTATCAGATTTCGCCAAACCCCTCTCTCTCCCCCTCATTTATATCTCTCTTTCATGTATTGAATCTTTTCTAATTTTTAGACAAGCCCAATATTATTTAACAAACTTAATCTCCCTCCCTTTATTTTATTATAAGTTATACAAATACAATACATAGATTTCGTTCTTTCACTATCATGTGACAAGGTATGCGTGTATGTGTAGGTGAACGCGCATGTGTGTATTTTTTTCTCATGTTTCATATCTTTTTTATTCTCTTCTTGGTCGGCTTTATTAATACAAAACTTAACACATGAGTTGTTATTGTCATCGTTGGGAAAGACTATTTTTACCATTTTATATTTTGCTTCTTCATTTGTTGCTAAAAGACTAGCATTTACTAAAGTTCATTTTTAACAACAAAAAATGGTTGGGAAACTCATGAAAAAGGTGGAAATACATTTTCTAATATTATTACTATTACTAATGTTGGACATATAATTATAGACTTTTTCAATGAATGTTTTAGCTGTTGTTGCTCCCGTGAGCAAAACTAGTACGTATTGTAAAGCTAGGACATGGTTACTAGAGATAGTGGTGGCTTCAAATTTTATGAATTGTAGGATTTGAATTTGAAGCTTTTTACATTGCGGGCTCACAGCGGCGGTAGCAACGACTGCAACAATAAAAAATGGTGCATGCTTGGGAATCTAGGGCGGGGCAGGTGGTAGAGGGTGAGGTGAGGGTAAATATGAGGGTCATCGTGGAAACAATAGCCCTGGAAAGTAAGATGTGTTGTTGTTGCTGGTAAAAAGATCGAGAAAGGGGAGTAGGAGTGGATTGGCATGATTGGTTTGTTATGCCGATGAAAGTTTGTAAAGGGTCATAGAGAACGACAGAACTAAGCGACTATAAATGTTTAGAATGGAGGTGAACTTCATTGAATATTATTTTGGAGATCTTTAGGTTTTTTCTCTTTTTTTTTCTTTTCCGTCAAATTTGAACTTTTGGGAAAAGTGACATGATGAGCCACCATTGATGCCAAGTAAATGAGTTTACAGTATACGTTGAAATGTCAATAGATTGCAGTTCGAGTCAAAGGTGCCGTATGTGCTGGTGTTTCACAAGCTATCAAATTACATATTCACTTGGCTTACCCTGCACAACTTTGCTCATCTGTCTGGGAAGACTGACTCACACAAATTGTGGCGTGAGAACATATTTGCTCTAGTCATCAGTATAAAGTTGTTACTGAGTCCCTGGGGAGCGTCAAGAGACGCAGAGAACTTAAGCCCTTGTGCCGGAGCGCTCAAAGCTCCTTGGAAGAGATAGTGTCCCAGGGAGTCGCCTATCCCGCGATGAATCCTTGTGCCGGAGTACTCAGAACGCGCTAACATAGTGTCTCAAAAGAGTTGCTTACCCCACTACAAGAAAAAAGGCTTTTAGCGACGGGGAAATCCGTCGCTAAAAGCCAAAAATCCGTCGCAAAAACAATTAGCGACGGATTCACCGTTGCTAAAAATTCCTCGTATAAAAGCCCGTCACTAATAATTTAGCGACAGAATTTTTGAAATCCGTCGCTAAATATATAATTATTTGCGACGGATTTATTTTTAATTAGCGACGAAATATCCGTCGCTAATTATATTTTTAGTATTTTAATTAATTTTCTTTTTTGTCAAATTAGCGATGGAATAATGTTTTAACAACAGAATATTCCGTCGCTAAAAAACTTATTTAGCGACGGAATATTCCGTCGTGAATTAACTGATTGTATGAATACTTTTAGCGACGGAATTAATCCGTCGCCAAAAATAAAAAAATTTTGAATTTTTTTAATTTTTCAATTACCCAAACCCGTAATACAATTTTCATTTCTCAACAACAACGCTAAAAATCAATACACAAAAATATATATAATCAATCATAAAAAAAGACTCATTATGTACAAGCCGGGAACCGGATACAGCCGGTTAGGGGAGGGGAGAAGAGTACAAGCCGGGCGCGGGGGAAGCTAGGAACGGGCACGAGAAGGGGCTCATCAGGGGTTATCGAGTCCCGGATCTAGATCCTGCTGATTTGGGGCCGGCTCAGCATGTCCAACAGCGCCCTGCTCCCTGATCATCCTCACCACCACTGTAGCAATGCGCTGGATCTCCTCGTCGTCCAACTGACACTGAGGAGCCGGTGTCCATGGAGGGGCAGCAGGGGGTGAGGACGCTCCTATCACGGCACGAGCAGTCGTGCTAGGCAGGCCACGTATGCGGCCTTTTGGCCGATTCACGACCTCCGGCGTATCCAGCCATCGCTTCAACCCCCCAGTACTCGCAGCCGTACTAGTGGACGCTGATGGCTGTCCGGACTGCTGCTCAGACCCCCTTAGCTGTTCATACAAGGCCTACAAAAACAGTGGTTTAACAATATTTTAGGGCATTAATTAATGAAACGGACATTGAGGATAGAAAGACAAAACATTAACAACTAAAACAAATTGACTCACATCGATCCGCCGGGCAATATTTGAAATATAGTCGCCCGCCCGGTGCGCCTCGTCCTTATCCTTCTTCCGCACGTGCCTCTGAGTATAGGTCAGAGCTACGACCTCATCCTCCTCCAGATCTGGGTGCTCGACCGCGTTCATGTGTCGGACGATGTCGTGTGGCACCGACCCCCCCGTGTGCGTCGGATCTCTGTTCTGTCTATTCTCGGCCCCGCTCTTACTCTTGGCGTCACAACCTGAATCCATAGCCCACCGATCTATCATCTCCCCCCATACACGGTGAGATATCCAATGTGGGGGATATCTCGTCATCTCCGTCATCGGGGCACCCTCGGGCAGCATCTTCTTCGCCCGGTCCCGTGCGTCGTGGAGCCATCGGCGGTAATTCTTGCCGATGTAGGCAAAGAAGGCCTGCTGCCCCAGTACCTGCTGCTGAGGCGTGTCAAACGTGAACCCCTCCTATAAGGCATTCAATAACACAAATTAACAACAGAAAACAAACTCTAATTAAACATTTACTAACGCTGAAAAAAATACTTCACCGTACCAGCCACTCCTCCCATAAGGCCTCCCTCGCAGCGGCATCCCAGTCCTTCCAGTACAGGCGTGGCTCGAAGAATCGGCCCTTCACAAGAACGCCGATCTTCGTCCTCGCCTGATTCTCCAGGATCCTGCCAAAGAAGTAAATAAATTAATTAATACAGTTCAAATATAAATTAACACCCCAAAATTTTAAATATAAGGCATGAGGTGATATTTTTAGTACTTACAGGCCCTCCTGCGTGAGCGTAACTCTCTGTTTACGCTGGGGGTCGATGCGTACCCCGCGTGTCGGACCACGGCCTCGTCGAGATCCTACAAAACACAGACATTAATACAGTTCAAATATACTTTAAATATACGGCTAGCAAAAATGTACTAAACACTGTTATCAACTATACCTGAGGTAGAACCCACGGAAGATGGAGAATGCACGCGCGTGTGGGATGAATCTGCGTCGGGCTGGGGTGACGGCTGGGGTGAAGGCTGGGGCTGGAGCTGGGGCCCCATCTGCTGTCCGCGATCACTCTGTGCCTCGTCATCAGTAGGCAATGACGAGGTAGGACCCACCGGGGAAGAAGCAGCTCGGCGTCCAGCCCGGCCACGAATAGCCCGTATCCTATCTATATTTGACTTCATATAGATAAATTACAAATACGTTAACACGTTAAAAACAATAATTTGGCAAAAATCATCATCGGCACTATGTATATATATATGAACGGATGTGCAAAAACACATCATTAAACACCAAGTTCTAAAATGTTACTACATTTTTCCCGTGATGTTACAACATTACAAGTCAATCATTTTCAGTTTGCGAATCATCTTCATCACTTTCCTCGTCGTCCTCTTCTTCGTGGGACTCGTTGTCCTCTTCATCTTCTAATTCATCCTCTTCATCAGTAGACTCGGTCACATCATCTCCAACACTTTCCACGTCTTCCGCGTCATCATCTACGACTTCTTCTCCTACAAGAAGTGTTGTTGGAAGAGGAAGATCGTCCTCCTCGTTGTTGACCTCAACAGGGAACAAGACACGTGGTTGGTCGGCTTGAAAGGAGTCTAGCTCACTGTCATATGTCACGGGCAATTTCTTGGACTTGATAGTTGTATACCAATGAGATTTGGGATTGGCGACGTCCTCCGCGTAAAAGACTTGTACAGCTTGACTAGCAAACACAAAGGGCTCGTCTGATGCAAGTCTTGACTTGACATTGACATCTACAATCCCTTGAGAGCTAACACGGATTCCTCTACTGCATGTGACATCGAACCACGTACACTTGAACATTACCAGGCGGTTTTGGGAACCCAGATATGTTAGCTCAACAATCTCATCTAGCTCTCCGTAAAAGTCCATGCAATTCTCGGCATAACAGTCGCCGTTGACCAAGACTCCACTGTTTTGGGTTTGTTTTGTTCGGTCATCATCTTTTACGTTAAACCTAAACCCGTTGATGATATAGCCTCCGTAACAGGATGTTTGTTTGTTAGGGCCTTCGGCTAGTAATTTCAAGCAGGAGGCCACTGGTCTATCCATTGACTGAACCTATTGTAGATGACGGTAAAAATTAAGGATAAATCAGTATACTAATTGGCCACATAACTGTATATAACACATAATATAATTTCGTTAAACAATCTTACACGGATTTTGAACCACTGTACAAATTGTGATTTCCGATGAGATTCAAGTCCAGCGGGATCAGTGATTAAAGATTCCGCATCGAACTCACTGCAAACCAATATAGTTGACTCGCTTAACACACACTTTCAATTATGTACATCAATGTAAGTGAATTAAGACTTTAACTTACTCAACGAATGCCGAAACTTCATCGCAATTTAGAAGGGCATATATTGTTGCAGCATTGTACTCTTCATCCGTTAGCCATCGAGTATACGTTCGGCCGAACGGACTACCTGACTGCTTGAATATTGACAATTGCCCTTCCAAATTTATGCTTGCTCCTTGGTCATTTCGGGCTAGTTGATTTAACCTTGTACCAACATTAGGCCCGAAATATTGACTACAAAAATTTACAAGTTCTTCCATTACATAAGCCTCCGCAATAGAGCCCTCAACCCGAGCCTTATTACAGACTTTTTTCTTTAAATGGAACATGAACCTAGAAGTTTAGCGAATCGAGTTAGGTAGAATATCAATGATAATAGATGTCGCATTAAGTGTAAACGAACAACTGTAACAATTTAAGGATTACCTCTCGAAGGGATACATCCATCGATGTTGCACGGGTCCACCCATCTTAGCTTCATATGCCAAGTGAACAGGCAAAAGCTCCATTGAGTCAAAGAACGAAGGTGGGAAGATTTTCTCCAGCTTGGAAATCGTCACCACAATGTTCTTCTGAAGCACTTCCATGTTACTCACCCGGATCGTAGAAGAGCATATATCTCGAAAGAAATGAGATAATTCAGTCAAAGTCTCACAAACAACCCGTGGCAACAGTCCCCGGAAGGCAATAGGAATGAATCTCTCCATGAATACGTGGCAGTCGTGACTCTTCATCCCTTGAAACTTGCATTCCGATACATTGCAACAACGAGATATGTTGGACGCAAACCCATCCGGAAGCTTCAAATTCTTAACCCACTGACAGACCTTCTCCACTTGTTTCTTGTCTAGACAGTAAGGTGCTTTCGGAAGTATCGTCCTCCCACTGACTGTCCGAGGATGCAATTCACGGTGTACACCCAACTGTTGTAGATCCCTTCTCGCTTTAAGGTGATCTTTCGATTTGCCCTTGACATTCATCACTGTGTTGAACACATTATCAAAAACGTTCTTCTCAATATGCATCACATCCATGTTGTTTCGGATAACGAGCGTCCTCCAGTAGGCTAACTCCCAGAAGATACAAAATTTTCTCCAGTTGTGCTCTTTCCCGAACCCTGGAATCTTCTGATCCAGCACACCCTTGCCGTGTGGTATGTCAGTATCAAGTGCCTCCAGGTGTGATAGTACTTCTTCACCAGATGGGTAGTCCAATGTGACAACCTCACGCTTGATTGTCCCGTCAAATTTATCCTTCTGCCTACGAAACTGATGGCCCGGTGGCAAAAGCTTACGGTGACATCCGAACCACGAGGCCTTTTCGCCGTGCTTTAACGTATGACCGGGGTTCACGCCCATACAAGCAGGGCATGCTAGCTTCCCATGTCTGCTCCAGCCACAAGTCATTCCCAATGCGGGGAAATCATGTATAGTCCACATCAAAGCAGCCCTCATCTGAAAGTTTTGTTTAAGGGATGCATCATATGTTTTGACTCCATGATTCCATAACTGTTTTAACTTATCAATCAACGGCCTTAAATACACATCTATGTCCTTATCGGGACTCTTCGGCCCCAGAATAAGCAACGACAAGAACATATACGGCTTCTTCATGCACATGCCTGGTGGAAGGTTGTAAGGGACAATAATAACAGGCCAACAGGAGTAAGGCGTGGTAGACTGACCGAAAGGGTTGAACCCATCGGTTGCCAGACCAAGTCTAACATTCCGAACTTCCTGAGCAAAGACTGGATGCCTGCAGTCAAACTCATTCCACGCCTCTCCATCAGCTGGGTGTGTCAGCACATCGGCATCGTTGCTGCGAGTCTCACGGTGAGCCCTCATATGTTCAGCCGTATTGGAGGAGTAGTACATTCTCTGAAGCCGTGGTGTGACCGGAAAATATCGCAATATCTTCCATGCAATGTTTTTCTTCTTCCCTTTGTCCAGTTTGTACCTCGAATGATCACATACTGGACACCGTGACAAATCCTTATTCTCTTTCCAGAATAATACACAATTACTGCACGCATCTATCCGGTCATAGCTCAACCCAAGTTTCATCATCATCTTCTTCGCGTCATAGTACGACGGCGGTAGCTTTTCACTTTCGGGTAGTATTTCTTTGATTAAGGTAACAAACTCGTTAAAAACTTTCTCACTCAGCCCGTGGTTTGATTTCAACTGTAATAACCTACTAACTACAGACAGCCATGTGTGTTTCGGAGCTCCATCCCACAGCGGCTCTTCTGCAGCTCTCAACAACTCATAAAACTGATGAGCCCCTCGTTCGACGGTTGTGGACTGTCGTCACCCCAGTCAACATTAGCATGCCGAGCATCCATAATCACATCTCGGTATTCATATCGTGCCTCCTCCCTAACTTCAGTTTGACTAGCCGGGTTGGACGACAATACTATCGTTTCCCCGTGCTGCGTCCACCTTGTGTATCCACCCATAAAACCGTACCAACGAAGATGCCATTTTACTTCAATTCTTTTTCTCCAGTGCAACAACTCACATCTACCGCACGGACACCTTATCTTATCAAGGTCAACATGTGCAGGATGCGCATAAGCGAAGTCGAGAAATTCGTCAACGCGACACTCAAAATCTTCAGCATTCTTTCTTTTCATCCAACTTCGATCGACTGACATGACGACTGAATTATCGTACTGTATACCACCTTCAATTATGACCAGTGATTAGGCATTGCCGATGTAAATATGAATGCATGAATGTTACAACATGTCTACATATTTCCCCTTCACTCTTCAACAGGTAGTGGTCCTATCCCTTTCAGAAAAGCACATGTTAATAAAACAGTGAATAACTCATGCTTAGTCCCGTGTCTGTGAAAAATTCGGCAGCACCTCCCCGCATTTCTCCAAGTACACGACATCGATTAGGTGTTCTAACATTCATCTAACCTTGCTCAGGAAGGTTTGATGGATGTTAGAACACCAGATCTGTATGCACCCGGAGAAACACACGAGAACGTGTACCAAATATCCACGACATAGAACACAAAGCATGAGTCAAAACACTATTTTATAAACAATTAGCTTCTCCAAATTGTCCAAACTGGACATCCAAAGGCTCATTACAAAGCATTACTTTGTAATGAGTACCTTTGAACGGGAACTAAGGGTTTCTATGCATGCATGCGTTCAGAAATTGATAACATATGCAAGAATCTTTCCGAAATATCAAAACTGCAGAAAGATCGTTACATATGTTACCAATTCCACATTAAATAGAATTCGTTGGCAACGAGTTGAACCATCTCGTTGCCAATGGACTTCTCAAAACAACAACTAATATAAAGAAGGCAGATTTTGTAAACAACGAGTAATTGAACCATCTCTGGGCAACATGGAGTAATTATGGCTAACTAGGTTATTAGGGTTAATTAAGAGTATTAATTATAGCTAATTAGGGTTGATTAGGACTAATTAGGGTTATTTAGTCCTAATTAGGGTTTAATTGTGCCAAGTAGTGCTGATTAGTCCTAATTAGGGCTAATTAGGCTTAATTGGGTTATGTTAGGAATAATTAATGTTAATGAGAGCTAGTTTCGGATAATAATAGCTAGTTTCGGTTGATTAGGACTAATTAAGGTTATTTAGTCCTAATTAGGGTTTAATTGTGTCGAGTAATGCTAATTAGTCGTAATTAGGGCTAATTAGTCTTAATTGGGCTATGTTAGTGCAAATTACGACTAATTAGGCTAACTATAATCAATATGCGCATAATTGGGTTCATTTGGGCTAATTTGGAGTAATTACAGCTAATTTGATTTTCATTAGGTTCTTAGGGTTAATTAAAACTAATTAGGCTCGTTAGAGCTAATTAGGGTTAATTGATTTACTAAAACATTGTTAATCAGGACTAATTAGGGCTAATTATAGCCAGTGCTGGAGCCACGATGAGATTCCAGGGGATGCATGCTAAAAATGTCGCATTAACCTAACTAACCTAAATTTAATGCACATTCAACAATCTCAATTCCGACACCTCATATAGGGTATCGATATGGTGTCTGACACGTGTCCGATGCCTCTGGACACGTGTCCGACGCCTCCGGACACGTGTCCGACGCCCACCGACACGCACCTCCAGACACATCGGCATACGTTAATTTGTGTTTTAAATGTCGGACACCGTCGATCAGACGTGGTGTCCGTGTCTGCGCTAGCTAACAGGTATCTCAATCCAATTGGATCCCATCCTCCGTCAACAACCTCAATTTCGACACCTCACAGAGGGTGTCGATATGGTGTCCGACACGTGTCCGACACATACCGACACGTGTCTGATGCCTCTGGACAAGTGTCCGACGCCTCTGGACACGTATCCGACGCCTCCGGACACGTGTCCGACGCCCACCGACATGCACCTCCAGACACATCGGCATACGTTAATTTGTTTTTTAAATGTCGGACACCGTCGATCAAACGTGGTGTCTGTGTCTGCGCTAGCTAACAGGTATCTCAATCCAATTGGGTCCCATCCTCCGTCAACAACCTCAATTCTGACACCTCATAGAGGTTGTCGATATGGTGTCTGATACGTGTTTGACACCTCCGGACACGTGTCCGACACATACCGACACGTGTCCGACGCCTCTGGACACGTGTCCGACGCCTTCGGACACGTGTTCGACGTCCACCGACACGCACCTCCAGACACATCGGCATACGTTAATTTGTGTTTTAAATGTCAGACACCGTCGATCAGACGTGGTGTCCGTGTCTGCGCTAGCTAACATGTATCTCAATCCAATTGGGTCCCATCTTCCGTCGACAACCTCAATTTTGACACCTCATAGAGGGTGTCGATATGGTGTCCGACACGTGTCCGACGCCTCTGGACACGTGTCCGACGCCTCCGGACTCGTGTCCGACGCCTCCGGACACGTGTCCGACGCCTCCGGACACGTGTCCGACGCCTCAGGACACGTGTCCGACGCCCACCCACACGCACCTCCAGACACATCGGCATACGTTAATTTGTTTTTTAAATGTCGAACACCGTCGATCAGACGTGGTGTCCGTGTCTGCGCTAACTAACAAGTATCTCAATTCAATTGGGTCCCATCCTCCGTCAACAATCTCAATTCTAAAAGGCTCAATGCAATAAAATTTAACAAAAATCACACATTCAATCCAATTGGGTCCCATCCTCCGTCAATAATCTCAATATCTCAAAAGCTCAATGCACAATTAACAATCTAAAATCATCAATTAACAACCTAAAATCATCAATTAATAATCGCAATTACTTCAAATGCACAACTAATAACCTAAAATCATCAATTAACAATCTAAAATCACATATCAATAATCACAATTCTCAAATGCACAATTAACAACCTAAAATTATCAAACAAATTATCAATGTTCAAATGGGAAAAAATTGTTCAAAATGCACATATCTGATGCGCTTGAATTATTTCAATTTAGGGTTCGATTGTATTAGGCATTCAATTTAGGGTTCAATTAGTTTAATTTAGGGTTTGGTTCGATTAGGGCGGTTAGGGCATTCAATTTAGGGTTTAATTAGAGTTCAATTACATCAATTTAGGGTTCAATTAGGGGGTTCCATTGATTCAATTTAGGGTTCGGTTGATTTGGGGCATTCAATTTAGGGTTCAATTAGTTCAATTTAGGTTTCAGTTGGATTAGGGTATTCAATTTAGGGTTCAATTAGTTTAATTTAGGGTTCGATTCGATTAGGGCATTCAATTTAGGGTTTAATTAGGGTTCAATTACTTCAATTTAGAGTTCAATTAGGGGGTTCTATTGATTCAATTTAGGGTTCGGTTGATTTCGCTATTGCCCTTTATGCTTGAATTAGGGTATTCAATTTAAATATAGTTTGAAATGGGTCATACACTCGTACATACATATTTGGGGCGCCGCAAACCACCACCCCCATCCCCATATTGCGTCATCTTAATTTTAATGTCCCTTGCCCAGTTCCGTCCCGTCCCGTCCCATCCCATCTAGATCCAACGCCACTTAACCCGATCAATTACAATACGAGTCAACTTTTTTAGCTTCTAATTTATTTTGTTTTAAACTAGTCATATTTTTTGATGAGATTATTTTCATTATTCTAGTTGGTAGAGGCAGCGGACGAAGGTGGCTGCTGGAGTTGGACGGCAGCGATGGTCGGTGCTGGATGGCTATCGGAGTTTGCCGTAATGACTGTCGGCGATTGCTACCCAAAATGGTCGACAAGCTAATGGTCAATACTGATATATGGGCTTATGTCAGTAACAAGGTTTATGATGAAGGATGAAAATAAATAAAAAAAAATGCTTAAGATGAAGCATAAAGGGCATTTAATTGTAACATAGTAAAAGAAAAAAATGGATAGTGATATTAAACACTATGCAAAAAAAATTACCTGATGGGAGTCGCCGGTGTCGAGGGAGGTCACCTCCGGCGTCGAGGGAAGTCACCGCCGTTGTCGAGGGAGGTCACCACCGGGGTCGAGGGAAGTCACCGCCAGTGTCGAGGGAGGTCGCCGCCGGTGTCGAGGCTTTCGGTGGCGCCGAAGGTGGGGCAGGATGTGAGAACGGCAGTGGCACAATCGCCGGAAATGGTTTTGGGATTTTCGAAGAGAGAAGCAGTGAGAGAGAAAACCAGATCTGAGAGTTAAATAGACTTTTAGCGACGGAATAACTCCGTCGCTAAAAGTCCGTCGGTGAAGGTCTATTTTTACCGACGGAGTTTTTAGCGACGAAGTTATTCCGTTGCTTGAATAATATTTTACGACGGAGTTTTACTGACGGATTGTTCCGTCCGTAAAACTCATTTTAGCGACGAAATAGGTTTCGTCGCTAAAAATCCGTCGCAAAAGACGTATTTTCTTGTAGTGACCCGATGCGCGAAGGTAGTATCTTGAAGGAGTCACCTACGTACCTAAAAAGGGGACCCCATGCCAGAGCACTCAAAGATCCTTGAGACAATGCCTGCAAGGTGTCATCTACCTTGAGCCATGATGTACACTCCGAAGAGTGGGTCAAAGTATATTCCATGACCAAGGCGAGATGCGCATGGTGCGGTGAAGAGATGGGTCAACCGGGGCATGTTAGTTAGGCGGAGTGCCGGTGGCGCGCCGGTGGCGCGCCTGCAAAAGTGGCACATTGCATGGGCGAGGCAAGATATGTGTGGTGAAGGAGGTACCCCCAATAAAGATGGTGCGGGGACGTTATCAATTAGAGTTTTGCATGGTTAAATAATATGGAGGCAGTGCATGGGCACGACTGATGGACAAGGCATTAGGGGTGCGTAGCGTAAAAAAAGATGCTTGGGTACGGTCGAACATTGGTGTGCAATGACGGATGCAATGTCAGGGCATATATGTTGAGACAACGCTCAAGCACAGTCGAGTATCGCGCCCATGGGGAACAGTGATGAAGGCAGTGCCAAGGACACACCGTATGGAGACGACGTTGGGGAGCGGTCGGATGTCAAGGCGTGGGGCTGCACTGATAGAGGCAATTCCTCGGGCATGGCCAGATATCGTGGTGTGGGGGTATAGGGAGCTCATATTTAGTGGCGTGGTGGTGATGATGGTGGCATCGACATGGTGGTGATGATGGTGGATGTGGTTATTGTGTTGTGGTAGTAATGGTGGTAGTGGCAGAAATTGTTTGGTTTAGGAGTTTCCTTAATCCCACATTGCTTAGAAATGGATTTTGAAAATCGTTTATAAGTGAGAAGGTGCTTTTATAATGTACTTGGTAGTATGGTTAGAGTATGTTAGTCCCCATGCTACCCTCGTGTGGGTCCGTATTATTAGGCGCACTTAGCACTTTGCACGCTTGTCGTGGTCACAAAAAATTGATTTATTTTTTGAGAAATATTTTGTATTTTGGAAAAATTAGTTTTACTGAAAAGGTATGATTTATTATTTAAATTTTGATTTATTTCAAATAAATTCTGGCAGTTACTTTTTAATTGTTGCAACTTTTTTTTTCCCCAACAGTTTATCTGTCCAGCGACACCGTTTCAAGTTTTATAGATACATGGTTTTTTGATTTTTCCAGAACACTTGCTTGCAATCTCATAAAACCTTTTCATTTCTGTAAGGTTTCTATAGCCAAAGCGTGCATTGCTTCAGAGAGAATTCCAAGGGAATTTTTGGAATTTGCTGTTTTCGAATTCCCACCGAGACTTTGTTGTATCCTAGAGGATTGTCTATAACCCATCAGCAAACTTGATTTTGAGTCGGCACATATAAAGCCTTAAAGAAAGCGACTATGTGCCTCATAGTCTTTAAGGATAATTACAGCAATGTCTACGAAGTTTCAAAAGATATCAGTCATATCCTTCTGTTGTTGGTCTGTTAAAAAATCATACATTTTGATGATGTCACCTAATACATATTTTTAAAATATCAATACTAACCTTATTACAGATTTATACCTTTTTTTTTTCAATGTGTTTTTTTTTCCTTTTGATAAATTCATGATTGCATTTATGTTTGAAACCCTAACACTCTCTGACCAACTCCCCCCCACCTCGCTGCTACCCTATACTCCCCCACCCCGTCGTCGACCCCACCTTCCCCTTAAGTAAACCTGTGGCTACCCCCAATCCCCCCCTCACCCCGTCGTCGCCCCCATTATAGCACTATCGGCCCCGAGATTGTCTCATCGGCACTAAGACCACCAGTGCACCACCACCAAAGATGCACTAAAACCATCGAATAAGCACACACCGCAATCACTGCCGGCACCCATATCCACGACCCAAGACCCAAATCACCGCTGGCCCATCACAGCACTGCCGGCACCCACATAAGCCATGACGATCTCCCCATCCTGGTGTGATCTCCCTCAAAATCAAAGTGACCCAGAATCACCAACCACCGTCGACACTGTGGACATCAGGTAGTTGTTTGTTGCCATTGTTGTTATGTGTGGGTGCCTCCAGTGACACTTCACGCGTGAACTTCTATGGGAAATAAGGTGTGCATGTATAGTACAGCCACCAATATAGCTAAAATGTTGGCATGTGGATTTTGGCTTTGCTGGATGATGGTGATTATGGCTGTGGTGGGTTTTTGGTTTGGTGGATGGTGGTAATTGTTGCCTTGGTGGAGGTGTTGGGTAAGGTGGTTTTGGTAATGGTTCGAGGGATTTGGTTGTGACGGTGACCCTCCAATATTTCAAGCTATTGGTGATTAGGAAGGACTTGCGACAAATGGCCGGTGGTGTTACGATGTTGCAGAGGTGGTGTTATGGTGGTGGTTGTGGTTAGAGTTGCAGGGGGGCAAGAGAGAGAGACTAGATAAGAGATAAACAAATGGCACTTAAAAAATTAGATTTCTATGTTATGACAATTTGGTCTTTTTGCTCCAATCCGTTATGTATTTGAGTAGTCCGTTTGGTCAATAAATATAAGTGTTATTTGTCCAAACTAATGGACACGCGTGCAATTTCACCCTAATCTTAGGATTGCTATCATTAACCTAACCCTTTATTTGTGATTTCGACTCCATCAAATTTCCAACAGAAATGGCATGGTGGTCATGGTGGCATTAGAGTTAGCATGATAAAAGTGGTAGCATTAGTGGTGAGATAGACTTGGCTTTGGTTGTGGA
The DNA here is from genome assembly GCA_033065855.1 of Escallonia rubra. Classification (NCBI taxonomy): domain Eukaryota; kingdom Viridiplantae; phylum Streptophyta; class Magnoliopsida; order Escalloniales; family Escalloniaceae; genus Escallonia; species Escallonia rubra. The sequence goes on along the minus strand of JAVXUO010001808.1, from coordinate 94,142 downwards.
GGTGGTGCGGCATAGCAATGACATTGGCCATAGTGGTAGTGGATGTGGGTTGGTGGCGTGGGCATGTTGGCGGTGGTAAATTCTTCATTTTACAATATTTTTATATAATAACTTTGACTCTTTTACTTTAAAAGTCTCAGCCAAATGAAGTTTTGTATTGTTTAAGCATATAACTTAATTCCTTAAGAGTGTGTTTGAACTATGGAATCGATGAAATTTCATTTCAAATACTCAAATTTTGTTGTTTCGAACATTAAAAAAAAATTGAAATTGGATTTCATAAGATTTATCTGGATTTGTTTCTATAATGTGAAATCTAATAAAAAATGGTCGATTTCATGGAATTTGGATTTACTTGAATTAAAAGTAAATATTTATCTATCTTACGCCTTTCTAGATCTCTTCAATAATGAACCCACCACCACCATTTTTATTGTCGCTACCATCACACTACTTTTACTACCAGCACCAGCACCACTACCGCCACCACCAGCACTGTGAACACTATTGCTGCCACCAGTGCCTCCAGCATTACTGCCACCACTCGCCACCATTACTACCACCGTCGCCACCATTACACCTGCCGCCACCGCCACCGCTATCGCTGCCGCCACCACACCACTTTTACTACCATCACTGACCTCACTACTCCCACCACCACGACCACCGCCACAACTACCACCACCGCCGCCGCCACCGCCACCACTACCACCACCACCGCCACCACTGATACCACTATTGCCACCACCACCACCATCACCACTGCCACCACTACCTCCGGCGTCACCACTACTGACTCTACCGTCGCCGCCGCCACTATCGTCACCACCACCACACCACTTTTACTACTCTCACCACCACCATCGCCACCACCACTACTGCCGTTGTCGCCAATAGCACCAACACTGCCGCCACCACTACTGCCACCACCATTATCACTGCTTAGCTGCCACTATTACCACCACCATTACCACCGCTTAGCCGCCACTATTACCACCACCATTACCACCGCTGCCACCATCATCGCCACCTTTATCGCAACAGTCATCACTACTGGTGTCACTTGACCACGACAAGTTACACCTCAATACCACCACCACCATCATTACCATCACTTGACCATCTCACCACTTTAACCGTCGATGTCGTTACTGTAACGCCCTGAATTTTTGAAGCGTTAAATTCAAATCAATAAAGACAGAAAATCCCAAATATTCATAAGTCTCCCAAACTACTTAGCTAGAGCATCTAAAAAAAAAAAAAAAATCTCCAAGTCACATAATTATGTCTCAAATAGACCTAAAACAGTAAATAAGTCCCCAAATTACTCCTACACGGAGTTCCAAATTAATCATCCAAATCCACATAGGTCCTCCTATTGTACTTTCTAAAAATAACCAAACTAAATGCAAAACTAAACTACTAATACTGACTCTGATATAAAATTGCTAGCTCTCAATCACACAGCTAGCCCTGCAATCCAGTCCCCTTATTACTGATCACCTGAGAGAAAAATAATAAGGAAGTGAACCAAATGCCCAGTAAGATAGCTCAACGGACCGACCAAAAGGGATATAAAAAAATGTCTGAAGAACGAAATTTCGGAGGTACAAAACTTTAACGGAACAGATACGAGACATAATTTTAAAGCGCCAAAATATATTTTCGTACAAAGACAGAATTTCAAAATGTCAAAAATACATCCTTGTACAGAGACAGACACTAGGGAGCCATTCAGAATAAGGTCACACATGTCATCACTGACACACGTGGAACCAGGTTCAGAAAATAAGATCGCGATCTCTAGCTCATCCCACTGAGTTAGTCCACGTTCCAATCTACGTGGGTAAGTCAGAAACAGATTGTCACATATACAGTGACATGGCTCAACACAATAATCATTTTATGATATTCAATAATAAGTAGGCTAGACACCAACAAATTTCCCTGGAAAGAAAAGTGTACTAATGTTTGCACCTGTTTAATGGCTAGGGGCTCACGTAAAAAGGTAGCACTCATGAGTCAAATAATAAATCATGATGAACTACAACCGAAGGAATAAGCCCAAGACTCATGAAGAGCCATGACATTAGCTAAAGAGGCGACATAAGATTATGTGACTGCCCAAATATAATAAGAGTTATCTCGGTAAGATGTCAACAAATGTTTCAGGCATAATGCAAAAGTCTGAAGAATTGAAGCCATGAAAGTAGTTTTTACACAATTCGAAAGAATTGACAATAGAATGATTCCAAAGAATTGACAATAGAATGATGGCATAGGTCTAGTCAGTAGCTACAAAGTTTCTGGTCCGAAGAAATAACAGACTAAACTAAGGTCACATAGGACAAAGTAGTTTTAGAAACAACACAAGAGAACAAGTGAAATTCTCATTAGTATTCTCATTACTAATGAAGACAAGCTGGCAATAAATGAACATGTTGGTTCTGAACTCCTTTGTGCCTAACACACAGGAACGAGTGCTCAGAATAGGTTTGCGAATTAAGCGCAAACAATGAACCTTGACAGGAAAAGTTACTGGAAAAAGGCGGGTTCCGTGTACACGCGGCTCCTTGGTCTATTGGACATGTACAGTGGGGCAATGCTATAAGCAGAAGTAGCGTAGCATCAAAGGCGATTTCAAGTTTTGCATAGGGTGCGACTCGATTGCAAATAATAAATAACATTATAACGCGAATTCAAAAGAATAAACCCTCACAAACACATAATTGATTGGTCCAACGCTGAATTAGATTTCAAAAGAATAGTAAATCCTTACCTCGAATTACACAATATTGATCTTCTCAATCCAATTGTATCAAAAGCCCTAAAATTTAATATACCCAAAGATCTCAATTAGGTTCTAAAACAAAGAAAATTCGTAAGATTCTTACTACGAATCTCAATTTAATAATCAAATTAAATTCTTACCTCAAAGTAATTCCAAAATCTCAAGATGGCACTTCCTAGGGATTTTTCTTGGAGATTTTTCTGAACTTCCTATGAAATATATATTCTACGTAACTTTCAGATATCTATTAGATTTATACTTATATTCCTAAAACAATAGGAATTTCAAAATATCCATTACGTCCCCAAGCTCTCTAATTTTATTATTATTTTTATATAAGCATTTAAATATGCAGGGTCTAACAGTTACCCTGTGTGGTGCAGCCACCACCACCACCATGTGGTGACACTAGCACACTTGGAACCATTTATTGTAGTTCATTTTTCATCGTAAGTTAATGATATAATTGTCTAAAAATTTAATACCTTTTCATTTCCTTTGTTCTTCTAATACAATATAGAAATTCTGTGATTTGAATTCCCTTCTGTTCCAAAAAAAATTTTGAATTGAGTTTCAAATTCAATTTTGAATTTGAAATCTGAATCTTAAAAGAATTGATTCCAAACAGACCGTAAGTATATAAGTTGAACATTATCAAACACTTTTAATGACAAAATAATTACAATAACTTAGTTTTAAGTGCTTCAATCGTTTTAGGGCATGTTGCTAAAAGTTTTTTTTTGCTTTTTTTGGTACATGCTAAAAGTTCAGAATTTGTGGAAGTTCGTTGGGTTGGAGGAAAATTTGTTCTGCTGGTGGATATATTTTTTCTGTTCATGGTATATTACAAGGAAATCAAAACAAATGCTGCAACAAATATTAGGTGATCTAATTATATTTGACATCTAACTTAATCAAAGTATTGGTACATGCATGGGGGTCTACGTAATAAAAATGTGCACCCGTGGTTTATGAAGATTATATATTTTCTCAAAACTAATCGTGATATATCAATCAGAAGAGAGAAGAATTTATGGGCAAGATTCTCTCCCATGGATTGATGGTTCCTTCCAAAATTTCCCAACTTAAACAACACAAAATCCCCAACTTACAAGGCAAGATATCTCTTTCTTGCAACCCAGTCTTGCACATATTTAGAACTTTCAAGTTTCTTGGTAAGATGGCAGCTAAGGTATGGATTCTTGTACTGTTTACTTAAAATGTGCCTTCCATCCCATGTCATTTGGATTGGTTTTTCTCAACATCATCATATCAGCGCAGGTGATCAACCATGCAGTCTCCGCAATTGCTCCATGGGATTCTCCATGCAACCATTTTTGAGGTTGACACCCTAAGTAATGCTTGGAGGTTTAACTTTTGTCCCAAGGTACATCTCCCTATTATATGTTCGCATCCAGTTGAAAGACCAAAGTTATATTTGGTTGAGTATATATTAAGGGTTGAGCGCATAGTTTCTTGGATACAAGATCTGTGTGGTTGCAATCGTTTTGCTGCAACCACTTTTTAGTGGCAAAAAGCATTGTTGCGCTCGCTTTATCTCGTTAATTATACTTCACCGGAGTTGTGCCAAAATATGTGAGCCAATACAGAAAAAGAGATGGCAATGTCCAACCCATTGTTAAGTCATGTCAATGAGGTTAAACGAATCTCAAGCAAAAGAAGAATCGATTGATTTGTGCGACTTAGGTTGGAGATTTCTATTTTTTTTTTCTTCTGTAACTCTAAAAACGGCATAGTTTGAGTTAACATCGTTAATAATATTTTCGTCATTCTATCACATCCTTAATGGTATCTGTGTCATTTCACATCCAAAATTGGATGAATTTATAAGCCGTTTTTTACCCGGTCCATAAAAGTTTTTTACGTCATAATAACATATTAGATTTTGCCTTTTACATAGAGTAATAACTATCCGTAAGGATATAAAATGCAATAGCGAAATACTTTCCAATGTATACTTTAGAATGTGGATAAAGTATGCTTCATAAAGTTTATAATGCTTCACAAAGTGCATAGCTAAATACTTTCGAGTTGGTTATTGAACGGATTGGATACGCACATGAGAGTCGTCTGTGTACTCGTCATGAGTCAAATATCTAATCAAATATGAATAACACGCTAAGAATAGCATTTGCTTCAAACTACTACGGGTAGGAAACGATATTCGAACTTTTGAATTTCCATTTGCAGCCTGAAATCCTTATGATTTGCGCAGACAAGGGGATTTGAAACTTCAAAGCATACCAAATTTTTGCTTTGCTTATGAAATACTCGATGATGATGCTTTTCAAAGCATGCTAAGATAAATAACTCGTGGAAAGAAGTAATAATAGATGTAAAAGCAAAGAACAATATACTATGCATGCACGTTCTGTAGTGTTTCCAGGCCATGACCTTTGGAAGTTTCAGAGGTGAACATGCAACCATGTAATGAATGCTTCTATGTAAAGGGCATTTTAGAAATCAAGACGATGTCATTTTGAACTGGCCACAATTTCGGCTCTCCACATGCATGGGCGTCATTTTTATGGGTAATTTACTCTTTTTAAAAGAGGAGGATGTATGAAATTGAACCTGAACTACCAGTTTTGGAGCAAGGATGACTTGGTGATTGATTCAAATCAAGTATATGAACCTAAGCTTGTAAATGTAGAAATCTCTTTACTCGGATATCATGAGATCTCCTGTGATGCACCTACACAGTTGGACTTTGGATTCTGCTGTTAATATTTGGTAGCAGGCCATGGAATGTGAGTTGTTGGAACAATCACTCAGCATCCCAATCAAGTTACTATTCACTGCTGTTAAGCTGTTCATTCCTGAAATGCATGTCTGCACGCTTGTGTAGGCAACTAATGCCTAATTTGAGCATAGATTAGTTCCTTGAGCTTTCTGTTCTCTTATCTTGGTTTCCTAATCTGGTTTCTTCTGACTTGGCCTTTAATTCTTGATTTTGAAGACTACTGGTCCACGCAGGACACAAAGGATATTATCCCAAGCCAAGAGAATGTTCTTGTGTCGGCCGGAGGTAAGTAGAGACCAAAGGGGTAGGCTGGGGTGCTTGTTCATCGCTATTTTTGCTATAATTTTTCGTGAATTATCAGTTCATGTTCTGTCACTTTGAATAGGGGATCCGCGAGCGTACATTTGAGTTTGAATGGTTTCATCTTCTTTTTACACATTTTATTGCACACTTCCAGCAATGAAAGATGGAGAATTTCTTCCACACTTCTCATCTCTCAATCCTACTTCAGTATTTATGGAATCACAAATTACAGCACTTGTAGCATCAGTATCAAGCTAACACTTAGACCGTGTCACACATCCTTATAAATGTGACTATTGGAGGAGCAGTCCACTGGTGCAAAGCTTTGTAGAGGATGACCATGCATGTCCTTACTGTGTAGCTATTTTGATTATGTTTTTCCTTGTCCTCAGAGACTTCTTTACCTATTGAACATGTTGAGCAGATTGTTGATTTCGGACTCTATGCAACCATTGATTTAGACAAGGCCAGGGTTGCGCGAACCAGAATGATTGAAAATGAACCGTCCAACCCCCGTTGGTACGAGAATTTCGACATCTACACCGCCCATATGGTTACCAATGTAATCTTCACAGTCAAGGATAATAATCCTATTGGGGCGACACTAATTGGAAGAGCTTATTTACCTGTTGGGGAGATCATCGATGGCTATGCGGTGGATAGATGGATCGAAATATTGGACGAAGACCATAATCCTATTCGTGGAGCTTCAAGAATCCATGTCAAACTGCAGTTTTCAAAGGCTACCCAGGACAGCAATTGGTCTCAGGGAATCAAGAGTCCTTCTTTTGGAGGAGTACCTTTCACATTCTTTAAGCAGAGACAAGGTTGTCAGGTCATATTGTACCAAGATGCCCATGTGTCGAATGATATTATCAATAAGTATCTTCATTCTATAGGATACGATGAACCTGAAAGATGCTGGGAGGACATCTTTGATGTAATCAATAATGCAAAGCACTTTATCTACATAGCAGGCTGGTCTGTTTATACTAAGATCACCCTGGTAAGGGACCCAAAAAGGCCAAAGCCTGGAGGAAACATTACACTTGGAGAATTACTGAAGAAAAAGGCAAATGAAGGTGTTAAAGTCCTTATGCTTGTTTGGGATGACAGAACTTCAGTTCCGGAATTGAAAAAGGATGGTTTGATGACAACCCACGATCAAGAAACAGGAGAGTTTTTCCGAAACACCAATGTGCATTGTGTTCTGTGTCCGAGAAATCCTGACGAAGGCAAGAGCAGAGTACAAGGATTTGAGATTTCCACCATGTTTACTCACCACCAGAAGACGATTGTGGCGGACAGTGAAATTGCAGGAGGGTCACAAAAGAGGAGGATTGTGAGTTTTGTTGGTGGGATTGATCTTTGTGCCGGGCGATATGATACTCGAGCTCATTCCTTATTTAGGACTTTAGACACGGTTCACCATGATGATTTCCATCAACCGAACTTCGCAGGGTCTTCGATCAGAAAAGGCGGTCCAAGGGAACCTTGGCACGATATACATTGCCAGCTTGAAGGGCCTGTTGCTTGGGATGTACTGTATAACTTTGAGCAAAGGTGGAAAAGGCAAGTTGGAAACCGATTTCTTCTCTCTCCCAGCGAGCTTTATGAAATCATTGTGAGGCCAACTCCAGTCAATACGCCACAAGACCATGAAACATGGAATGTTCAACTCTTCCGATCCATTGACGGTGGTGCTGCATCTGAATTTCCTGTAAAGCCCGAGGACGCAGCTAGGTTTGGCCTTGTTAGTGGGAAGGATAACGTTATTGACCGAAGCATTCAGGACGCTTATATCAATGCCATTCGTCGCGCAAAGAACTTCATCTACATCGAAAATCAGTACTTTCTTGGAAGCTCGTATGGTTGGAGTTCACATGGCTGGAGATCAAATGATATTCGGGTAGAGGATATTGGTGCTTTGCATCTTATACCAAAGGAGCTCTCTCAAAAGATTATCAGTAAAATTGAAGCAGGCGAGAGGTTTTCTGTGTACATTGTTATCCCCATGTGGCCTGAAGGCATACCAGAGAGTGGTTCAGTCCAGGCAATATTAGATTGGCAGAGGAGAACAATGGAGATGATGTACACAGACATTGCTTCTCATCTTCAAAAGAAGGGACTTGATGCAGATCCTAGGGACTATTTGACCTTTTTCTGCCTCGGGAATCGAGAGATCAAGCAACCGGGAGAGTATGAACCTCCAGAGCAACCGGAGCCAGATACTGATTACAGTAGAGCTCAACAGTCCCGGCGGTTCATGATCTATGTTCACGCAAAAATGATGATAGGTAAGTTTGTCTTCCCTAATTCCAGGCGTTTTAGAAAGACTTCAAATACTAGAATCGTAAGTTCCATATAGTTATTATGAATTTTGACGCATATATATCTGGTATAATACTGCCTCTCTTCTTTAAGTACACCAATAGAATTTTGTAGTATAGTTCTGCCTATTACGATTTGTCCTTTCACATTATGAGATGTTTTGCCCATTCAAAGCCCAAGTGCTTCCAGTAAATGAATTATTGGGGAAACATTCCCCCCATCGATTATGTGAACGAACGTAGTACCGGTATTAAGGAGTATGGTCCTGTGTAAAAGAGGGGTTTAAACTACAGAATATGAAACATTGCTCCAGTTATTCAACACAGTAGTTGGGTTTATCCCATTCTTTTTGGTTAAGTACACTCGTTGAAATGGAGTAGCGCATTATGCTTAGTTGGAAGGTGTATTGGTATCATAAGAATTGAGCAAACTTTTTGCAAGTACCACTTTTATCCCCTTGTACAGATCTCCTGGCTCAGAGCTCAAGATCCTTGATCTAGCATAAAGAAAACTTGACATTACCAATGACCCTAGTATACGAAGATAGAATGCATCTTGATGTACTGCTGCAAAGTTGTAGCTATATGCAGCACAATAAGAAGTTCTATCTGGTTGCAGTCAAAATGTTGTACCTTGTCTAGTACATGTTGTACTCTCAGATGCATAATTCATGTCACAGATTTGCTAAGCCTTATGAAGTTGCAGTTGGATACAGTTGAAGACTAACTAGTTCTTCCGGTGCCATTTGCAGTTGATGATGAATACATTATCATTGGATCTGCTAACATCAATCAAAGATCAATGGACGGTGCAAGGGACACCGAGATTGCAATGGGTGCCTATCAACCAAATTATCTAGCAACAGCACGAGGAGAGATATTCATTTTCCGGATGGCCTTATGGTTCGAACACCTCGAGCTGGTGGATGATATATTCCTCCATCCAGAGACTCTGGAATGCATCCGAAAAGTTAACGAGCTTGCTGAGGAGAACTGGCGTGTCTACTCCAGTGATGTTGTTCAAGAGCTTCCTGGCCATCTGCTTCGCTACCCGGTTGCAGTGTCCCGTATCGGAGAGATTAGTGCACTGCCAGGGACTGGATTCTTTCCTGACACCAAGGCTCGTGTGCTTGGCACCAAATCTGATTACCTTCCTCCAATCCTCACAACTTAAACAACGTGAAATGTATAATTATAAATGTTGATGCATTAATTAGCTATATCAAGTTACCATCTACTCTTCGCTACCCGGTTGCAGTGTCCCATACCGGAGAACTTATGCGCTTCCAGGAAAAGAATTCTTTCCAGACACCAAGGCTGGATCGGAGTGCTTGACACCAAATCTGATTACCTTCCTCCAAACTCACAACTTAAACAAGGTGAAATGTATAACTATAGATGTTTATGCTTTAGCTATATTAAGTTACTATGTACTTGAAAAGTTTAAGCTATTAATACCCCCGTGACGTGCAAGCCCTGATTGTACGTGGAGAGACAAACTGAATGCAAATTACAATATAATAAAGGGGCGCTATCTATGCAAACGGGATGAATCGAACACAAAACCTTCTCACACCAGAACTTCGATTTCATGTTGATACTAGTTTTGATCTCGTACGTTGCACACGGGAACAATAACTATCAGCATACTTGTTAAGAGACTTTGTATTTGAATACCTAATAACAATTACATAATTGGTAGTGACAATAATATAATCAAAATTTTATTTTTATCTTTTTAAAAGAGTTCTCTTACTAATTTTTATCGTTACAAATGAATTTGAGTAATAATTGTTAGTTTTTAGTGACAAACTTAGATGAAAAATAGTGTATGAAATAATAGAAATAGTCTCTCGTAACTAATTGCAATTGTAGTGATAATAGTAACAATAATAACATGTGTGTTGATGTTGTATTACTCAAGATCACCAAGAAAAGAGTAACAATATACAATAAATGATTGAAAAAAATGGGAGCGTAAACTATATATAAAACTTGTAATGAAATAAAAGGAAAGAGATTATGATAGTTTAATAGAATAACTAATGGAGAATATTGTGTTTTCTTAAATAATAAAAAAGATATAAGATTAAAAAAGAATATATAGAGAATTACTTTTGTCAAAATTTAGGAATTAATAGAATTGTAAAGATATAAATAAATTTTTTGAGTGGGGCATGTTGACATAAAAGAGCGAGAAATATAAAATCTATATAATTTGTTGAATTTCAAATGGAAAGAAAAAATTCAGATCAAATTTTGTGTGTGTGTGAGAGAGAGAGAGAGAGAGAGAGAATGAATCAAAATCATTATTATAAAGGTAAGTAAATTTAAAATATTTTAAAATTTTAAAATAGAAAAGTCCATATGTCGAACTAAGAGAGTGTACAAGTAGGTTCTTCGTGCTTTATCAGCGTTCACATAGAGCCAGTGGCGGAGCTGATGGGTGGCACAGGTCGGCCGGTGCCCACCTGTTCCTTCAAAATTATTCCTTCTTATGTGGTATATTTTACCCACAATGATAAAAGTGCCCACCTAAAAATTCTAAAATTACTTAAATGAGATGTCTTTTTTAATTATTTTACATGTTAAAGTATCTAAAAATTATAGCGAAAGTTAAAAAGAAATGTCCTTTTAGTCATTTAAAAAGCTAAACTTATACAAATAAATACAAAAAAACAAAGTTCAAACTCCGAATAAGTAAACACATAAAGTCAACGTATTTAACCCCACAGTTTAGACTTTACAAGGCGATAGAGTACACCACATTTGGGCTCTGATTGCTACACCGCATTCTCTGCCTCTGGCCTCACTTGTTTTCTTCTCTCCCTCCTCCGGCCGATCTACACGTTGCATAAGATCCAATAAAGTCGAGCCCCGTCTGGTAGCTTTGGGGTAAAAATTGCTTCTTTTGATTGGTATTGTAACAGAAGGAGGTTTTCTATCTTGTTTTTGAGATGACTGAATCAAACTGAAGTGCTGCTTGTTGGCTTGTGGCAATTTCACGGTGCACTCATTTTTTGTATTTTAACACCTGAAGGTCATGGCAACAATTTTCGCAGTGAGATTTGTGTTTGGAACTTATAATTTGCATGTTTAATTGTAGTGACAATTGTGCCTTTAACACCCAAATAATTCTCTGTTGAGCTTCTACTTGAGCCATCTAGACAGAATCAAGGGAATTCGAATTTCATCATTATATAAGTTTGAAAGTGGACTTAATTCCATTAAAATTTAACTTTTGTTGATGTAAAAGCATGGACAAGCATATTGGGGCATAAGTTTTGGAAATATTTTTCTCGCTGAATCTTAAAAAAAAAAAAAAAAATCAAGTGCCCACCCCCGCTCAACGTTTCTGGCTCCGTCACTGCATAAAGCATCTAGCTTACTGTGTTCTGGAACCGGCCACTTAGAAATTCACTTTCACTACAATTGGAGCATGAGTAGAAACTTTCCTTTAACATCATGCGTTATAAGGTTTAGATTAACTCTTTTGCACTAGGTTTTGAAGTCTACTATCACAACTTCATTCATTTTTTTCAACAAAAAAAAAAAGAAATAATCAAGTTCTTTTAGCTTTTCAAACCTGACTAAATTGGTCTTTTGGTGACTAGGGGTACTCATTATTCGGGTCGACTCTAAATATCCGAAATAATCGAAGCAAACAACTCAGAATTATACGTTTATTTGGCTTTAAAACTGGACATTTTGGTATGGTTTTTAGGGTGAGATTTTTCATGATGGGTTGAAACCATATATATAAGATATTAATTCTTAGTTAATTACCAAAACAACATCATGCGTGTTATACATAAATAATAACCCAAGCACACTAAGTCACTTTGGGTTGTATGAATGTATATAGAGTGTTACAAAAACTTACGGTTCAGAATATCAATATTGTGTACGCTTATATGACATTTATATCCGAGGTCATGGTTTAAGTTAACTATTTATAAATTAAGTTTAAAACCAGAAAACCCAAATAACGTACCGAATATTTTGGTTCAATTTGGGATGCAATTTTTTTATTCAGCTTTGGATTAAGAAAAAATGAGAGTTAACATATTTCAATTAGATTCTTCAAGCCTTTTACTAGGCAAAACCGAATAAGCACCCTTATTTATGCCGGCAACGGGTCAAAACGTCGTGATAGATAGCAATGATCACAAAGTATTTTCAATGTGGCTAAATGTAATAGTTATTTAGCCGCGTAAAACATTGTCACTTGAAGAATGCAACTTCTAGTCAAGCTTTCCAATTAAAAAATTCTTGTTGCTATCGGGGTTAGGAGTAAATTTCCTCTGATCCCCTATTTAGTGAGGCACTTCTGAGAGCCCATTTAGCAACAAAGAATTATCACTAACTTTAAACTTTGTCACTACAATGTTATCAGAATGCACCTAAAAATATTTAGTGACAAACTTTTGTTGTGAAGAAAATCGAGTTGTTGGAGGCTCGGAGAAAATTGAACACTTTTTTTCCTTTCATGAAAGGCTGTTTTCGCACCCCCTATATGCACGTCTGTGATTGTATCACAGTTTGTTGCTTAAAGTCAAAGTTTCGTAGTTAACACTTTTTAGCATCTAAATGAAGTCTTGACAAGTATAACATGGTGTCAAAATAGACTTTCTCTTTTCTTAATCTCTGTGAGCTCATTAGTGATTGTAATACCCAATTAAATCATTTGTACAGTTTTTGACATTTTTTTTATTGCAACTTGGTTATAGCACAAACCTTTTATTTTTGTTTTTGCCTAAAAAAAGTTTGTATTAATAACCCCTGAGACCACTACAAAAGTGGGATACTTTTCACGGCAGAACGTATCTTATATTACAAGAGTTCAACCCCCACCCCCGGAGACTTCGTCAAAAATTAACTAAAAATTGTGACAGTTCAAACCAATAGATCAATTCTACATGATAAAAAATAAAAATCGATTCAAATAAAGAGCTTGACGATAAATGATATTTTGAAACTAAATTGTTCCTATCTAGAGATATACGAGGGAACTTGTGATTGATTCTATAACGGTCAACTTGATTAAATTTAGATTAATTCAGCTTTGAAGTGTTTGACCAAAAAAAATTAAAATAAACTGATTAAATTTGTTTCAATGTGCTCAAAACCTATTAAATTCAGAATTTTCATTTTGTTGGATTCTGATTTAGTCAGTTTTAGAGAATTAGCTTTGAACAAGAGAATTACTAAAATATTCTCCTATATAAATGCATTAACTAGTTGTTTGTGAGTTTTGAGAGGAGAGAAAAGAAAAGAAAGGAAGATGAGAGAAGAGAAGAGAAAGCAGTTCTCCTTTACCTTGTTTGTAAGTTTTAAAGAGAAAAGATAGCATTATTCCTTTCTCTTGTTACGGGTGCAGCAGGGGAAAGAAAAAAAAAACCAGATTACATTTACATCTATACTGTATTGTTATAATTCTAACAAAAACTTTATAAGTATGATCCTAAAAAAGAATACGAGTCTGACATGAAAACAAATTAGTCATCAAGAATATTATACAAAGTTCATACCATACTGATGCCACGAGTATTAAATCATCGGCTTATGTCACAATAAAAGATATAAAAACCAGCCATGAGTTGAATACAAAGATCCATATATCTAAATTTAGGGTGTGTTTGAATCCCTTGTAGATTTTGTTTGTAGTTTTCAAAAAAGGAAAACCAAAACCTATTTTTCTTTTCAGTTTTTACAAAAAGTGACAAATGTTTGATTGAGAGTTTTTTGTTATTTTTGTTTTCTTATTTTCTCCATTCTCATATTCATTTGGGTTAATTACAGCAGTGTCCCTAAGGTTAGGGGATAATTACACGCGTGTCCATAAGTTTAGAAAATAGGCACTTATGTCCTTTGACCTAACGAACTATTGAAATACTTAACGGTTTGGACAAAATGACCACATTACCCATGACTAGAAATATAAATTCCTGAAAATGCCATTCATTTGTTTTCTTCCCATTTCCCCTCTCCTCTCTCTGTTATCCTCTTTACCTCCGATCACCTGACACCACCACCGCACCACTCTCTCATCTCTCTTGTATTCATCTTTTTCCAATTTTTATTTTTCCCCTTCAATTCTCTCTTCCCCTTTTTTATCTCTTCTTTCATCTGTGACTGTGACTGTATGTGTGCATCACATCCCGCCGCAAAGATATTCGGCACCGGAAACGATTCAACCCCCGTTGTTTCGAAAGATATAAAAAAGATCTTGCAGCACGACGTTGTTGTGCAGGATCACCGGTGCCGGCAATGAAGTTCCAGGTCGACATCAAGAAGGTGGAGAACACGGTGGTAATTCCAACCGACAGTCTAGTAGGGAGAGCAGGGGGACTAGCGGCGGCGATACAGCGTCATTGGGAGGCAGCGACGGTGGGTCCCTAGATCCAAAGCATTTTGCAGCTGGGTTATGGTTGGACCAGCGGTGATTGTGTATGGTGGTGGTGTGGGTGGATTGACCGACAGTGGTTCGTGTATGGTGGTGATGTGGGTATGGCTGGAAATATGGTTTGTATATGGTGGTGTATGGTTTGTGTATGTGTTTAGTGGTGGTTTGTGTGGCTTGATAGGCCGTGGTAGTGTGGGTGGGTTCATATGTCTGTGATAAGAGCACTTGTTGCTGATTTCATTTATATTGCCCATGTCTTGGGTTTTTTTGTTGCCTTACAAGTTCTGATTAGGTATTGAATTTGTAAAGAGAGGTTTCTGAGAGTTGGGTATAAATAGTGAGAGAAGGATCATGATTAAAGATGGGCAGCAACAGGTGGTGGACGGCGGCGTCAGCGGGATGGTGGAAGGTGGGGGCCGCTGCGGGGTGGGGGAGAAGATTTGGAGAAGAAAAAGATAAAATCATAAATGGAAGAGAGAGAAGGGGAAGAAAGAATGATTATATAAGGGTAGGATTGTCATTTTAAAAATACGTATTGATGAATTCATAAAAAATTACACTTTTTGGACGGATACTTGACGGATGGACACAAGTGTTACATTTTTAACGTTTGTGGTCACGGTCTGTTACCTTTTGAAACTTAGTGTCCTTAACTGTAATTTCACCATAACTTCAGGGACATAAGTGTAATTAATCCTATTCATTTTTACACCTAATATTTTCAAAAGACCACCACTCTAAACTGTCACAATTACAACATCGTCACCCATTGCCACCACAAACTAATTCACCGATAACAACGAGGACCTGACCTTCATCGCCCGCCGCCTACAACTTGGCCTTCACTGCAGGCGGACCTACATATACTATTTTAAAAATATTCTTACTTACCAGAAATACAATACCCAAGCATTTACCAAGAACATAACCTCAAGAGGTAATCAGAGCTCTACACATTTCCCAAATCAATAGCATTTTCATTCGTCATCAAAGTCTAATAATTTCAACGGAAATCTAATAACAATAGTTACCTCCCAAACTTTGGAGGTTCTCAAAAGTCACTTATCAAAACTATTACAAATTTCTTATTTTCAAATCACTAAGAAAGTCTAAAATTGAGGAACAACTCTGAGCTCATGCTTATAGATAACTCTTCTATTGATGTCTCAGCTTAATTACCTGAAATGGGAGGAGAATGGGGGGTGAGCACAAAGCCCAATAAAGATCACACGCACACACATGGAGTACAACGCATGTATCCGATAATATGTAGCCGAGTCAAACGAAACAAATCTAATTATATATATATGAAAGCCGAAGCTGAGAGAAAGTGTCCACGTCACCGCTTACGTGGACGCCGTCTCCTTTTGTCGTGTGAATAAAAAACTTCAATTTAATTTGTTTCATTTTTCCTTTTTTGTCACATGTTTGTCTCAACTATTCAACTTATTAGAATTTGAATTCCTTTTTTTATTACCAAATTATCTACTTTTGTTGCATAATTATCTCTTATATACTATCTAGACTTTTAATATCAAAATTTAACTAATTTAAATTTGAAACGGATTATTTTCACCATTAATTAATTGCAATCAAAATAGCCATTTTAATTTTTATCCAATTAAATTTGAGCACCTAAGAAGACTAAATAGGTAATTGATACATATGTTAATCTCACATACATTGACGAGTTGGATCAAGATTGACTTTTACCTTTTTTATCCAATGTTTTAAGTTTCTCCTCTCTCTCTCTCTCTCTCTCTCTCTCTCACACACACACACACAGGTACATTCCTACAGGTTCTCAATTTACGATTTCTCAAAATCACACTGCTCTCTCTCTCTCTCTCAAATCGGTAGTTTTGACCCCTAACAATCAATTTTCAGATTTCATCACAAATTTCTTCCTCTTTCTAAGCCCCAATATCTTAAATCTTGCCTTAATCCATTTTCTCACATAATTGTCTAGCTTCTCTATCTATCCCCAGAAATCTTGCCTAATTCCCTTTAATTTCTCTCATAAACATGTTAAATATGATAATTCTGGAATCCTCCACAATTGTCTCATTACAAATTCATAGTTGCCGCCTCATTGTAATCTCCTTCGGTCGAAAGGGACTCTCCTGTTTACACATTTTTTCTTCCATCGCACCATCAAAAAAGGAGAAAACGTAAACCGTGCAGGGTGATTAAGTATTGAGTGAGGGTATTATTCTTTTCCCTCGCTACTGTCTTATTTTTCTGAATTGCACAGTGGTTGTCACTGGAATTTTACTGCCCCTTCCGTGTGAAACAGTTCACTGCCGGTGTGAACTACTTTCCATCAGACAGTAGACTTTGCTGGCTTTGCTGTTTACGTTGGTAAGTAATTCTTTTTTTGCTTCTCTTTGCAATATCAATTTTATGTTGTTGGTTTCACTATTGTTCCCAATTTTCTGTTGTTTCCCTGCCTATTGTTCGAGCATCCAATTGATCCCCTGATCTTCTTCTTTTTTTGGTTTTGATTTTGTTTGTGTTCATGTGGTGAAAGATAATGAAACGTAGCACTACACAGCAATGATGCAAAGCCCTTTAGAAGTGGTTCCATAATCTATTTTAATACCAGATTATGGGAGTTAAATATGTGAATGTCCAGTTTTTGTTTTTTTTTTGGTAAAGGTCATCGTATTATTATTAAAAATGTGTACAATTCTGTGCAGTTTCCCAATATTGCTTAACTAGCCTATTTTGGATTCATTTACATAGATCATAACCAGCAGTTCATAGTAGGATCCAGTTTTTGTTATTTATTATTATCATTTTTTTTTTTGTGATACATCTGTATATAATTTATTATTATTATTTTTTTTGGCTATAGAAGTTTTTTAACCGATGAATTATGCTCAATCTTTTGCAAAGCAATCCGTGGAAGGTTAAGGTTTGTCCATTTACCCTACATTGCAATTTCTTCTTTTCCCTTCTAGCATGCAAGTTCTTAGTTTATCTTTTTCCCTACGATTCATTTCAGGTTAATATCCCTCAAATAAAACTATTGCCAAAGCGATATAGGTACGCTTACTTTCTCTTAATTTAGATTAGCTGTTAATTAAGTTCGTTCATGTTATGTGTAATTAATAACTTGCTTTTCTTCTTGCAATGACTTACTTCACCAATCTGCAAAGTTCATGCACTATCCCTTGCTACATGATAATTGGTCTTTTTCAGAAATTCCATAGCTATCATGGTGGTGGCTCCCTTCCAAGTATTCACGTGGAAATGACTGGGGTCACTGAGACTGAGAACGTATAAGCTTTTATGGTTATAATCCTCTATTAGGTAGTTGACAACATCACGAATAAAAAGAGAGTATTATTCCAGAGTAAACACAATGGAGAGGAAGAAGGTTCAAATCTGCTTCCCGTGCTTTGAAAGACATGCCTCAAGTTAATACGGGACCAACAACGGCATGTCTTTTGAAAGGCATGTCTTTTGGAAGACATGCCGTTTTGATATAAAGAACTAATATCCCCGTCACCAGGAGCAACCTTGATCTCCATCAATTCAGCAGTCTCCTGCAAATTCAAATTCACTGTGTTCGTTAATACACCAAGGCTTTCATTCCTCTCTGCATCCAGAACTTGATCTGTGATGCCTTTAGCTCTATCAAGTTTTTCTGTTCTTACTTCAGGCTTGCAACTTACCCCATCTGTTTTTTCATTATCTTCAAAATGACTATTTTCCTTCACATGAGTTGTGGTAAGGAAATCGATCTTAGAATTCTGATAATCGTATAATGCACAGACACCCACACCATGAGATGGTTTTACGAGTTCGTTACCATTGTCTGACTTTAAATCAGAGAAAATCCCTTCTGCAGATGCAATATTGATCTCCTTTAAATCAGCACTCTCCTGCTTACTTTAAATCAGAGAAAGTCCCTTCTGCATCCAAGCCTTCTATAATGTGTTGAGCTCTATCATGTCCATTTCTTCATATATCCTCAGCCTTGATATCTACTCCATTCATTTCAGCCGGACAAATTTTCACACCCCTTCTGCATCCAAGCCTTCTGTAATGTGTTGGGTACAATGGATCATTTTTTAGGCCAGGTATGTTATACTATTTTGTTTGGTACAGTGTTGTTTGGAACAAGTACTCTAACGTGACTATGTGATATATTTGCAGCGTTGGAGGCATCAATATGAATGTTGCTGATGGAAACTTCATCAACTATTTTGCATTCTAAATTTTCTTTTTAAAATTGTGTTCACTCGATGGTTATTAAACTGGTTGAAACACAAGTGTTGTAACTCTAACTTGATGTTTTGGTTAGATTGTAATTGTTCCAACCTGCACTTGCCATGGCTTTTACTATTTTTATATATTATTGTGTTAATAGTCATATATGACCTTCCTTAATTTATACTTAATCAATTATTATTAAAAATGTTACCGTGTGCAATACACGGGTTCAAAACTAGTGATAACTAAAGTGCAAGACGATAAATAAGTCTGGCACGACAAATCTCATTTCGGGGTTATACCCCATCAAAGGTTGAATCAAAGTCAAAGTCAAAAGGAACACGTTCGAATAATTGAACTTATAATCAAATACGATACAATCACGTAATACGCGACTGTAAAGCACGTTAAACTAAGTACGTGAATGTTCTAAATTCAAAGTTTGCATACCGGTAGCAATTGTCATATCATGTCATGACATCACGTTAACCTAAGCACGTGAAAATTCTAAATATTAGTTCAACTCAAAGAGGTTCATTGGGCATCAAAGCATATCAAATAAATAAAGCAACTGAACATTAAAACTTTGAACTTCAAAAAGGATAGTTCAATGATTTCTGAAAATACCCGATATTAGACTCGAATCGAAGAGAACGAAATGGCGAATTCAATGGAAGTTGAGTCGCTTGAATCTGAGTTCGGATGATCATAAAATTTTGAAATAACAAAATATGGGCCGAAAATGTTTGCCTTCCACCAGCCACATTCTAACACGTGGACTAACTTGAGTTGAGCTTGAAAGAATTTGACAGAAACAGTACGGTTGTTATCTGGAGAACAAATAATCGTTCTACTGTGAACAACAAAAACAATCAAAAGGCACACAAATCAATGGTGCGCCGGTACCAAGACAGACAGTGAAACAAACATCCAATTAACGAAAGAATTGCAGCTTTACACATGTTGACCGAACAAGTAGAAATTAGCAACCGACTGTTGCTACCGGTGTAGAAATTATTAAAACGTGAACACACTTGAGTACGATTAATCAAAGGTATCAATTTCATGGAAGCAGATACAGTACATGTAATCCTTACCTCAAATTTATACAATAAGATTTGCAAAGTTGCGTAATCTTCTAAAAATTTCTAAACCTAAATAATTGAATCAACCCCAATTACATTAAATTCTTTGTAAACGCAATCTTAAAGTGATGAAATTCATCCTTATAATTAAAGTGGGTTCAAGATTCTTATAAATTGTGAGTAAAAAATTGCAATTCCTTCAAAACCTTAGGCCCCGTGCGTTTACACTTTTAGTTTTGTGTATTTGTATTGTGTTTTCGTTTTCAATATTTTTATATCCAATCACAAATTATGGTTGTGTACTTTAATTTTTTTCACCACTTTTTTGTGTCGTTGTTTTTGTACGTTTATCGTTTTCATTACTGTTACCCCTAATTTTTCCGGTATTACCCACACAGGAAACAACATTCTACCTCTCCTCTTTTTTCGGATCCAAACTTCTGTGTTCTTTGTAGGTCTTCTTTTTGCAACCTCGATCTTCCCATTTCCAATAAGATCCCATCTTCCCACAGCAAAAGCAGCACAGCCTTTCTTCTCGCCCTTAGCTTCTTTTTTCAACAGAATGATATCTTTAGCACTCAGTTTCCAGCGACGTCCTTTGGATGTTCCCCCTAGCAATGGAGCTGGATTAACAGGAAGAGAAGTATTGAACATGGGGTTGAAAAATTGTACCACACAGCTGAAGATTACCCACAAAGGAACAAAAAAGCTCAATCTAAGGTGATAATCTTAGTACATGCCCATGAAAGAAGAAATTGACTTGTCTTATCCAATTGGGTTTGTCGATTTTCTAGCCAGGCATATCTGCTTGTCTGTCAAAGGTGCAGAAATCATCATCAATATATTCATCAATCGAAGAAGAAACCCATCTCATAACACTCTAAATACACCAAATCACAGTATAAGGAAATCGACTTGGCCAGGCCCCAGAGTCTTTGCTCCTTATATTCAAGCTGCTTACACGAACACACACAAACACAAGCTCAATCTAAGCTGGTAAATTCAAAAGAACACCAATCTGCGATAACCATAATTTATGATATAGCACACAAAAGATGAACCGGACAAAAATGGAAAACAGAGAGTGCTAACTCACAACAAAAAGATTCTTGAATATTCCACGTAGAGGTACTTCTGTTGTAGTCTTGAATGGCCTTAATAAGCTATAAGGACCATCAGCAAAAGCCAACAAATGCGTCTTAAGATTTGGTAGATCACCAAGGGAGGCGGGAATTCCTCCACCGAAATTGTTATCAGCTAAAGCTTCGGTGAATTCCTCCACTGAAATTGGATGAGCCAAGTATTACGACTACAGGGAGAGAAGCAAGCTTCGGCGAAAGAGAAGGCGAACAGCTTCCGCTATAGGGGATGGGGTGAGAGGGAGTTGAAGATCCGGGCAGTGGAAGTGAAAAGTAGAGAAGAAATTGAAGAGAGAGAAGACGAGCAGCTTATGTGCCAGAGGAAAAGGGTAAACAATAGTGGGTTGGCCTTTTTTTTGTTTTGTTTTGATGAAAGGTAGAAAATATATACCAAGGGGAAAAGGGAGATATACAAGGAGTGTAAAAGTGGTTGACAATTCCAACTATCAGAGTAAAAAGTAGCCAAGACTACAAGTCAATCGTTCAGAGACGACTACAAAATAAACTACAGGAACAAAACACCACGTGAGTAGACATCAACCCAAGCATCGATCGGAATGATGATCTGCAGGTAGTAGCAAATCCTGCTGAGCACCTAATCCCAATCAACAGGCAAAAGTAGCGAGAGCTGACGACAGACCGAGAACGGCTGCAGTGCAGTACCCAGGGCAATATGCACTGAGTGCATCTTCCTGTAACTAACAGTCATCGCAGACCAAATATGTACAACAGTCCCAGGAGGAGGTGGACTACTCTGAATCTGATGCACAATGTGAGAGGGGGCAAGTAAGGCAATAATATGATGGAATTTAGCAATATGAGCCCAATGAATAGCAAAATGAACAGCATTAGCAGTAGCTAGTAAATAATCTAATGCTGTGCAAACCGTAGAACAAGCACCCACTGGGACCCAAAAACAATTGAGCAGTGGGTTGACTTTATCTGACATGAATACATCTGTGTTGAAAAAAGGTGAAAACACCTTCCCTTTTTTCAGCACTATTTGGATTTTGTATCCAAAATGAATACTCAAACTGATAAAAGTACAAAAAAAAGAGCATCTTTTTTACCATCATTACAAAATTGAGTACAGAAAAATATAAACATATGCCCCCTTAGTTTTCTCTCTCTCTCTGAAGAGCAAACTCATTTTCTCGACAAAAATAACTTACTAGTCTTTATATCTCTAAACTTGGTAAATAACCCAAAAGACCCCTAAAGATATGTTACTTATTCAAAAGTATACCAAAAATTAAAATAACTAAAGCTGTCCAAAAATTAAAATAATTAGTTATATAATATTTGGGTCTTACAGTATTTGTGGAGGTGCAATTGGTGATGGTGGCAGCGGTAAACGAGAGGAATTGATGGTGGCCATGGTGGGGACAATGGTGGTGTGTGTGTGTGTGATTGCTGAGCGTGGTGGCAATGTGATGCCAGGTCTGGTGGTCGTTGTGGTGCTCTATGTGGTGACGGGGGTTTTGTTAAAATGATGCTCTTTTTTTTTTCTTTCTTTTGACAAAGTTTGATGATTGGATCTCAAAACAAAAATCAAAACGAAAAATCTAAAACACCAAAATAGCTCTGTTTTAAAAATGGAGTTTTAAAAAACAGCTTGTTTTAAAAATTGATTTTTAAAACTAAAGGAGGAAATTTTTTATAAGAAATCTTATGACCTAAAAGTGATTAAAAATATAGTCTTCTTTATCTCAAGGATAATATAAGCATTAAGAAAGTATTACTTATATGAGTCTTTTTTTTTCTTTTCTGGATTCTTTCCAATTTTAAGAGGAAAGATTAGAAAAGAAAGAATTCTTAACTTTCCTAATTTTTCTCTTTTTTTCTCCTGAAAAAACCACAAGTTAAGAAAAGGGAGAAAATAAGCCCCTTTTTTTTCTTTTCGCTTTTCCCTCCTCAAAAAACTCACAAACATACTAATGCCCCCTTGAATTTGAATAAGCACACTCCACGTACTTTTATCTAAACAACTTCAACAATTTTAATTTAATTATACTTAAATATATTGAAATTAAAACTAATTTTAAAAACGAATTCTGATTTAATTAAAATGATAATCAATTTCAAACCACTTAAGAAGGCACTCAACACAGAGAGCCTATCTTTAGATCACAGTAAAAGAGTCACAGTGGACTCGTTTCTCAAAGGTAGTTTCGTCTTTGATGTGCAAGTGGCTGCCCAGTCTCCCACTCATCTAGACCTTTACTCGTTGCGCCAACTCTTTCTCTCACCGAATCCTTTACCAAGAACAATCCTTCTAATCGCTCGATCACTCTCAGCTAATCTATACGTAAGGGTTGAATTCAGTTACCAAAACATATAACCATAGTGCCCATTTACAGTCTTAAGTCCACAATCTCTTCTCTCCCCTGAAAGATCGATTCTTCAGTAAATTTAAACAATGGGTTATTTGGGTTCTAGATTTCTTCTTTCTTTGACTGATCTCGTAACAAAGTTGATTTGCAGGACATGGGGCATATGATATATGTGCTTCGACGATTTCTCTTTTGCAACACCGCATATTAGTAGTTCACTCTTGGATCTGCCATATCTTCGCATGCATGGGGTCAGTCACTCCTTCTTTCTTCTTCTCTTTCTCTCTTAATATATATGTTAGATAACTGTGCCTTTTCCTTTTTTGGGTATCAATGGCTGTTTGGCCGCTCTGAAAACTTCAAGAAATGGAATAACTTCAAAGTGTGAAATACTTTGCTATTTTAAGTTTTTTTTCTTTCTTTGAAGGGTACACAAGAAAACGAATTGGGGAATATGTCATAATTTCAATATTCCTTTAGCCAAACGTGGGTTGGAATCTTGGGTTTGCTTTTAGTTTAAGCAAGTATAATACTGAGTGACCAGGAAATTTTTTATGCATTTCTTTCTTCCTCCATACCCTGAGCTATAAGCCTATAATGGTAGTAGGTGTTTAGCATCAAAGGCTACATCAGGAGCTATGTTTAATAGGTGTTGTTCAGTGTTTCATATGAAGACATGCTTGGGAAGAACGACCTTTTGTTCAATTTTAGGGTATTCTGGAGCTTATTTTTGCGCGGTTAGAGGTTTGATGATGGAGAAATTGAAGGATAGATGCCGGGGTCTTTTCCATGTAAGGGAGAGTTTGCTTTTATGTTTCATATTTAATATTCTGCTTTTGCAATAGGATGTTTATAAAGTCTACGTTTACTTCGATAGTAAGTGAAAATTCGAACGAGAGTCAAGATTGGGGACCATCTAACGTACGGTTTCCTTCAATGTAACCGTATTGGGATTCCCGAAAAGTGTCGATAAAATTCTTCTAAAACAAGGCATTCATCTGGAGCTTAACTCTCTAAAATATATGCACGGATCTATATATGGTACTGTATTTTTGTTACCACTTCTTTGGCTTTCATGTCTTAGTCTTAAAAGAGGGTTTAGTTTTGGCCATCTCTGGGAGTTGATTATTATGCGATTCGCATGGCGTGAGGGGATGGATTCAAGACAGACAATCAGGAGCTCTAACAGCCTCTCATACCTGCTCATTGCTACCCCCAATCCGCTGCCCTCGCCTCCTCGAAAAGAACTAAGATAAGAGGATGTTGTCTGAAGTCAATCTAGTGGAAAGGAAAACCAAAAGGCATGCCTTTGTCATTTCGATATATAAAATTTCTTGACGTAGGGTTGGGATAATTACAGAACGGTGATAGATTCATGAAAACTATTGTGGTAACAAAAGGAGATGGATAGAAATCCAAGATAGGATTTTGTTTTAATCGTCTTCGACTTGTATTTGTTTTGTGTTGGACCATGGAAACATCTGGCATAAAGCGCTATCTCAGTTGAGGACAAATATTTGCTTTGAGGAATCTTATAAACAGTTGCAGAACCACATTGACAGATGACTGCGACAATTAAATTGTTGTCTTAAACTGTAGGGAAACTTTTACCTCGATTGAGAAGGAAAGTAGAGTTAGAACTTTGAAATTAATGATGTCCAAAGCAACAAGTACTGTGGAATCTTCCGGAAAAGTGGCGTAGCCAGGTCTTATGAATAAGTTGCAAAAACTTAAATGTTAGGTAAGTTTTGAAAGACTTAAGCTGGGAAAAACCTCTTTGATACACTTTTAACCCTCATATTTTTTAGAACTG
This sequence comes from Escallonia rubra, assembly GCA_033065855.1. NCBI lineage: Eukaryota > Viridiplantae > Streptophyta > Magnoliopsida > Escalloniales > Escalloniaceae > Escallonia > Escallonia rubra. Next base: position 68,957 of record JAVXUO010001808.1, on the reverse strand, counting down.
TGCGCATTCAAAATTCTCCCTAAAGTTAGGTTGGGCAATTGCCCACCTCGTGCAACATGTGCCTCTGCCCCTCATCAGGGAAAATGTACATTTACTTTCTGTGAAACATATAGCTAGACATATTTGCTGGGGACAACACTTCCATTAAAATACGATGACTAGCAAGTTGGACCGAACATGCCGGTCTAACTATGTGGAACATCCAGTTTTGGTGTTGTTGAGTATGCTAGCTTTTGGCCTTAAAGTGGGTGATATTTATGTTTGAACTACCAATCAAGCAAGCGGTTTTTGTGACCCGGTGTGCTCGAAATTGCTGAATACACGAACTCTAAGACTTTTGTTTGTTCCAAAGTCAAACAGGGATAAATCTGGCACGCCCTTTTATCCTGAACCCTGACAGAACGAGGCCCACCAAAGAATCACTCCATCCTCAAATAGTAATGGCTCAAAGCTATCTCTTGTGATGTATGATATGCTCCACCGTGAAAAATAATCTACTTTTGTTGTGGTCTCTGTTGGATTACAAATACAACTTTTTCTACTTATAAACAAGAATAAAGGTTTGCGCTATTACCCAGCTGCAATGACCTTTATCACAGCTATGTACAACAGACTCACTTAGGTACTACAATCACTCATATGCTCACAATATATAATAAAGAACAGAAAAAGTCTATTTTGACATCACGTAATGCTTGTTGAGACCTCATTTAGATGCTAAGAAGTGTTAGCCACGAAATATCAACTTTTCGCAACAAACTGATGATGTGTTAAGAAATAAAAGAAATACTTATTTTTTATGTTTGGGGGAAGATGTACTTGATAACTTGTAAAGTAGAATGTGTCTTTTAAGTCTTGTATGACACTTCTCAAATTATTCTTGCTGAGAAGATGGAAAGTTTTACGGGTACTGCACAATCTATCCTATAGCACCCTGAATAGTGATTGCTTTATGATTTGGATCACAATCTATAAAGCTACCTAAAGAAAGACAAGACTTTGTTGTGTGGTTAGCACCACTGGTTTGTAGTCGTTAATTTGGTCAGCAGCTTTTTTTATATTTAGTGCTGTAGTCATAGCTACAACTGTGTGTGTCTCTGTGCGCCCGTACATTTGCGAGTGAAATCACTTAAATGCCTATCTTTTACTCAGAAGTTTCTATATGTGTAGTATTGTAGTCATAGCTACTGTGTGTCTGTGCGTCTGTGTAGTTTGCAAGTGAAATTACTTAAATGCCTATCATCTACGACCATCTATGGTGTTTGCTCTTATCCATATTCATTAAGTTATCATGCTTAGAAAAGTTGCTTTGATAAGGGAATGAAATGGAGATGTTGAATTTCATGCAATTTTCTTGTCATATTAAGGTGGAGGTATCTAGTATGAGTGACAAAATCGTCTGTACAGAGTACTTGAAAATGAAACTAAATCAAGCCATTTTACTAGTTAGAGAAAAAATTGATACACTTTGGATCTCAGTTGTATTTCCTTATGTTTCTTATTGCCCCCTTATTTAATTGTCAATTTTCATGAACTAAACTATATTTCTATATCCTTTTACAAACAGTTCACTACAGATTGACACCAAACTTTTCACAAGTTGATTTTCAGGAGATAATAGATCTTTTTGGTTTACTTCACTTTTTTGATGTTACTCGTATCTTGTTATATTTCTTAAGTTATGGGAAGGTGAAAACACACGACATGCTAAACACCCCACCCTCACTTGGTACACTGATAAGAAGGATAAAAAAGGTAGATTTTGGAAGGGGTAGTGGCTGTTGTACTCAAAAGCAAAGGCTCACCTGAAAATAAAGATGGTGGGCTCGTGGTGGACTGCAAAAGCGAAAAAACCTGGCACTTGTTTTAAAAAAGGGTAGGTCAGTGACATTAATCACATTTACCTGGATTTGGGTAGTATGGAACCATTTCCTACACGAGGGACTTTCTTGATACGCTATAAGTGCGGGCAGCATTGTTTCCAGAGAAGACTTCCTTGCTGACATGAAAGATAACTTGTGTGTGTGGCATGACTGGGCCTACTTTGAAGCATACGCTTATGTTCATTGATGTGACTGCATTTGATTTTTCCTTTTTTATTTTACTTTTCAACTGTTTTTGTTCTTTTACTTTTTGAAAAACGAGGGTCGGTGAAGTGGGTAGTCCATATTTTTTATTCTTTTGAGACTATATTGTGTTGTTATGTGGTTAATTTGTTGTTGTGGACTAATCTTTTTTATGGTTATAAACCTCATTTGCAACAGAGCAGAGGTTGCCTTGGATGTTGTATCAAGCCTCCACACATAATAGCTGTAGACGAGCCATCCAAGGGACTGACAGCTCGAGGCCAAATAGTAAATAAATCCAATTTAACAGATGACTATTGGAGCACCAGCACAAGTGAGATGGACTATAGTGCAGATCAGTCCCAGAGAAGTTTCTCATCAATCAGCACATCCAATCAGACCGTTGATCCTCACAGTAGTGCTGGTAGCAACCCTCCTGAATTTGTAAATAGTGGCAAGTTCATCTTAGCTAACTTTGACTGCAACATTAGTTATCTAGTCGGCTCTCTCCTTCCTTGTACCACAGTGCACTTATTTGAACAAATGTGACCAGGACAATTTCATTGGTTTTGGCTTGATCTGCCTCCAGATTGGAACTGTTCCTGCTGCAATGGAATCCAATGCCATGAAATTGTTGCAGATTATGTTTTTTCTCTTTTTACATATGACCAATTTTCATCTGTAGTTGGATGGTAGAGTTAACAGTTTTCAAATGTGATAGAGAAGCTCCCCCTTAGGCCTTAGCCTGGCTCGTTTTCCTAATACATTCACCCTCGACTCCCCCATTTTGGTGCTGTCTTTGCTACACATTATTGACTATGATTAAGTATTACACGTAAGGCTAGAGGCTTTCCTGGCGTATTTTCCTACTATTTATCTTTAAATTCACCCCCATATTCATGCCGTCTTTGCTGCATCATAGTGTCTAGTTTTTAATCATAAGTTGTTTTGTGGTGGGGTGCAGGTCTTCTCCTATGGAATCAAACAAGGCAACAGTGGATTGGAAATAAGGGGTCTCAGAAGCGTACACAAGCTCGAGAACCTAGATTGAGGTGGCTATTTTTCACCGTTAGTGGTTTATGCATTAGTTCTTTCATGATCAGAAAAATATCAATTTCGGTAATGGGCACATTAGACTGATCAATCTGCCCTAGCTAAGTAGCAGCTTATTTGTTACCTTTGTTTAACCTGCCTTTTTCTGGTCCCTATCCTAATTAAACCCCACAACCTCCCGTGACATTTCTTTCCCATCCTCTATCAATCTGATCTTCATACTCCTTACATTTCCTCTATTTTTAGTGTCTTTTATTATTAGCAAACCAAGCTATCAATTTTTTTGGTGTCCTGGTTGTCAAAGTTTTTATATCCTCGACTTTCATCACCAACTGTAATTTCCTTACCTGTTTCCTTCTGCTGACATCCACAACACCAATATGGAAGCCTAAATGAGTAACTTGTATATGATAAGATGTATGAAGTTGCTGAAAATTGGGGAAGGGGACATGTCAAACCCTTCCCTACCTTGTTCAAGATAATAGGATGCGATCTCTATTGATGATTGGTGCTTGATTCAAATTTATGAGGTGATTATGGGGTGAGATACATAGGACGACCTTGTTTATGAACAGTATAATACCCATTTATGAATCAAGTTTAGAGAATCTCCAAATAAACTCTTAATCCTCCCATTTACTTAGTCAATTGGTTGTCGGTCTTTAAGCGGTGAAATCGATTAGCAAAAGTTTGTTTACCGAGTTATAAAAGGTCTAAAGTTGATCTGCGTTTGAAGAGAAAGATGGCAATGACAGCGACAAAGATGAATATGTGTTGGGAAGTTATTTAACAACAATTGTTTCCATTAGAAAGCATTACAGTCTCGGTCTTGCTCTTAGTGTTCATTCACGATAATATACTACCTATTGGTTACAACTTTACAACTCCCATACTATTTATCCAACGAAGATTCAAGGTAAATGTTATCACCTATGAAGCACGGGTGCGACAGTTTGGGTGAAGCATGAACACCTGGTGCGGCATAGGTGCGCACTAGGTGCTTGTCCACAATATATTTTTTTTTGATTAAATTTCTGGATCTTGGATGCGACTTGGACGTGGCAGGGATACAGCGGAGACAAGCACCTAGGGTTTTTTGGCAGAGAGGAGAGAGGTAGAAGAAGTAGATGGAGAAGAGAAGAAGGAACAACCTACACTCTCCTACGCCGGAGAGTGCCAGTAGCGGCGACGGTCGTCTGGAAGCACCACGACCGGCGGTGTTCGGCAGCCGCGGCGATGGCTTCTTGTTGCAGAGCTGTTGTCAATAGCTCTGTCAATGCTGTCGATGTGTGGCTTTATTTAGGATGACAACTATTTATAAGCATGGGTGACAGCTGTATCCAACTTTCTGTTTATTATGTCTAGGTACCAGCTTTATTGCCAATCCTTTAAACTAACCATAATACTTTCAAGAAATAACAGAAATTGCACAAAAACTTTATCATATTTGGCTATGCACTCTCGTTATTTCTAAAACAGCCAACCAAATTAACAAACTAGGTTATTGTTTGTTTAAGATAGTATATTTTTTTTGTTTTTCCTGTATCCCCGCCGCATGTGTATCCTATTTCTTGAATCCATGTATCTGCACCCGCATCGGAATCTGTGCTTCTTAGGTTATCACCATTTACAGCTTCGTTCACAATCTTACAGCAACGACCCATTTCCACCACCTCCATCTTTGCTGGATCATTGAAAATCCCATCTTTAGTTACTGATTGACCTAGAAAAGATGCATTGTTTAGCCAAAATTCACACTATGCAATCTATGAAACTGTTTATTTTTTTTCTTAACAATTAATTCAGGTGCCCCGATGGAGTGATACTTGGTTGAATTTTAAGCTTCGAGCTCTGCTAGAGCCGACACGTAGAATGATATTAATAGAAAGTTGTCTCTCCCGATCAGGAGTGCCTGGAAGGTTCTCTCGAATCTGTGAATCCCTCTACTACAGTATTGCAACTCGAATCCTGACTGGAACGAGTATCGTAGACACGGGCTAATAATCCTATACAACCCTTTCTAAGATGCCTCTTAGCAGTCTGCTAAGTGCTGAAAAATTACGAGAAGGTGCAACAGTATAGAATACCAATATACCAATTTAGGTGATCTCCAAATACAAAAAGATACGTTTTTCAAACGGCAATCAACTCTTGCACAATAAGCTGCCACCTTGTTAATACCCAAGATCACATCGAAGTCGTGCATCACTAAAGGAATAAGATCTCCTGGATAATTCCTATTACCAAACTATATGTAACAAATTATAAACTGTAGAGGCCACAAAAAAATTCCATCTAGAGTAATAACGAATATCCTAAATCTTAGGACTCCAATCAAAACTAAGCTAACGCGGAAAAGAGGTAGAGACATACGGATACCCAGTTCCAGGATTAATCAAACAATATTCTCTTGATGAACTAATACGAAATTTGCCCGTCACTACATCGTTAGATGGAATTTCATCTTTTGATGTCAAAGCATAGGCTTGTGCCCTGGTATTTGTAGCCTGAGCCTCATTATTCCTGGTCTGCTGCTTGCCCTTTTGTCTGCTGCGGGGCTTGAGTGATTGAGGGCAATCGATATCTCATGTCCCTGCCAGTGGTAGTCAAAGTATACACAAGAAGGATATCATTGCATCTAACGCTGTCGTGGCAGGCATAATTTCATATTGCTTCATCAAGAACATATTGATTGATTAATCTAAACTTTCGTTTTCATATGTCTACGTCCTTTGCGTCTTACTTGGTGCATATTTGCAGTCCTTAGATTTTCGGATAATAGGTTGTTAGTTCGGTTGGATCTCTTTTGTGGCCTCTACATTGTAATGTATGAGTTAGTGATGGAGGACTTTGATGTGATTCTAGGTATGGATTTGCTAGCTGCTTATCATGCAAAAGGTAATTTCCATGTGAGACAAGTAGTGATTTGTATTCCGAGTTTACCCGGATTTGTTTAGTAGTATCCTAGACATGTTGCAACTCCATATTAGCACTTACGGTTGATATGTGTTCATCAATCGGGGATATGAGTAGCATTCATGCAATGAAGGCATTCTTAGTTGTCTTTCGAGAGTACCATCAGGTTTTCCTTAATGAGAGAGAAGTTTCATTGATCTCGTTCCAGGGCAGCCGATATTGTGTGGCTTCGTCAGTGCTTGAACTTCAGCCTTAGTATTTGTTGGGTATAAGTTTCGTTGGCCCAAGTGTTTCTTCAACGGGTGCATCTACTTAAGTTGTTAAGAAGAAAGATGGTTCTATATGATTGTGTATTTTATTACCAGAAATTGACTTGTAGAAATAAGCAACCTTTGTCAGAAATAAGCAACCTTTGACTTGTTTGGTCAGTTATTGGGGGACCAGTTCTTTCAAAAATTGATCCCAGATCCGGTAATGATACTCTTAAAACCACTTTCAAGGCATGTTAATTATCAGTTTTTTGTAATGCCATTTAGTTTAAGTAATGCTTTAGCCGTATCTATGAATTTGATGAAGAAGGTTTTTAAGTGGTTCGTGATTGTTTTCTTCGATACTGAAGAGCAGGTAAAGCACGATCTATGTTTGAGGCATATTTTGATGGGTCAAAGAAAATTTAAGAAGTATGAGTTTTGGCTTTCCAAATTGTCTTCTGTTGGTCATACAGTGAGCAAGGATAATAATGGGAATTCAGTGGATCCACACAAAGATAGTATTAGAGTCGATTCTTAAAAGCTTGGGCTGGGTTATCGAGAGAATGGTTGGGGCAAAGGAAGGGTAAAGCTCCTTTTAAGGGTACTCCGGCCCCCCCGACTGTTTCTGGGAGTAGGTACTCCCAGAAACAGTTGGGTATATCCCACTTCGGCTAGAGGGGAGGATCCAGGCTATCTGTGAGAAAGGTCGAGACTGGGCCTTAATTTCATAACCAACGTCGAATGTGAGTGGCTATAAGACCCGGCCTATTAAAGCAGAGTACTTACTTGACTAGCCCTCTGAAGCCTTACGTTATGGTGTGGGGCTGTGGATAGTCATTGTAGATGGTTTCAGAGCCAATTCTTGATTGTTTGAACCGGCATATTTAGTCTGGTTGTTAATGGTTAGCAATTGGCCTTTTAACTGCCTATGACCTTAGAAGTGCCTAATAGCCTAATCCTTATGAGTGGGGGCATTGCCTTGTAATTGGGTACACTCATTGCCAACCTTGGATTTACTCAATCTTTGCTAGTAAGTGCAATTCATATTATACTTGCACGTGTCCTTGATGATCTGGTAATTCAATTGCAGGGTTTCCAACCATTGACCCTGTTGTCGAGATTCATTTGTAGTTGTTATAATCTAGTGGGTGCAATAGATGATCCCATGGCACTTAGGCTCTAACTCTGTTTTGCACTCACTTAAGGATAAATCCTCAAGCCATGCATGCTCGCATGGCGCTTTTGCTAGTCTCTCCTTTGCACATCTCAATATGTACAGTAGACTGATATATAACTTGAAGATAAATCCTCAAGCCACGCATGCTCGCATGGCGCTTTTGCTAGAAGTCTCTTTTGCACATCTCAATATGTACAGTAGACTGACCTACCGTAAATTTTGTTAGTCACAGATACCTCCCCACCCCATCCCCCCTCTCGAGCAGATTTTTAATGCTATTGTCGTCCTATTACTTTGTTCGTCAGTTACATAAACCATCATTGAGAACCGTTGGCTGTGATATACAAAAAGGATTTATCTAATGGCTCCTTAACCAAAGGAACCAAACACTTCACGACCCGTCATTGTCAGCAGAACCTTCCCCTCTCCCCCAACTCCCAAAACAGAAAATAATTCAAAGAGACACCAGGTTATCACAGCTGTGTACGAGCTAAATGGTCATGTTTGTGTGATGATGTTTGTACACGCTAAACATCTACATGCATGTCAATATGTATGAGAGTGTGATTTGATACGTTTTGCAGTTGGAATGCAACTTATGAAAGTTTACTTGGGACCAGCAAGCCTTTTCCTCAGCGAATCCCTCTCCCTGTAAGTCTTCGCCTAGATCTAGGCACCTTGATCAAGGTTATTCTTCTTGCTTGCTTAGTTGCTCTTCCTGACATTTTTGGGGTTTGGATGACAGGAAATGGTAGATTTCCTTGTTGACATCTGGAAACAGGAGGGCTTCTATGATTATGATGCATAAAGTTTAACATCTTGACGTCGTTTTCTCATAGTAAGACTTCATTACTGAAAAAGGATCTAGCGAAGCGATATTGGTACCCACGGTGTTCATATAATCTTTACCTTCTTAACAGGTCTCACTCGATTATAGGAGGATGTCATTTTAGTGCTGCGAGCTCTGCTACTCACCACCACAATTGCAGAGAGCATACAAAATAAAGGAAAGCGGTGATGTGATCATACCATGCCATTTGATCTCATTTCGGATGTTATTCATCCGGGTCATTCGTGCAATAGTTCCTTCATACATGTTATTTCTCATCTCAGTGTTATTTCTCATCTCAGTGTTCTTCATCAGGTTCGGATTAAAAAATGCCGCGTCTTATTTCTCATCCAAGGACATTGGGAGTTGCTTGCCTAATGCATTCTTCATGCATTCGACGATAGATTACTGTGCATACCAGCAACAAATCTTTGGAGTTTTAATTAGAGCAAGTTATAGATGTTTGTGCTCTGCGATTTCTAGTCCTACAATCATGTTATCATCCAAGCTACTTTGGATGGTATTGCATTAGCTTCTTTAGTCGTATATGAAAGACATGCTAAAACGTCGATACTTGTCAGTGAAGAACTTTATAGTGACAAAATGAGGGTGGAAAGGTGTACAAGGAGGTGAAAATAGCATATTTCGGAAAGTTATTCATGTCTTAGGAAATCACCTGTCTATTCTTTATGGGAATCCTATTCTCATTCTCCTACGTTCACGTGTCTCAAATGTTTTATTTTTAGGGGAAGTTTAGGTCTATATATGTATCCCTTAAAGTGGTTCCCGCTAGTTCTACGCAATTCAAGCTCTATCCGCCTCTCTGCCATTCTCTGAGTCTCTTCCTTTTTTGCGTCTCATAATCAAAGTGGTCTCGTTGCAATCTCACGTGTGGCTAGAAATATAGCTGTTACACCAAAAGAAGTGTAACTGTTACACCAAAACTAGGCGCAGACAACCATCCAGATTGACCTAATGCGGGAACCTACGACTTATTAATTCTTTGATTTTATGCTTACTACCTACGACTTATTAGTTCTATGATTTTATCCTTACTACCTACGACTTATTAATTCTATGATTTTATGCTTACTACCTACGACCAGTGTTATTAAAGGCGCACCTAGGCGCAAGGCACGCTCAGGCACAACATCCGCGCCTTGCCTAGCCTAGGCTCAGCGCGTTCAAGAAGGCGCGCGCCTGGACGGTCCAGGCGCAAGGCGCAACACGGCACGGGAGGCGCACGTCTAGGCGCAATTCTGCCTCACTCTCACCGAAGCAGCTTCTCTCTCACCTGCACATCGCCGCTGAAATCCTGTTGCTCCTGCCGCTGCTCCGGCCACTACTCCGGCCGACACTTCGCCTTGCTGCTCGAGCTCGACTGCTCCACCGAAGCAGCTTCTCTCTCACTTGCGCTGCCGCATCGCCTTTCCCGTAACGGGAATCCCGTTGCTGTCGAAATCTCGTCGCTCCGGCCGCTGCTCCAGTTGACACTGCAGCAGTTTCTCTTCGCCTTGCTGCTCGGCTGCTCCATCGAAGCAGCTTCTCACCTGCTGACCTGCACCAGTTCTTTTGCTGGTTCGTCACAGCCTTTTCGTAATGAAATGACATAGACGCCTTTATTAGTGCTATGTTTTGCTCTTCAAGTCCGCAAGGAAAGGACAATAATTGTCGATAGAAATGAAATCTTTTTGGACTTTATGATCCACAATATATATGATATGTTATTGTTGTTTAAAATTGCCACTACCGGTTGTTGATATATACATCTAGAATGTATTTATATATAGATAGGGCATATAAAATCTAACATGATGAAGTATTATACAATTCAGTTATTAAAAAGTGGAAGATTAACTGAAACGAAGTAGAACAATACTCTGAAAATAAGCTAATCAATACTTAATTTTATTGTTTTAATGCACTATTATTTATTTATTTTAATATTGTGCCTTGCTTCGAAAAGGCGCGCGCCTGCGCCTTGCGCCTAGGCTCCAGAGACCTTTTGCGCCTTAGGTGCGCCTGCGCCTTTAATAACACTGCCTACGACTTAATAATACCGAGAATACCTCCACCATATCTATGGTTTTATGCTTAAGTTACCTCTTCTAGTTATAACCAAAAAAGACTAGAGGTTTACTATAATCCTTTCACCACGACCTAAAATCCCCGCTACACCTCTCTCTTTTTAGCAGCGCGAAAGTGCGCATTGGGGTAGATGCCGCCGGTTCACGGTTTGGTATAGGTTGTGGATCTTCTTGGTTCCTTGTTCCTGTCGCGAGGGGTTCGCTACATCGAAGAAGTGGCTGGACATGTGGTCGATGATGATGATGATGATGATGGCCAGGCTCCAGATCTGCTTGATCTATGAGGGTGCAATGTTGCCCCTTTACGTGAACTCATTGCCGAAATTGGGGTTTCTTTCTGCCTCTCTCTTCTGGTCTTTTTAGATCCTCGTTTCTGGGCCGCGGGTTGGATTGCCAGTTCAGTTCTAGCAGCTTGGGGCAATTTCATTGGATCGTTGGGCCATTTGCGTTGTAGAAAAACGTAGCATATGGAGAATGCTCGAAACGTATTTGCTTCCTTAATAAACTGTATTTATCGATGATTATTCACCAGACATAAATTTACTAAGAGGGAAAAAGTATGAAAAACCGAAGTTAAAAACATGTTTGCCATAGGTGTCACGAACGGATACAAACAGTTACGACATGTAAAAGGCTCTAAAAGTGTCATTTAACAGTTAGCAAACCGAGAGACACCGTGAATGTGCAAATAGTTATGGCATTTTATATACTCTAAAATTGTCATTTAACGATTACCAAATCGAGAGACACCATAAAGAGATGCCATTTGAATTTAAGCAGAAGTTGTGGAAAATTATGTTAAAATCCTAACAGTCACACATTTTTCGCTCGTACCAGTTTGAATTTGTCGCAAAAAGAAATGTTGGGCTCGAGGTGAGGGCTTCTAACGACTATGCGCAAGTGCAAAGTGTGTAAATAATGCCTTTACGCCATCGGCGGCGCATGTGTCGATGGCTGCAAATGCATTGTCAGGCGTACTTTGTATTTCTCGGACAATATACAGCATCACATGGCCACTTATATACGAGATTATATCCGTAACCTTTTCATTTTTCAAGTAACGTGAGAATCCATATTTTGACCCTTTTCACCCCTTATTTATTCCAAACTTCGAGATATTATATTTTCTTAACCATTCAATGAAATTAAGTGATTCTTTTTGGACATTATACCTTGAATTCCACACTTTGGAATCTAAAGGTCCAAAAGTGAAAATTTCTCAACGCGAACAACTTTTGGCTGCTAACCGTGTTTTAGGAATCTTTTTCCAATCCCGTATAGTGACAATTAATAGTTACTAAATACTTCTATTGACTTAGTCCCTCCGTTTCACAAAAATTGATCATATTTTCTTTTTAGGCCGTCCGACAAAAAATTGCTCATTTTCAAATTAAGTAAGATTCTTTAGCTACTTTTACATATTTATCCTTTTTACATTTATTTTATTCTATTTCTCTCTACACATTTAAGTCTCCATCAACTCATTTTATCTCTCCTAGTACACTTTTTTACACATTTTTATTCATTTCTATCTCCACATTTAATATTCCACTAACACATCTTCCCTATCTTGGCTCACTTTCTTCCGTCTCTGAAGGGCTAGATTGTGAAACACACAATATATCAGTTAAATCTTTAATCTGGGTGCACAAAAAAAAAAAAAATCGATCAAATTATGTCAGACGGAGAGAGTATATGCTAATACTTTTAGCGACAATTCTAATTTGCTTTTACCCAATGAAATTCTTCAAACATACCTAAAAAAAATCAGGGCAAATTACACTTATATCCCTGAGGTTTAGGGGTAATTACAGCCAAGGACAATAGTTTGGACAAATTACACTTATGTCCATTGACCAAACGGAATCTTAAAAACCCTAACGGTTTTAATGAAAAGACTTTATTACCCCTGAGTTGGAACCTTATTTATTTTTCAATGCCATTATTTCATCTTCTTATTTTTAATGCCATTAATGTCATTACTCCCCCCCCCCCCCCAAGCCCATTTGGCCATTTCTGTCTGACAGCACCCCTTCGCCTGTCGCCTTCCCCTTCCCCTTCCCCTTTCCCGTCGCCTTCCCTCGAGATGGCAGCTGAGGCGTTGGTGATGGCACTCGGTGAAGGAGCGTGGGGCTACTGATCGGAGTTACTGGCCGGCGACGGGCTGCTGATCGGAGTTGCTGGCCGGCGACGGGCTGCTGACCGGACGGTTGCAGTGGTAACGGCACGATCGCATCGGCGCGATGCTCGCAGAGGCACGATGAAGGGGCATTTCGGTGAAGGCGCGGGGAACGGAGTTAGTCGCCGGCGACCGCGTGTGCTGCCGATAGTGGGGCTGCCATGGCGTGTAAGAGGGAAGGGACTGCCGGCGTGGGGCGAGGGGAGGGGGCTGTCGGCGTGGGGCGAGGGGAAGGGGCTGCCGGCGTGGGGTGAGGGGAGGGGGCTGTCAGCGTGGGGCGAGGGGAAGGGGCTGCCGGCGTGGGGCGAGGGGAAGGGGCTGCCGATGAGTTAGCCGGGGAAGGCATTGGATATTTTTCAAGAAAACCCTAATTTGAACATTGGATATTTTTCAAGAAAACCCTAATTTGAACATTAAATATTTTTCAAGAAAACCCTAATTCGCAAATTAGGGTTTCAAGAAAATCCTAATTCGCAACTCAGGGTGTCAAGAATATCCTAATTCGCAAATTAAGGTTTCAAGAATATCCTAAAACTAAAAACTGATAAATAAATCATATATAATAATAAACAGATATTTTCAATATATACAGTACAAGGGGTAGTATCGTCATTTTAAAAATACATATTGATGACATCATACAAAAAGTACAATTTTTGGATGGAACCCTAACGGACACGGCTGATACATTTTAAAAGTGTTTGGTCACGGAATGTTACATTTTGAAACTTGTTGTCCTTGACTGTAATTATACCGAAACCTCAGGGATATAAGTGTAATTTGCCCAAAAAAAAAAAAACACAACTAAACAATACACAATCTTGAAGGGATATATTGTCCATGTTATTGTCATTATCATCATCATCATCATCGTAATAATAATTTCGTTGACACAAAGGCAGGGCAGGAGTGTTTCTTATCAACCATGCAATGCAACCTACCACCAATTGAATAAAGCAATGAGTTTCACACTTTGCAGACAGATTCAATGTCTTTCAAGTGTGTGTGCGTCTGCGTATTTGTTTACCGGTTTCAATTTCAAACCGCGTCCCCACGTTCCTATTGCTGCAATTGGGTCAAATATCATCAACATGGATCTACTATTCTCCAATGCACTTCCCTTGGTCTCTCTCTGTTTCAATTCTTTTCACAACCACAACCACAACCACAACCACCCCTTTCTTCTCTTTTCCTCCCAGCAATAGCAGATTGATTAAGTTGTGGGCCAAAGTGGTCTCGACCTGGTGGGGCAAGAGGAGGCAGCTCCATCGTTTCCACATGTTCAGCCCTCCCCACACTGTGTATGCCCTCCTCTCAAAAGATCTTTTGTAGTAAAGAGAAATAAACGCTGAGGAATGACAGGGAAATTTTGACTTCAGAGGTCGGAGATGGTGCGAGAACCATAAACGGGTTGTGAAATTGGTGTGGTACGTACAACCGACGAGCGTTCTAACTTTATCATGGTGCGGATATCTAATCTTACCCACAGAAAACAAATTAGATTGATGTGCACTACCACGCATGAAGCTTCCTTGAACTTGTATGAAAAGATACCAACAGCTGCTTACAGTGAGTTGTGGAGCCATATCACATTCACCACCAAACTATGTCCTCTGTCTCCATAGTGTTGTTCCAATTTCATTTGGTGTTTTCCCAGTGATACTTTAAAAAAGTTACGATTTACTCTATAAGAGTGTATATTGCACTATTACGAAGGGAGACCAAATATGCACACAGAAAGAACCGTATCCAATTTTTCTTTTTTGTCAAATTAGAAATCTAAAACCATCTTTTATTGTTATTTTTTCTAAAAATTTAAGCCGTTAAAAAATGAGTTTAACAATGTTATCTTGCTAAAGGCGTTATCATATCTTGGATGTGGGTGCGGGGTGCTGAGCAAAAGAAGACTTTTTTCTTAGACGAATTGTGGTCTCCAACTTTAGTCAATTCAGCACATATATAGCCATCACGATTCAAATGCAGATATCTCCTGATGGAGCGTCACTTGGGTGAAATTGGCAACAGGGGTTACTGGTATGGTCAACTAATGCGCTTCTTCGTGTGTGCAAACTTGAAAGGGCGAGGCCTCACGCCCTTTCCCAAATCAAGTCTGTCCACCACTCGGTCCCGTGAAGGTGGACGTGCCACGTCCAACCTTCATCTAAACGAATAATGTTTGAACGTGAATGTGGTAAAGCTGATGTGACCGGTGAACCTTAGATAATCTCCGGTTATCCCAGAATCAATGAATTACAAGGAGAAAAAGTGGAAAGAATAGAATGGCCGCACACGAAAAAACTTGGTCGTAACGGTGAAATCACGTTGTTGTTATTATTATTATCGCTAAATCAAAGTGCACGAAATTGCAACTGTAGTGATTCGTGTTAACAGCTTCCCCGTCAATAAGGGTCTGACCGTCCCTTTTCCTAGGTTTGATGTTTTATAAGCATGAGAGCTCCACTCCCTTTAGAAGCATCTTTTAAAAAGGATATATTGGAAGGAAAAAAGTGCAGCCATAGGACATTTGCCAATATTCTTTGTAGGAAATCGTTTCCGAAAATTAATATAATATGTAATCAAGATCGTATAAGAAAATTTGAGTAGAGAAAATTATAAAAATATTTTTTTACCTCTTAGTTGTGAGTATGAAAAACACATTTACGTCAATCCTCTTAGAAATGCGGCATTGTTCTTATCATGCAAGGTACCATTAAGGATTCAAAGGATCTATCTTGAACGCTTTAGAAACAAATATACTACTACTTGGTTGAAGTGCAGACTAGGTCACTTTCTATAAGACAGTTCGTGCTCCTACGGAATATACCAGTGCAATAGGTTCTAACGTGCAACCTCCAGGATACAACATCGCATCTTTTCTTCACTGTAACTTCTCTAAGTTTGCATCACTTGAGAGAAGTTGAAACTTCACCCAATACCTTTCTTTTGCCCAACAAAAACATAACAATTGTTCTCACGCTCTTAAGAGAACATGACCACGTAATCATAAGCTTTTATACATTTATCTTTGCAAGAAGACTTGTAAGTAAGAAAAACATGGACATGTGAGTAGGGAAATATAAAGGACCAGGTCTCTTAAGACACGAGCTCTACTGTATGTTGAGTAGAAAATAAAAAAGCTTGTAACATACACACAAAAATCTCTTCTTGCAAAAACTAGAAGAATAACCTTTACATATACTTGTAGTTAAGTGATACAGTTAATCTTTATAATATGGTATTATTGTGCCAATAACTATTGTTGTAAACTATTTGCAATGCACACTTATGGACCAATAAAAGAGATATAAAGCAAGATGGTGTTTAATATTTGTAACGGTCCAATAATAATAAATTAATTATTGCTTAAAAAGATTTTACAAAAGAGATAAAATTTGTTTTTAAAAAAATACTCCAAAATTATTTCTCTCTCGATTGTGTATCATATACGGATTCATTCGGCATTTGCGCATCCAAGACCTTTCGACAGCCATTACAAGGCTTAACAACCATGGAATTGTTGTATAATAACCCCTGTGGCTGATGGCTACAGATCGACTTGCTTCCATGTTGATATAGCTAAAAATACCCCTCCAATCTACGGACGACACGTGGCGGTCATGACGAGTAACCCGTACCGACTCACTACCGATATGGCACTTACCATATCGGTCATCAGACAGAATCCTAAAAAGACTCTGACTCTATCAGCTCAGATTGACATAAGGATCTTCTAAGATCCTAATTGGATTCTGATTAGAGTTGGTCAAAGCTCAGTCTCACTAGGATTCCACCTCCTACCACTATATAAAGGGGTCATGCCCCTCAGGTAAACCCAAGTTCACACATATACACATTGTGTCTTTATTGCTTCTCAGAGTTCTACATCGTTAGCCCTCTCTGACTTAAGCATCGGAGCGTTCCCCCGCCGGAACCCCACCCGGCGGTAACTCCGTGTTCTCTTTTGCAGGCCTGATTTCTGGTGCTGTTCCCGATCCAGTTTTTAGCTGCAACAGATTGGCGCCATCCGTGGGACCCTACAGGGAACATGGCTAACCACTCTTCTTCCGATGACTCTTCACAGAATCATCATGCACGAACTGACGACTCTCATCGACCAGGTCATTCTCATGATCAGCGCTCGACCCCTCTGCGTCGTCGTCACACCAGTTCTTCCGAAGATAATTACGTCAACGTAACATCTGCTACTCCCGAATCAGAAGCTAGACCCCGGAGAAACAAATCTCCAACGTCTACTCTGAAAAACGGTGACCTTCGCCATCGCTTGAACCGTCAGCTGTTCAAAACACCACATGATAACCTTACCAAGGAAATCCACGAACTGAAGGATGTTGTAAACACTCTTCAACAAAAGCTGGACAGGGTAGCGGCTCCACAGTCCACTCACCATTCCCATCTTGATCCTAGCGACCTTCGTCTTCGCCTCACCTCCAGATCAAGCTACGGCCGCAAGTATCAATCAACGGCCGATCCAACTTATGATCCCAGAGTTAAAAACGGAGATCATAGGACCAGGAGTGGATCATGCTATCGACGGGATCCATCAGTCAAAGGAAGTACCAACTCCTCTCCCAGACGAGTCGCCCGAGCTGAAACCCCTCGAAGATCTGTCCACAGGAAGGCGACGCCTGAGTATCGTTCCCAAGAACGAGATCCCTGGAAGGTGGTATCAAGATATCGTTCCCCAGAACGATCTCTCCCAAGGGACGAATCTGGATATCCTTTGTCCGACGCGATTGAGAAAGCTAAGTTACCTCCAAACTTTCGAATGCCTCAATGTGACCATTACGACGGGACTGGAGATCCAGGAGAACATGTGTATCAATTTGAAACCAACATGCTACTCCTCCAAGTTTCAGATGCCGTCATGTGTAGAGCTTTTCCCACTACTCTCAGAAAAGCCGCGCATGCATGGTTTAAGTCTCTTCAACCAAGATCCGTCCACTCCTTTAGCCAATTATCGGATCTCTTCCAAAAACACTTTGTAAGTAGTCGCTCCCGAAGGAAGAATTCGGCGAGTTTACTAAACATTGTGCAAGAGAAAAACGAGTCTTTGGCAGGCTTTGTCGGACGGTTCAATGCAGCAACTCTCGAGATCGATAATCTAGACGAGTCTGTGAAATACACCGCCTTTCTCCGCGGTCTTCGTCCGACATCCAAGTTTGCCTTCTCCGTAAACAAAAGTCCTCCAGGCAATATGAGAGCCCTACTTGAGAAGGCAAACAAATATATTCAAGCTGAAGAATACCTGGAAACTCACAGAGGGCGACATGGAGAAGAGAAGGAGGACAAGAAGAAAAGATCTCGAGAGATAACTCCTCAGGGGGAAAAAAATCTAAGCGTGAAGAACGAGGTCCGCGGAACCAGTTTGCTACAGAAAACTGGACGCCCCTCAATTCCAAGCCATCACAGATCCTCCATGAGATCAAAGACAGCCAATCTCTCCAGTGGCCGGACAAGTTGAGATCCCGACCGAATAAAAGAAACAAGGATTTATGGTGTCACTTCCACAAAGATCATGGCCACACAACCGATAATTGCGGGACACTTAAAGCAGCAATTGAAGCTCTTATCAAGCGTGGCCAATTGAAAAAGTTCATAGCTCCAAGAGAAGGTCGACAGCAAACCCCACCGGTAGAAGAAAACAGAGCCGATCGAGAAGAGAATGCGGGTATAATCAACACTATATCTGGAGGTTTAGCCGCAGGAGGCTCATCAGGACAAGCTCGGAAAGCATATGCCAGAGAAGTGTGCATAACAAGTCACCCCCCAAATAAGAAACATAAGTCAATACCCGCACCGGTGATAACCTTCTCCGATGAAGATTTAAAGGAGGTAAAGACCCCTCACGACGATCCGTTAGTCATCACGATAAAGGCAGGAAATTTCGATGTGAAACGTGTCTTGGTCGATAACGGAAGCTCCGCAGAAGTCTTGTTTTACGACGCGTTCAAGAAGATGAACATACCAACGGACCGTCTCCGAAAGATGGATACACCGTTGTATGGATTTTCCAATCATCCAGTTGCAGTCGAAGGAATTATCACGCTCCCGGTTACACTCGGCACACCTCCGACACAAGCCAACTTCATGCTCGATTTTGTGGTGGTAAAGGTCCCCTCAGCATACAACGCAATATTGGGACGACCAGCACTCAATCAGTTTCAAGCTGTAGTGTCAACTTATCACCTCAAAATGAAATTCCCCACGGAGCAAGGGATTGGAGAGGTCAAAGGCGACCAAACTACAGCTCGTCAGTGCTACGTAACTTCATGCCGATCAAAAAGCAAAGAAGCACTCATTATAGAAGACCTTCGGGAAGATACAAAGATACAAAGGGGAGAACCTGTTGAAGACCTTATCAGCATCGAAGTATATCCCGGAGAAGAAAGCAAGACAGTTCGGATTGGTTCAAATCTTAAGGAAAACACCAAACTCGAGTTGGTGAACCTGCTAAGAACCTATGCGGACATCTTCGCATGGACAGCTGCAGATATGCCTGGGATTGATCCTGAAGTTATTACCCATAGGCTGAATGTTGATCCATTCAAAAAACCTGTCAAGCAGAAGAAAAGGACTTTTGCGCCAGAGAGACAAGAAAAGATTGAAGGAGAAGTAGATAAACTCCTAACGGCCAACTTCATTGAAGAGGTCCACTACCCAGATTGGATTGCCAACGTAGTCATGGTTCCTAAATCAGGCGAGAGATGGCGAATATGTATCGATTACACGGATCTCAACAAAGCGTGCCCGAAGGATAGCTACCCACTCCCAAGAATAGATCTTCTTATCGATTCTACGTCGGGCCATGAACTGCTTAGTTTCATGGACGCATATTCTGGTTATAACCAGATTATGATGCACAAAGACGACGTCTCCAAAACTTCGTTCATCACAGAGAGAGGATTATACTGCTACAAAGTGATGCCCTTTGGACTCAAGAATGCCGGAGCAACGTACCAGCGTCTGGTGAACATGATATTTCGAGACTTGATTGGGAAGAACATGGAAGTTTATGTCGACGATATGCTCGTCAAAAGCATAAAATCTGAATTCCATGCCAAAGACTTGAAAGAAACTTTTGACATCCTTCGAAAGTATAGAATGAAGCTAAATCCACTCAAGTGCGCTTTCGGAGTCGCATCAGGAAAGTTTTTGGGATTTATAGTTTCTCAACGGGGGATCGAAGCGAACCCAGAGAAGATCCAAGCTATCCAAAGCATGACGTCCCCAAAAACAGTCAAGCAAGTACAAGAGTTGACAGGAAGGGTTGCAGCCTTGGGAAGGTTCATGGCCCGATCAGCTGAACGGTGCTTGCCATTCTTCAAAGCCATCAGAAGAGCAAAAAGTTTTACTTGGACAGACGACTGCCAGGAGTCGTTTGACGAACTCAAGACTTATTTAAGTTCTCCACCCCTACTGTCAAAACCACTTTCAGGTGAAGACTTATTCCTATACCTCTCAGTCACAGACGTCGCAGTCAGTACTGTTTTAATTAAAGAGGAAGATGGAGTTCAGAAACCCATCTACTACATTAGCAAAGTCTTGCAAGATGTAGAGACCAGATACCTAAAGATCGACAAGATCGCACTAGCCCTTATCATATCGGCCAGGCGTCTTCGACCATACTTCCAGTCTCATACTATTATTGTACTGACAGACCAACCACTTAGAAAAGTTTTACTGAGCCCAGAGGCTTCAGGAAGACTAGTCAATTGGTCCGTAGAGTTGGGTGAATTCGACATCCAATACCAGCCTCGCACGGCAATCAAAGCTCAAGCCTTGGCAGACTTCATTGTAGAGTGTACACTGCCTGAAGACCCTCCTCAATTACTAATTTCCGAAGTTTCGGATCCCTGGAATCTTTATGTAGATGGTTCTTCAGCTATTGGCAGTAGCGGAGCGGGGATTATTCTTATAAGTCCAGAAGGATTTACCATCGAATACGCACTTCGCTTCGGCTTCCAAGCCTCGAATAACGAAGCAGAGTATGAGGCCCTTCTTGCGGGGATAAGGTTAGCACACGCCTTAAAGGTGGACTCCTTATCAGTTCACAGTGATTCCCAACTGGTGGTCAATCACGTCTTGGGTGATTATGAAGCCAGAGATGAAAGAATGGCTCAATATCTCGACTTAGTTAAAACAACAGCGGTGAAGTTTCAAAACTTCACCATTCGCCAGATTCCAAGGGATCAGAATGCTCAGGCAGATGCATTATCAAGGCTCGCTTCCATTGAAGAAATTGATGTCCGACGACCGGTCTACCTTGAGTTCCTCAAAGACCGCAGTATCGGTTCTCAAGCTAACATTGAAGTAATAGATCAAGAACCTTGCTGGATGGACACAATCATGAAATACCTGTCCACAGGCGAATTACCAAGTACAAGAAGCGAGGCCAGAAATCTTCGTATCAAAGCTGCGCGATACGCCATAGTGGAAGGTACTTTATACAAGAAATCGTTCAGCCTTCCATACCTCAGATGCCTGCGTCCATCAGAATCCCTCTACGCATTACAAGAAGTTCATGAAGGGATATGTGGCCAACATCTTGGAGGAAGAACATTAGCACAGAAAATCCTAAGACAAGGATATTACTGGCCTACGATGCAGAAGGATGCGATCGACTTCACACGAAGATGCGATAGATGTCAGAGGTTCGCACCGGTCTCTCACACACCGGTTGCTCCTTTAACTGCGATTGTTTCCCCCATCCCTTTTGCTATATGGGGAATGGATCTCCTGGGACCTTTTCCCATGGCGTCCGGACAACGACGATTTGTGATTGTAGCGATAGACTACTTCACCAAGTGGACCGAAGCAGAATCTCTGGCTACCATTACTTCAGCCAAATGTGAGGACTTTTTTTGGAAAAATGTCGTCTGCCGTTTCGGAGTGCCAAGAGCTTTGGTGGTTGATAACGGAAAACAGTTTGACAACAACAATTTCCGAAGCTTTTGTGCGAATCTTTCAATTGATTTGAGATTCACTTCTGTAGCTCATCCACAATCCAATGGTCAGACTGAAAACATGAATCGAAACATCTTGCAAGGGTTGAAGAAAAAGCTAGATGAAGCTAAAGGAGCATGGGTAGACGAACTCCCTAAAGTGCTATGGGCTTATCGAACAACCCCACACTCAGTTACCGGAGAAACACCTTTCTTACTCTGCTACGGAACGGAAGCAATGTTACCAGTCGAGATAGGAGTCCCAACAATACGGGCCTTACACTTCAACGAATTAAGTAACGAAGATGGACTCCGAGCAAATCTTGATTTGGTAGATGAAGCTCGAATTCAAGCCCATGCACGATCTGTCGTCATAAAACAACGAGTGGCACGATATTACAATCGGAGAGTCCGATCCAAACAGTTCAGCGACGGAGATCTGGTCCTTCGCAAACTCGAAGTTTCGGATCCAAAAGCAGCGACGGGAAAGTTATCTCCAAACTGGGAAGGACCCTACCGTGTTATAAAGGTGCTCAAACCGGGCGCCTACGCACTAGGGAAACTTTCTGGAGAACCCATCCCTCGCACTTGGAATGCTGAGAACCTGCGCAGATATTACCAGTAGTGTCTCGACAGGAGCCAAAACACTTCCTTTTTTGGGGGATAAGGGGCACAGACCTTATCAAAACTCCAACATCTTAAAAATAATCTTGAGCAGATTGTTTCGAATAAATGGGTTGTTAAGCAATCCAATGTAAACTTTATTTTCTACTCTATTAATAAAGTTATTCTTTCTCAGTATTGTTGTAATAGAAGCTTAGCCAAAACATTCTGTCCGAACAGAGTGACGGCCGAACACTCTGCCCGAACAGAGTGGCAAGCTTAGCCAAAACATTCTGTCCGACCAGAGTGATGGCCGAACACTCTGCCCGAGCAGAGTGACAAGCATAGCCAAAACATTCTGTCCGAACAGAATGACGGCCGAACACTCTGCCCGAGCAGAGTGACAAGCATAGCCAAAACATTCTGTCCGAACAGAATGACGGCCGAACACTCTGCCCGAGCAGAGTGACAAGCATAGCCAAAACATTCTGTCCGAACAGAATGACGGCCGAACACTCTGCCCGAACAGAGTGGCAAGCTTAGCCAAAACATTCTGTCCGACCAGAGTGATGGCCGAACACTCTGCCCGAGCAGAGTGACAAGCATAGCCAAAACATTCTGTCCGAACAGAATGACGGCCGAACACTCTGCCCGAGCAGAGTGACAAGCATAGCCAAAACATTCTGTCCGAACAGAATGACGGCCGAACACTCTGCCCGAGCAGAGTGACAAGCTTAGCTAAAAACATTCTGTTTAAACAGAGTGATGGCCGAGCACTCTGCTCGAACAGAGTAAGAGATTTAAAACCAAAACATTCTGTTTAAAACAGAGTGATGGCCGAGCACTCTGCCTGAACGGAGTGTATAACTCTTGAGTTTTCAAAATACAAGAGAAGCCAGGCGGATTAGCTACAGATCTAAGTCCGTGAAGAAACAAAAGTTAATGGGGGCATCGTCACTCCACCAAAACTTTTGTATCTTCGAAATATAAGCCAAGCGAGAGTGCTTGACCTCTTTGCCGACTCTTTAAGTGACGATTAAAGGGTTTGAGTCAAAGTAAAAGCAAATAATACTGTGTGAATGGTAAAACACAAAACCATGACAAACACATAGTAAAAGTTAAAAATGCTGGTGCGTTAAAGATAAGAGTTTTACATAGAAGCCCTTAAGAGGGCAGTGAAAACTTGTCTCAGCAAAATAAAGAGGCTAGCTACAAGTCTAAGCCTCAGGGGCATCACAAGAAGGACCTTCGCCTGGAAGATCAGAAGCTGCGACATCTCCCGCCTCTGGAGGCATAACAGTCTCCCCAGATGGTGACCCAACCGCAGGCAGAACGAAACCATCCAAGGGGATATCAGGAAAGCGATCAGCAAACATCTCCTTGGCCTTCACAAAGCCAAGCTCATAAATCTCCAGACCGTCTTCGGTCCGCTTCTTCAGCCATTCATCCCCCGCGTTTCCCTCCAGGAAATCGCGAATGCCTTGGTCTCGAGCTTTGATCACCTCTTCTGCAGCCCTCTTCTTAACTCGATCCAGTTTCTTCTCCAGAGTCGCAATCCGATCGAGATGATCTTCCTCACGTTTGCTCAGCTCTTCAGCACGATGGGTGGCATCCTGTGCTTCCTTAACAGCTTCCCTTGTCAGCTGGGCCTCCTCGGCCGCCACCTGCCTTGCCATCTCGAAGCGAGAAAACATCTCTGATCCACTGGCGTACATCTAGAATGAAGATAAAGATCATCAGCTGAAAGAAACTGGAAAACATCTCCATATAACCTAGTTGAAGCAAAAGACGTTACCGTATAGACAGCCTGGGCAAAGGAGCAGGCAAAAGTCTCGTGGGTCTGATTCTGGAAAACCTCCTTGTCTCGAGGAAGAATTCCATGACGAAGATGCTGCTCCGAGATCTGACTGTCCGGCATCCCGAGATCATCACGCCTAAGTGCCCACCGCGGCCTAAAGATGGGATCATCCTCAATAGAAACTTGATCAAGTATCTGGGGAGAGCGTTCTGAAGGAGTGACTCTAGTCCTCTTAGGAGCAGGAGGTAACTCCACACTTGGCTGCTTCTCCTTTCGTTTCCCCTTAGCCTTCTGAAGAACACCAAGGAAGCTTCCTTGCTGCGGCTTTCCACCACCACTTGCCATTTCTGCAATGAAGAAAGAAGTCAATACGGGAATAAATATTGAACACAAGTCTAATTCAATATCTCATGCGAAACACACCTAAAGGAACGGTCTCAGCAGATGACACGCTAGGAATAGCAGGAAGAGGAGGAATCAGAAGACCAGCTGGAATGGGCTTTGGAGGTATCATCTTCGCCCACTCCAATTGCTCTTCCGAAAGAGGCTCATCTATGCAGAGACCACCTCGAAGTTTAATATGACTAAGTATGTGCTTAGTCAGACTATTGGGAGTAGGCTTGCCAGGATTTTCGAAATCCTTACAATAAGGGTTCCACACTTTGTCAAAAGGAAGGTCCCCCTTGTCCATTTGGCCAACGAAGAAGTATCTCGAATGCCAACCTTTATTCGACTTCGGCCCTCCCTTCAGAAGTCGTTGCCTACTGTGAATATAATACCATCCTGGAGAGTTGGCAACTCCTTTGACAAAACAGACTTCAAAGAAGACTCTCATAAAATCGGTTACATCTGGTTTGTAACCTGAAGTCTGAACCAAATATATGAGACCAGCAAGCTTCCTCCAACCATTTGGAACAAGCTGCCCAGGAGCCATACGATAATGCTCAAAGAAACGAAGAGCGAAAGGGTGAAGAGGAAATCTATATCCAGACTTCACCTGCTCTTCGTAGACACCTGTTTCAAATTTCGTGCCATAGTTTGCTGGTTCACCCAAACCAGGAAGACGAGCATACCAACCTTCGGGGAGAGGATATTCCCGAATCAAATCCTGCAAATCTTCAGTCGACATCTTACTAGACTTTTCGTCAGCAGTATACCAAGGCTTTGGATTAGCCTTTTCTTCGGCCTGATCCTTTACTTCTCCTAAAGGATTCCCCCCAGATAAATATTGTGAAGGTTGTGAAGATGAAGGTGGTAATAGTTGTGAGGATGAAGGTTGGAATCGTCGAGAGAATAAAGGTTGGAACGGTTGAGAAGTTGAAGGTAGTGGGGGTTGTGGATTTGAAGTCCCAACTTCACTTCCTGAAGTTGCTACTCGTTCTGAACTCGAAGACGAACTACTACTCGAAGACGAACTATCAGACATGTTTTCTACTTCTACTGCAAATATGAGACTACAACAAACTTGAAGTGCTGAACAGAAAGGGTAGAGGGAAAGACTTACTTGCAGAATAATGAGCTCCCAAAATTTCGAGTGAAGGAAAAATGAAGTGGAAGTTCTCTTTTATAGAGAAACGCCAAATAACCGTTCTAGGGAAACGCAACGGTTCATATGCCTGCAACGTGTCACAAGCTGAAGAGAGCAGAAACCTGAAAATTTTCAAAAGGATTCCCGCTCAAATCCTCGCACGTGACACATTGGAACGTGTCCGAAAAGATTCGTGCCCGAGCAGAATCGTGTCCGAACACTCTGCCCGAACAGAGTGAACGTGTCCGAACAGAATCGTGCCCGAGCAGAATCGTGTCCGAACACTCTGCCCGAACAGAGTGAACGTGTCCGAACAGAATCGTGCCCGAGCAGAATCGTGTCCGAACACTCTGCCCGAACAGAGTGAACGTGGCCGAACAGAATCCTGCCCGAGCAGAATCGTGTCCGAACACTCTGCCCGAACAGGGTGAACTCGTCCGAACAGGATCGTGCCCGAGCAGAATCGTGTCCGAACACTCTGCCCGAACAGAGTGAACGTGTCCGAACAGAATCGTGCCCGAGCAGAATCGTGTCCGAACACTCTGCCCGAACAGAGTGAACGTGGCCGAACAGAATCCTGCCCGAGCAGAATCGTGTCCGAACACTCTGCCCGAACAGAGTGAACGTGTCCGAAAAGATTCGTGCCCGAGCAGAATCGTGTCCGAACACTCTGCCCGAACAGAGTGAACGTGTCCGAACAGAATCGTGCCCGAGCAGAATCGTGTCCGAACACTCTGCCCGAACAGAGTGAACGTGGCCGAACAGAATCCTGCCCGAGCAGAATCGTGTCCGAAAAGATTCGTGCCCGAGCAGAATCGTCTCCGAACACTCTGCCCGAACAGAGTGAACGTGGCCGAGCAGAAGTTTGTCCGAGCAGACTGCCCGAGCAGAGAATGCTCGTTCGAACAGATGTTTGTCCGAACAGATTGCCCGAACAGCATCTCGTCCGAGCAGAACTCCGTCCGAGCAGATGTGCGGGCGAGCGGAAGGTTGTCGGAGCAGACTGCCCGAACAGAATGCTCGTCCGAACAGAAGTTCGTCCGAACAGAAGTTCGTCCGAACAGAATATCGTCCGAACAGAATGCTTGTCCGAACAGAATCTCGTCCGAGCAGAATTCCGTCCGAGCAGATTTACGGCCGAGCAGAATTCCATCCGAGCATATTTATGGCCGAGCAGAATCTCGTCCGAGCAGAATATCGTCCGAACAGATTCATGTCCGAACAGACTGCCCGAACAGAATCTGGTCCGAGCAGAATTCCGTCCGAGCAGATTTACGGCCGAACAGAATTCCGTCCGAGCAGATTCATGTCCGAACAGAATCTCGTCCGAGCAGAATACTCTTTGAAATTTGGAAATATTGACAAACGGATTCAATTCTGTTTTTGGCGTATTCCGCTATCACCAGTGGAAAAAGTGTGCTTTCACCCGCTTCATTAAAGCTGGTAAAAGCAGGGGGCATATGATATAGCTGAAGAGCCCCCTCCAATCTACGGACGACACGTGGCGGTCATGACGAGTAACCCGTACCGACTCACTACCGATATGGCACTTACCATATCGGTCATCAGACAGAATCCTAAAAAGACCCTGACTCTATCAGCTCAGATTGACATAAGGATCTTCTAAGATCCTAATTGGATTCTGATTAGAGTTGGTCAAAGCTCAGTCTCACTAGGATTCCACCTCCTACCACTATATAAAGGGGTCATACCCCTCAGGTAAACACAAGCTCACACACATACACATTGTGTCTTTATTGCTTCTCAGAGTTGTACATCGTTAGCACCCTCTGACTTAAGCATCCGAGCGTTCCCCCGCCGGAACCCCACCCGGCGGTAACTCCGTGTTCTCTTTTGCAGGCCTGATTTCTGGTGCTGTTCCCGATCCAGTTTTTAGCTGCAACACATGTTTTGGGGCCTTCATCTTTTGTACCAAAGTGCGCCACAAGAAGTTTCCTTTCACAATGACCAACAAAGTGTCATTCAGAACTCTTTTGTGTACGTACGACAATCGTTTTATAGGCAGTACCAAACGTGTTACCTACAAATTTTCAGCTCCTCCCATGGATCATATCTTTATTGTAGATTTGCTTCTCTAGTTTTATGCTTGGGGATCAATTGAATATGTCAAATAAGTGCTAACACTTCTGCACAATTAGGAGAGTTCCATAAATTAGAAACAAAAGTCTCATATAAATTGCAAGTTTTTTTTTTTTCTAAGCAAATTTCATTAAAATACATTACCCATTACAACCTAAGGCGATATCCGAACGAGTATTCCTGGAACAACTAAAACAACGCATCCAAACATATGGTCTTGGAAAATGGCCCACATGGCCTTAGAGGAAAGTACAGTAAACATAAGGGCTACCCATATTTGGGATTACCAAATTAAGGGACAGCCAGAGGCGAGAAGATGCAAAGAATTGCATCAGATCCCTAACTCCCACTGAAACTGGGGCGAGAGCCATGGACCGCTTTAGGTGGCAGTTTACATTACTGCCGCGGCGGGAGTGTGCATCCTCCAACTCTCGCAAATCCGGCATCTTCAAGCCACAAGTTCTCCATTGCAAGTTTGATACTACCTGCAGAGTCCTTAGAAGTTAGGTACTCATTTTCCTAACTAGACTATGAAATATCATTTTTTATTCTTTTGGCAATTAACTATTAAATATTTAATCCTAGTTACAAATTCAATTATTTCTTCACAAAGAAGGGGGACAGCTGAAGTTGGTCAAACAACCTGGCTAAAGTTATTTTAGGCATGTTGCTCAACACTTTGACATGAAGGAACATCCCTGACAAATTCTAACACGTTGAATACTTATATCCATTACAGCGTATCCACTCATTCTATAGTAAATACATAATTTTTTTTTCTTGCAGTAATTGACCAATACAAATTTTCGCAATAGGGTGGACGAGAATAGAACTCAAACTTACTCCAAACACAATTTTTCGTCATTGATTTTCAATTACATAACGCTTACAAGTGATGGTAGTAGTTTTTTTTTTCCTTTTTTTTTTTTTTTTTTGGTTTAGTGCAAAAACTATGGGCTTACATTACACCGGGAAGACATTTACAAAGCTTATAAACGCAGTGTAGCATTTTTGGTAGAACCTATCCATACACATCTCAGAAAAAAACAGGAATAAGTCATTCCCAGGAATTATCAAAAAGTACAAATATACAGACCAGTGACTACTTGCAAATTTTTGCTAAGTAATCTGTTAAGAAATAGTCGCACGGTAACAAAATTAAAACAGAACGAACGAACTTGCAGTGGCCAGATGTGTCCAGTCGACCCAGGGATGCTCAGTCCACGCATTGCTGCTGCAAGATCCATGGAAGGGCTCAGTTTTAATAATGAGATGGTGCAAGTTCTTGTTATGGACAATCCCAAAGGCTTCCCGGATGGCCAGCAGTTCAGCATTAGCGCTTTGAGGTACTGCCAACATGTACAGAGAAACTTTCGATGTGATAGCCATGATGATCCTGCAAGATTTCCCCAATGCCAACAGCCCGTGGATTTTTAATTGTCAGGCCAACAAGGTTAAACTTGAACCATTCAATTGGTGGGATTGGCCAAGATATATGTAACAACACTTGCGCAGTTGCCGTTGGAGATAAAGGATCAGCCAAATTAATTCTCACAAATACGAAAAGTAAGACATGGAGAGAAACTGAAGATAATATATCTTAAAATTTCAATTTCATACTTCTCTTCTTTCTTCTTACATCATCTTACATCCTTTTATAGTACTTTTAAGTAACTCTTAAACATGTAATTAAGTTACCATTGACTCACTATTTCAATAACATATTAGTCCACTACTTGCACTAAGCACATATCACTAATGTACTTGTAACTTATGCACAACTAATACACTTTGATAACTCACTAACATGTCATACTAATCCCCACTCTAAAGAGCTAAAAATCAAGTTTATTTGGCAACACTCCCCTTTACATTTGATGTCTTCAAACATTATTCAACGCTGAGGGGCTTGATAAAGGCCAACAATGGTCTTCATCTCCAATTCCATCAATAGCAACAACCTTTTTTGTCATTTCTTTTTACGTGTATGGCATGTGGGTCATTTTCTTGTTATATCTCTAATAATATTTCATCATTTGTGTGCATATTGAACCTTGAACATTATCTCAAGACATTTCTTGCAGCTCCTCCTTATATAAGTAAGTGTATGAGTTTGGGTGACCATTTGGCACCAACAGTTTCTCCAGACCAAGGGGCGTTACAGAAAAAGTCATTGCATGTGTTATTGCCATCACCAAGAGGGTTATGTGGAATGAACTGGAAGTCAACTTCTTCATCCCTCATTTTTCCTTTCTCTCCCTCCCGCCAATAGCGTTTTGCCTCCACCATCACCCATTTTCCAGGTGCATGAGGGGTAAGTGCCTGCGTATAAGTATGGGTTTGTGCGCAGTGTATTAAATCTAGGGTTTAATTGTTTTTTCAATTTATTTGCGCCCTTCAAGATCTTAGGAGTCTATGGTTGGGCATTGGGTTTGGAGTTGGGCTCGTTTCCATCCTCCATCTTGTTGTCAGTAGGGCACGCATACGGGTTGCAAGTTGTTTGTGGTGGCTGTAATTAGGTTATATGCAGTGCTCGTCTCCTATATGCGTTTGGCTTTGGTTGGCCTCACCTTTTTTTATTTTGTGGTATGTTTTGTGGTCATTCACGGTGGTTAGGCACATGGTGGTCTGTTTTCTGGTAGTTCGCGGTGGTACGTGGTGGCTGTAGATAGGGTGGTCCGAGTGTCGTTCTCTCCTGCTACGTTCCCCATCCGCCCCCCCCCCCCCTCCGAATTTAGGTCCCCATCCTCCCTCTCGGTCTTTGTTTCTTGTTAGTACAATTGAAGTATTCTAAGGTCTCTATGAGAAACTTACTTGGTGTTAGTTGGTCTTTTTTTTTGGGGGGGGGGGGGGGTGATTTTTGTGGGGCTGAGGTTTGTGTGGTGATGCTCGATGACAATGATGCACCTTTGTGTTGTTTTTTATTGTCTAACGGGTTAGTGTTTGTTCTGGTGGTTATTAGTTAATGGTGGTGCAGTGGGGACTCGTGGAATTAAGTCATTTTCTTAATTCCACGAGTCCCCAACAAATACTATTCAATGCCTATGACCATACCGACTTAAATTGAGCTTTGGATTGCACAAAAAAATTTAGCCTTGATAACGAGGGCAAGAATGGAGATGGGTTTTTGATAGTGCATCCTCGAAAGCTTCGTACTATATGCTTGGTTAAGGAAGGAAATGCACTTAACATTGAGGACGCTACACTGTCGTGGATGCGTGATCATCCCTAAGTGTAGTCGGTGAGATTTCGCATTCGCGTGACATCAAAGAGGTAATTGACAACATGACATTAATAACTTTCTTGGCCTCGCTCATGACATATGAAACATATCCCTCGTCACCTGTCCCATTCTAACTAGTAGTTCAAAGTACCTATTCTGAGGACCCGTCTGGGAAATTTGAAGGATAGATGGGATGATTCATCACATAGACTAAGCGACATTCATTGATTATAACACTGAGAACTAAGCGGCTTGGCCACCAAAATATGGTAAGTATCATTTAAGCTTGCTTAGCTGTGGTGGGATCTGCCTAAAGTAATATAAAACATTCATGAGCAAAATAAAGTATCAACATTGTGGATGTATCACGAGTAGCCTGGTCGAAAGATCATGCCAGGAAATCCATATACAAAATAAAGAGGTAAAGGTCAATGGATTCCTTTACTTCTCATTAGCATCTTGGTCAAAAGATCACACAAGATAATCCATATACGAAATAAAGTGGTAGTGGGTAATGGATCCCCTTACTAGAGGCCTATTCTAAGAAAGATCGAGGTATTAGGTCCTCTATTAGAAAATAAAATTCTCTCTTCGTCTTTTCGAAAGATAGTACTTGGGTTCTCTCAATAACTAAAAAGTGGCCGTTCCCAAAATAGGTATTGTCGGGTCGGGTTAGTAGGCAGTTGAAGTGTTGTGGTGGTGATGTATTCTAAAGACTTCAAGGAGGGAGATTAAATATATTCAAAAGCAAATTGAAGGATTTTTTGTTGACATATTCAGCAATTATAGTTTATGGATCCAAATTACTCTCTCTCTCTCTCTCTCTCACACACACACACACACACACACACACAAAATCTTGGGATTCTCCCTTATATGCTCTTTAAATAAATTACTGTACCAATTGCATGATAATCTAATCAATTTTTCAATCATTTTAGTGTATGAGACGATATGACATTTTGCTTTATATCAAGTTTGTGTATCGATAAGTTTATGCTTCTTTATAACAGTAATTCATGACAAAGATAAGCAGGGACTATGATAATTTGTCAAACATAAGAAACTCTTAACAGAACTTTTACATCCAAACATTAAAGTGAAAAGCCTTATATTGGTCCACTAAAAGATCCGAATGGTGGAGACTTAAGGCTCTGTTTGACAACATTTTCTTTTCAGTTTCCAAAAATAAAAATAAAAATTAAAGAGCAGTTTAATTTTTTTTTGGCTTAATTGCACTGTAAACCCTATGTTTGCCAAAGAATTGCAACAAAAACCCTAAAGTTTACAACTCGACACCGAAGACCCCAAGGTTTGTGATATGTTGCAATGTCATGATTTTACTAACGGACGTGAGAAAATCCGCTACTTACCAAGGGTAAGATGGTCAGCTCATTAGTTTTTATTAGCTTGTCATCTTCCTCTTCCCTGAATGACCATCCCATCCCACCACCACTACCACAGAACACCACCAACATACATTCCATAATTCCACAGCCAACACCCAAAATCATAACCACCATGCACCTCTGGTAGCACTACCAACAACCACCACTGAAAATCATGTCAGTGGTGGTGGCTTTAACCAGTCCCCTGCCTAGCCATCCCAACCTCTATTTGCACCATAATAATCCAACCAATCCACCACTGCCACCAGTTTATAGCGTCGCCACTCATCAGCATAGCGACATCACCGTTATCCCACCACAAACAAGACATGGCCCTCCCAAGCCTTACCACCCATCACCACATCACACCATCATCAATGCCCCCACCCAAACCCATTTGGACCCTCAATTTCTTAGGGCTGTTACCTCGATGACAAGTCCTCTTTCACTTCCTTGAGCCAAAACCCTCTAAGCCATTAATTGGATTCGTCCAAACCACCTATAACTATCAAATGCCCAATTTAATTTGCATGTTTCTTAAGCAACCCATAAGGTCAACGATGACCTGAAGACAGACATAGGCTTATCGCCAGTTAGTGGTGGTGGTGGTTTAGTAGTGGTGGCGGTGGTTGGGCAATAATTGGTGGTGGTGGCGGCGGCAGATGAAGGAAGGCGGGGTTGGTGGTTGGGTGGCCATCTGGAATGGTGTTGGTGGGTTGTTGATGATGATACAGTGGGTGTTGGGTGGAGTTGGGTTGAGGGCAGGAGGAGAAAGAGCCGGTGAGAGTTTATGATTTTGTAATCTCAGACTAACAACATTCGGGCTAGACACGTGGTTTAATCTGGGCCATCGAAATTGGTTGAGATCTGACTTGTGCAAAATAACATAGAGAATGACTGAAAAAGATGAAATTACCCTTGAAAAGTAACGGAATCATTAACTCCCGTAAGTAAAATCATGACATTGCAACAGATAGCAAACCTTGGGGCCTTGGGTGTTGAGTTGAAAACTTCGGAGTTTGGTTGCAATTTTTTGTCAAACACGGGGTTTACAGCGCAATTAAGCCTTTTTTTTTTTTACAAAAACAAGTGGGTGTTTGATAACCCATTTTTTATTTTGTGTTTGATAACCCAGTTTTTATTTTGAATTTTTTGTGTGGTGGTTTGCGGTGGCGGTGGTGGTGGTGGGGCGTGACGGTGGCAAGCGGTGGTCGCAGGCTGCTAGCAGTCGTTGGCAGTGGTCGCCGGCGGTGGGAGGGTGGTGGTCTCAAAAAAAAAAACCAAAACTGAAAAAAAAAACTCATTTTATGAGTTTTTTTTTTCTTCTTCAGTTTAAAAACTGATTTTTTAAAGTGAAGAAAAAAAAAAGAAAAAGGGCTAATTACACCTATGTCCCTGAGGTTTGGGGGTAATTACACTCAAGGACACAAAGTTTCAAAATGTAACACTTATGTCCATCGACAAACGGAACCCAAAAAATCTTAACGGTTTTAATAAAAAGACTGTATTGCCCCTGAGTTAGAACCTTATTTTTTTTAATGCCATTACTCTTATTTCATTTTACTTTACTCTTAACCCCCCTCCCCCCCAACCCCTACCCCCCCCCCCCCCTCATCTGCATCCCCCTTCCCCGTCACCCACCCACCCATTCTTCCTCCCCTTCCCCGCGCCGCACCCCATCTGCCTCCCCCTTCCTCGTCACCCCGTCACCGCCTACCCCTGCCTCCCCCTACCCCGTCACCCACCCACCCATTCTTCCTCCCCTTCCCCAGCGCCGTACCCCACCTGCCTCCCCCTTCCCCGTCACCCACCAGCCCCTTCTTCCTCCCCTTCCCCGGCGCCGCATCCCATCTGCCTCCCCCTTCCTCGTCACCCCGTCACCGCCTACCTCCCCCTTCCCCGTCACCGCCCACCCCGGATCAGCAACTGCGAGAAGGGCAGCGACGGTGGAGATTTGCAACTATGGGAGATCTGCGGGAAGGGCAGCGACGGGCTTGGGTTACCGTCGACATGGGTCGAGGGAGGGAGCTGGGGCTGCCGGCGGCAAGATTCCAGATGTGGGTTCTGAAACCCTAATTTCAAAATTAGGGTTATGAAACCCTAATTTTAAGGTTTCAAAATCCTAATTAAATCATTTGGACATTTGAAAACTTAATTTGCAAATTTTAAAAGCTTAATTTACAAATTAGTTTCAAACCCTAATTTTAAAGAATTAAGATTTGTTATCCTAATTTAAAATTAAAAAAATTATTCAAGATATATTGTACAAGGGCAGTATTGTGATTTTTAAAATACAAAATGATGAACAGTATATTTTTTGGATGGAACCCTAACGGATGGACACGGGTGATACATTTGAAACATTTTTTGTCACGGAATGTTACATTTTGAAACTTTGTGTCCTTGAGTGTAATTACCCCCTAACCTCAGGGACATAGGTGTAATTAGCCCAAAGAAAAATGGTTACCAAACGCAACTTTTTTTTCCAGTTTTCAAAACTGAAAAAAAAAGAGTGTCAAATAGGGCCTTAATGAATTACTTGAAACTCTTACAAAGAAGCTATCCTAATTAACCAATGATAATTATTTATTATCATTTAACTTAAGTTGATCGTGTATGCATTTGAACTAATCTTATTCTTTAAGGCTGAAACAACGCTTTCTAAGACATATATCTCCCTTAGTAAAAATATTAGTTTTAGCAAAAGATGTATGTATTTTATAAGATGTTAATGTTTTAGAGCTTCATAATTAGTATGTTAACTAACTCGAGCTAGCTCAGATTTTTTTTGGACTAGTTATGTCTTAAGAAAAGATGTTGTATTGAGTGTCTAGCTTCCCCAAATACTATTTCCGAAACTAATTCTTCCAACAAATTTGACTATTTCGCTTTGGCTTCACACTAAGTAACTTGTTTCACAGAAAACATTCTTTGGAAAATGCTATCTCGGAAGGAAATTTTTTTGCTGCACACCAAGGAGCAGCCTCAAGCTGCTACCCCTCCACATGGTAGTACGTTATTGGTGGACAGAGAAATGTAGAGAGAGAAATAAATTATTCTCCTTTCCAAAATTTCAGGGACGTCACTTAACATCCGTTATCTCTCTCCAGCCAGCCGATCACGTGCGAGGAGCATGGCCTTGACGCTGGACCAATAACGTGCTGCCATGCGGAGGGGTAGCAGCTTGACGCTGCTCCTTGGTGTGCAGCAAAATTTTTTCAATCTCAGAAACCATTTTTCTGAAAGAACGATTTCCTAGAAAATACTTTTTGAAACTTTCTTTTGATTGGTAACAATAAACACAGCGAGACAGTCCAAACAGATTGTGGACATTTCAAAGAGGTTAGTAAAGAGCCCAAATATGAGACCATTAATGAACTCATTTTCAAAACCAACCCAGCCCCCGCCACCCTCCCCACGCCCACACGGCCACACCCCACCCCCCTGCGCCTCACAACGACCACAGTCTACCACCACCAAAATACTATACTATTTACAATAATCCCGAGCTTTAAATAGCACAAGTAGGCACATATGTGTCTGTGTGTGCTTGCTATCAGTGTGTGTTTGTGTGTATATTTAGATGGTTGGTTGGCAATTGAACCCCTTCCAAAAATGGCTTCTTGACTTTGAATCAATAGGTTATTTTTCGGAGTTTCGTGTATCACTTTCTCTTGACTCTGTATAACTTTTTTCATTTGAATATAATTTTCAACGTATCAAATTTAAGAGATTGCAGGAAGCATTTTTCCAAAAACGTATTTCATGAAATAAACAGGGCATAACCTTTAATTTGTCATGAGATTACTCCAGATTGAGATTAAAGAAAGACTTCCAATACCGGTCATAGAGTGCATGTTAGGACTTGGTCAATATGCACAAAGAACATGCATGGATCTGGGTCATTCTTTAATAGTTGGAAATAATATGAAACAAAGAAACATGCAACTTGCAAAACTAGATGAGTATGAAACATAAAAAAAATGGAAGGGCAAGTTCCAAGAAAAGCAAATAGCCGCAGCAGCCACAACTCACAAGTTCATTTAAAAATAAGATGAGTTGTAAAGCTAGACGCTACAAAGATTAGCTTAGAAACAAGTTGATCACTTGCTCACCCTCCTTCTTAATCTAAGAACTTTTGCTTGTCTAGAAAGCATGAAAACTATAAGATCCATTAGTACAAGTGGTATTGGTATCGTAGAGAGGAGTCATGTGGGAAAACGTGAATGTGTTAAATATAACACAAGTTGGTACCAAAACACAAGTTGAGTTTTTTTTATTTCTTTTCTTAAAGTAGGTTTACTAAACATAATTAGTGATGTTAGTGCAGTGTGAAAGCATCAAACTTAAAAAACAATTGATAATGAAGAGAAACACCTACAAAGCTTATATGTTGAATGATTAATTGTTATTTTCTTGATGTGGGATTGTATCTCAACACGTCCATTTACATGTGGTCATACACATAAGTGACAAAGCCTACCCATGACTTGCGAGCTAACGCGACCTGGTGCCAACAAACTGGGTATTGACATTCATTTTATATATCCCTAGATTTGAGGGTATTTTTACCCGTACATGCATCGACTGTTAATTAAGGGCGGGTTAGGCACGGGACTGGTTCGACCCACTCTAGTACCATTCAAATACATCAAACTCAAAACCAATCGACAATAAGAAGAAAGCGCGCTCACAGGACATGCATACTGAATTGTTTATTGTAAATTTTTTCGACGCAGGGTAAAATAGTTGTACGCGCACTAATATGATTGTGTTGTATTAGGTTTGTCCAATAGCTAGCTACCAAAATCTTGTAATATATATCAAGCTTTTGTTAATTAGCTTTACTTTGGTTTGTAAACTTTATTTTCGTACGTGTAATATATGTAGGGAAAGAGTATTTGTCTTATACTACTAGGAGAAAGAACTGAAGGGGATGTACTATGTAAAACTTGGAAGAGAGATAATTTTTTGGTTAGACCACCCGGTATCTGGACACCACATTAGGAGCCGACTAATCCGGGTTCGAGCCGGACAGGACCTCATGGGCGGCAGGAGCTCTCCCTACTAAGTTTTAACGCAGCTGCATTCGCAGGGCTCGAACCCGAGACCTCTGGTTAAACTAGGACAGCCCCCTTGTCAGCTGACATACGCGCATGACGGTGGAAGTGAGATAATTGAGTACAAGTTAGTTGCCCTGTATTATTACAAGCACTTGGAAACTATATTATTATTTGTTGGAATGGTGGGGAAGAAAGTGTGAAAGGGAATCTGGACCGGATTGTATGGTACGTGCCATCTCCTTTACAAAATCATGTACACAGTTGGATGGAAGCATGCAATCTTTCAGTACAGAATGGCCGGATGTACGAAGCTTTATAAAATTCTAGGTTCATTGGTTCAAGGAAAGCCGGACGTGTTATACAAGTATTTCACAAAACAATTTATATTCATCCACTTGGATTTCTATACATTCTTTCCTCTCTTTGAGGCATCCACTTGACCTAACTCTCCTCCTCTCTCGCTCGCGCAAACGCCTCGATGCATACACAAGTACATCATTTAATTTATTTATTTTTTTGTTGAAATGCTTTTGGTGCTCGCTTATGACTTATCGCACGATGGGTGTAAAGGCTTTGCGAATGGACGTATTTTGATCGATGTCTCTGGAGCAAGTAAATATTACATCATTCTGATCATTGAAGATTGTTGGATTCAGAAAGACTGGTGTGATGAGAGGCGGATCTAAGGACTACGTAAGGTTACTATTCACTATGTCCAACGATCGTAGATGGTCGGGATCAATGGTTCTGAACCATTCATTATTTTCAACTCTTGTGCACTTTTGCTTAAAGATTTTGTGTAACTCCGGTAACTCGTTTACTTGATCACTTATTTGATTGATCAAATATGTCTCGAAAGTCTAATATCGTTGCCGATTATCCAGCCCAAAATGCATCGAATTGTTCTATTCGGTCTCCATACTTACGCAAGTGCCTTATTTTTCTTTTTAAATTGTTTCATTTTATTGTGAGTTACTTTGGATCCACCTAAACCTCTTGATTTTGCAAATAATTTCTCGATTTATTCTTTTTCGGTCTTAGCTTATTGTAAGTTTTGATTTTTAGAGTTTATAGGCACAAGTACTTCGTTCGAGACTGTTCACATGATTTTACGCTAAATAGTTCCAATAATATTAAAAACTTAAATAGTTTCTGACGAGACAACAAGGGTCAAAAATGATAATTGCGATGGACTATTACTTTCATCAAGAAAAATGATGTCTTTTGAGACCAACGGTACATTGCTTTATACTAATTTGGTGTCTGAAATTGCATCTCTAGAAGAGAAGACACTTGCTCTCTTTATTTTTTTCTTAAAAAATATTTTGCTAAAAAGAAAGAATGACTTTCTTAAAATAGGTCTTAAAATAACATCGCCCTGTGTGTGTAGTAATTACAGCGAGGTAATAAATACATGAACCTACACAAGAAAGCAAATTATAACTGCTTAGAAGAAGAAGACATGATAATGCTCACTCGAAAAATGGAATATTATTGTGCTATAAGTCCCTTTTAATTTTTTCATGAAGTGTTGGAAATATTTAAGAAATTTTAAATACATGAGCTTTGACAAAAATGATTGGGAGGAGCTCCAAGAGAGGAAAATAGCAGGTTGGCTTTTGGAGTGTTGTGTGATCGTAATATTCCTCTTAGATTAAAACCAAATTTTATTAAGTCGGCAACGAGACCAGTATGGTTCCACATGTTGAGGAACTAAGAAAGACGAGACACATAAGATGAAGCTGAAATGCGATAAATCGGGGGTGATGCCAAGTGAGGAAATGACGAGGGAAGATCGCTTGAAATGATTTGGTCATATCCAATGCAGGCCTGGGCCTTTTGGATTTTCCCACAAGAAGAAGCGATTTGTGTTAAGTTGATGGGAACACGACATGGTAAGGGTAGACCAAAGATTACTTGACAAAAGTCGTAAGAAATAAGAGTTGATTGCTAGAAACATATGCTTTGATAAGAAGAATGGAACCAACATATTCGTATAGCCGACCCAACTAGTTTTAGTCAGGGGCTTAAATTGTATTTGTGACTAAGGTGATAGGTTTACGGTAAAGCCCTATACTTCCCAATGCAGGGTTAGGGGTTTGAGACTTGCGAGTCTTTCTCGAATGACTTTTGCCCAAATAAAAATTTGAAGTAAGTAATAACGTCATGTCATTGTTTAGGCAGAATATTGTCGGTGAACTGTGAAAAAGTAACAAGCTAATATACATGTTTTGGAAAGAAGAAAGATAATATTGTTTTTTAAAAGTAAATGATAAAAAAAATGCGTTGCTAAAATGATAGCCATATCGTTCCATTGAATTTTTTCTTTTGACTTCTGTAAATTGCTATTGAGTGATTTTAGTGCATGTATATAGTGAATACAATATGAATAGCAGTTATAGATTACACTAGCTTTGTTTGACTAGTCAAATAAGGTTAAAAACAATGATTATAATCAATATTTACATGTATCAAATTTATAAAGTTACAAAAAAGTAAATTAAAAATTCAACAGAATTGGTGAGTAAATAAGGAAAGGTGAAGTGTATAGATAGATAAAATGAAGATACAATGGCATTGGACAACTCTTGGCTGACATCCAAACACACAGAAAAGGAAACTTATGAAAGAAAGCTACTTTAGGCCCCATGTGTTTCAGGTATTTTTTGGTAGGAAAAACAGTGAACAGAAACATTGAACAGAATGGGGAGTTCTGGTTTTGGGATTGGATTCATTGCATGCCTCTCTCTCTCTCAAAACCATACCAATAAAAATATACAGCAAGACCCCACCTTGGCAATAAAAAGATAACACACCCCATGTACACCCTGCACCCTTCATTGTAACCTCCACACACATCCCCTTCATTTCTCTCTCTTTCTTTCCCCTTTTTTTTGCCCTATCAATTAGGGTTTCTGATGACCTCTTGCTGTCCCTTTTTCTGATGCATCCATTCCTTCAAGCTCTATTCCTTGCTTTGATCTTCTTGGGTTTGGTGGATCTGCTCTTTTTTGCTCTCGGTAGAGGGTTTTTTGGGCTTCAACGGTTCAGATTTGACCTCCCTGGGGTGTTCCAACTGTACCCATGTCTAAAGTCTTCAGCTACAGTGGTAAGACTCTTGAACTTTACTGGGGTTTGTTTCAATTTTTCTTTTTGAGCTGAATCTGCTTGTGTTCTGGCTGAATGTCTAGACTTTTGTGAGTTTATTAATACATAAGCTTTTGGAGATTTGAATTGTTTTCTTGAAATTAATTTGATATGGTACCTTTCGAGGTTGAAGATTTGATTTTTTTCTTGTATACTATCATTCAATTTGTTTAATTCCTGCTACCGACAAGACTGGATTTGTTGGATCCATGTGGGTTTGATGCATGAACTCGTAAAGATGTGAAATTGGGAGATATGTTGACGATTTATTAAGTTGATGGAAGATTGTTACAGTTGCAATAAGTTTTTGTTTGTTGATCTTTCAATAGCTAAGGATTGACAGGGTTTATGCATCTTTAGCATGTATGCATGTGATGATAGATTGTTAGCAGCAGACCTTATACACTTGATACTTATGTGATCCGTGTATCAGATTTGCAAGTTCAGTTTCCTTTTTAATTGAAAAGGAAAGGTATAGGAATCAGTGATACCTGAGTTTGATTGGATGCTTACTGAGATAGAGTTATTCCTATCTTTTCTTGATGATGAGTTATGTTTCTAAGATTACTGAGATAGAGTTACTTCTTTGCTTCTTGATTATGAGTTATGTTTTTAAGATCTTTCCTCAGTGCAATATGTTAGGATCTTTGTGAAAAAGAAGTATCAGGAAAGATAAGTCAAGTAGTTATATACTTATTCGGCCCTCGAGGCTGGCTGATTCTTTCTGGAATATGTTACATATGACAACAGTTTAATGAGTTAACTATGTGATCTTTGTAATTCGAAGTTCTTGACAATACTAGGACTAGCCATGGTTGCCGTTACATGTATCTCTCTGATATGCTTTTTATCCTGAACGAGGCAGATTTGAATGAATCGTGGTTCTGATTTATTTTCCCCAAAATTTCTTTATTTATGTTTCTTGTGTAATATTTTTTTAAGTTTCTTCCCTAGTGTATCTGAAGTAGTCGGCCTGCCTTTTGTTTTCAGGAGATGATAGTTTTTGCCCTGGGGGGTCGGTTTACCCAAATCCCAAGGACAGTATGTTTTTGTCCCTTGGTCGTCATGTTGACGTGTATTTTCCTCCTCGCAAGAGGTCTCGCATCATCGCACCTTTTGTATTCAGTGGAGAGAGGTTTGAGCAGAAGCGTGCCTCTATTGACGTTCTTCCCGATGAATGCCTCTTTGAGGTCTTCAGACGTCTTCCTGGAGGCCAAGAAAGAAGTTCCTGTGCTGGTGTGTCCAAGCGCTGGCTCATGCTTTTGAGCAGCATTCGCAAGGAGGAAATCTGCACCAGCAACAGCACTCGGTCTTTAGAGCCCAAGGAAATATCGGTTTCTGTCAAGGCAATTAAGCCTTCAGAGACTAACAAGAAGGGCGGGGTTGCTGTTGAAAAGGTTGAATCTGAGGCTGCTGAAGATCAAGATTGTGATGGACACCTTTCCAGGTGCCTGGAAGGGAAGAAAGCTACAGATGTCAGACTTGCTGCTATTGCTGTTGGAACTGGTAGCCGTGGAGGACTTGGCAAGCTTTCGATCCGAGGGAACAATATAAGTCGTGGGGTGACAAACCTTGGCCTTAAGGCGGTCGCTCGTGGTTGCCCTTCTTTGCGGGCTCTCTCTCTTTGGAATGTATCTTCTGTAGGAGATGAAGGACTTCTCGAAATTGCGGAGGGGTGTCCTCTGTTAGAAAAGCTCGACCTTTCCCAGTGCCCAGCAATTTCTGACAAGGCTTTACTGGCCATTGCAAGGCACTGTCCTAATCTGAACTCGCTAACAATAGAGTCGTGTTCAAACATTGGAAATGAAAGCCTGCAAACTGTTGGACGATCCTGCCCAAGCTTGAAATCCATTGTGGTTAAGAACTGCCCGTCTGTCGGGGATCAAGGAATTGCTAGTCTTTTGTCATCAGCCACTTTTAGCCTGTCAAAGGTTAAACTCCAGGGTTTGAACATCACCGATGTGTCTCTTGCCGTTATTGGACACTACGGCAAGGCAATTACAGACCTTGCTCTCATTGGCCTTCAAAATGTCAGTGAGAGGGGATTCTGGGTTATGGGCAACGGTCAGGGTTTGCAGAAGTTGAGGTCCTTTGCAATTACCTCCTGCGGAGGAGTTACTGATGTGGGACTAGAAGCTGTGGGTAAAGGTTGCCCAAATCTGAAGCAGTTTTGCCTTCGCAAGTGTTCATTTTTATCAGACAACGGATTGGTTTCTTTTGTCAAATCTGCGGGATCGCTCGAGAGTCTGCAACTAGAAGAGTGCCACAGGATTACTCAATCGGGGTTCTTTGGTGTCCTTGTGAGCCGTGTTGGAAATTTGAAGGCTCTTTCTTTTGCAAACTGTCTGGGGATTAAGGACTCAACCTTAAGATTTTCTGTGATGTCTCTTTGCAAATCTTTGGTATCTTTGTCCATCCAAAATTGCCCTGGTTTTGGAAATGCTAGCTTGGCCATGGTCGGTAGGCTGTGCCCCCAACTGCAGCATGTGGACCTTACTGGCCTTCATGGATTAACGGATGAGGGACTTCTCTCCTTTATTGAGAGCTGTGATGCCGGTCTGGCAAAAGTTAAACTTAGCTGCCTGAATGTAACAGACAAAGTAATATCAGCTCTTGCAAAGCAGCACGGTGGCACTCTTGAATTGCTAAATCTTGATGGTTGCAGATCCTTCACTGATGCAAGCTTGGTGGCAATTGCTGAGGATTGCTTTTTGCTTAGTGAACTTGATGTTTCTAAGTGCGCGATCACTGACTCTGGCATTGCGGCCTTGGCTTGTGCTGTGCAGCTGGATGTGCAGATCCTTTCCATATCAGGTTGCTCTTTGGTGTCGGACAAGAGCTTGCCTTCTTTGGCTAAGTTGGGCGAGACGCTATTGGGGTTGAATGTCCAGTACTGCCATGGTATTAGCACTGGTGTGGTTGATCTGCTTGTGGAGCGGTTGTGGAGGTGCGATATCCTTTCCTAGG
Organism: Escallonia rubra; assembly: GCA_033065855.1. Taxonomy (NCBI): domain Eukaryota; kingdom Viridiplantae; phylum Streptophyta; class Magnoliopsida; order Escalloniales; family Escalloniaceae; genus Escallonia; species Escallonia rubra. The sequence goes on along the minus strand of JAVXUO010001808.1, from coordinate 25,619 downwards.
CAAGGAAAGGAACTGAAGAACACTGATAGCGAACATGGTTTGTCAGATGTGTAGCATCAGCTAGCTCTCGTGTGTAGCAGTAGTTTGTGTAGCTTTTTGGTCCAGTATAGGGGTCTTCTCGTAGTCCGGTAATCCTGCTCATTTTTCCGGGGAATATGGCTGATTACTCTTTTTTTGCAGCTTCCCTTCATCAGGAAGCTGTTGCAAGAATTTTGGCGTCCTCAAAAGGGGATGTCGCATTCTTAGCAGCCATATGTCCCTGAGACAACAGAAGCTGGGTTCCGGTTCTTTTGACTCTTTTGCAGGTCCTCGTGTCATCATATTATCTACGTTTGGGTCTTTCCACTTTCTTCCGCGTTGTTGAACCCTCGTGGTCTGCACGTGTTTGTTAGGTCTGTTTTACTCTTGGGGTGGGTTTGATTCCTCAGATCAGGTTTTTGTGTTTGCTTTTTTAGCAGTTCAGACATTGGTGCCTTGCGTTAGAGGGCTTTGGCCATGGCAGCTGGTTCTTTTAGCTTCCTGCCATGACAACCACCTATTCCTCCTGGGGAGGGGTTGTTTTTTCTTACCAAGTCCTAATTTTGCAGGTTTCCCTTGTTCATGAACTGTTCTTGCAACCTCCTTGGAATGTAATGGAATCAATATTACCCTCTCTGTTGTATGCTTTATGTTATGGAAATGATCATGAATAAAGTTCCTTAGCTTGTGTGCCTCTATGAATCTTTTCACCCCTTTTCTTTTTTGGGATTCAAATAGTAGAATTGCATTGACAAGAAAGAAAGTTGCATAACTCGGTCTCAAGATCTTTACAAGTTATATAACTCGGAGGACGAGCTAGCAGTTTACAGTATGACGATTAAGTGAAATTGCTAATTTGTCAAGTTGATTGACCAAAAGGGTGGCTAGCTGAATAATATGACGGGGGTCAAAGGAGGCATCACCGCTTATGATTTCCTTTCGGTGCAATCAAATGTACCACAAAGTTAAAGTTAGACTTGGAATTGTGTCTTATTGCGGGAGCTCCAATTACGAATTCAGGCTATGAACCATTTTCGAAAAAGGAGGAGTTGATGGCGAAATATATAAACCAGGGGGAGGACTAAGCCACCCAAGTCTGTCTCGTACATGAAGATTCGACGAAAAGATGACCGACCGTCTCAACGTGAGCCGAACAAAAGGGACAAACATCACCATTGCCACAATGAAATTTGAAGATGGCTGATTTAAGAGGATGACGGTCCTAGAAAGCATGCCAAATAAAGGCCATAAGCTTGTAAAGGATAGGTAAGGTCCAAATCTTTTTCCAAAGGGATTGAGTAATCGCAAACTTGGAGTTCCCCACTTTGTAACAGGCATGATTGCATTTATTTATACAGAAGAAGGTAGGCAAATTATTAACTGAGAAATGACTTGAGGCAATGTATGAATTTTACTTGCATCATCCCCCCCTTTTTTTGACAGGGTGCACTTTTAGGCTCTGATTGTTGCTATTTTACTTTTGTTAGTTTGTCAAATACCACACCTTTCTGAGTGTTAAATTCATGTATATCAAAAGGATTGAACAAAGAAAAACTACTCTTCGAATTTCAAGTTATTTTTTTGGGTAAAATAATAGAAATACATACCATACAAGAGCAACTGACAACCGTAACCTAAGGTCAAACGGCTCCACAATGTAATTAAATTTCTTAATATGCTTTACCTATATCAAGAAGAAAAATCAGTCAAAGAATCATTTAGCAGATTCAAACACATGCTGGGAATGTAGAATCAAATCCACCTTCTTCCAACCACACCCACCAAAAGCAGGGGGGGAGGGTAATTTTTGGAGGAATTAGTTATTCAAAACATGTGGCTTCGAGCTGTGGAATCAAATCTTTAGATATGTTCATGCCTTTGTTTAATTTGGATCGGATTCTAGGAGATTGCATTGAATATCAAATCAAGCTCTTCTAAGAAACCAAAAAACTTAAATTAAGTTGAGACAAGTAAAATAAGTTAAGTTTGTGGATCTTTGCTTCGGCTCAATTTTAGAGATTTCTTATTTTAACCACCTTTTTTTAATCACGAGGTCTCTTTTTCTCGATAATAACTTTTCTCAAGGTTTTTCTATACAATTGCTTTGATATAATACTTCTAAAAAGGAATGTGAATTTTTGGCCAACGGTCTAGTGTCTAACATAAAAGCAAGCTCATAAAAAGAATAAGACCAACATATATAAAAAGCAAATCCACCACTTATTTTTATTCGATATGGGATATAACTTGATACCGCTACTTGGTTTAATTGATTTAGGCTACAAGAAATAATAATAAAAAAAATAGTTGACTTGTTCTTATCCTCTACCTTACATATAAAAAACTTATCTTCGGCTTCAACCTTATTTTTAAGAAAATATACATAGTTGTATTTAGAGCGGTTATCTATAAAGGTCACATAGTATTTCTTACTTCCTCTAAACAGACCAATTTTGGCGTCCTTCAATTACGTTTTTTGTCACTTCCTTAATGTGGTTGGTTCGGCTTTAGTGCATACTTGGCACTTATAGATGAAAACATTCTTTTTTTTCTTAAGGATGCCTAAGTCCTTCACTTCTCAATGTAGCAAAAGTTCGCATGTCCTAGCCTAGCATTAAGCATTAAGGCAATCAACCAAGTGACCAAAAGAGGCACTACCATTCTCGTTCATAACTTTAAGCACATTGGGCGAAACAATCCCTTGTCAATTTGCTATTTCCCCACAAACACCCGACCTTTAGTCAAGGCAACCTTGTCAGAATACAATAGAAGTTTAGCCTCAACCTTCCCTAAGATACACACCAAATGAGATTCCAACTAATGTCACGAACATGTAGGACTTCAGTCTATATATAAGAGCGTTAATTCCCAGAGTTGAGCGTCAGATTCACTTTCCTTTGACTAGGGCAACCCTAAAGTTTCCCGGTAACACGTTCCTCGCCTTCACCCAGTAAATTATATGACGTAAAAGAATTCATGTGACCGCAGATGTAGGTTATGGCACGAGAATCTACCACCCTAGCTTTCTCCTCAGCAACGATGTTTATCTCAAAGATAGCGGTAACAATACCATTTCTCAACCCTCAACTTGGTTAAGTCTCGGAGGGACAGGATTGTCGCCTCCCTTCTTATACTTGTATCTCGCAGGGAAGAGATTGTCGTCTCCCTCAGCGCTTTGACTTGGTTTACCACAGGGAATGCATCCTTCAATTGGCTTGACGTTCTGAAGTTGTGGCTTGGAATGGTCAAGTTTAGGTCTTAATTTGTCCATAGTCCTTTTGTGTGTACGACCATTTTTGTAATGGCCTTGAGGCTTATCACTTTTCTCCTCGATGGGATGGGCCTTGGAAGCTAGTTTCTTCACCTCGGCAGCTTGTTCTTCAATGCAAATGTGAACCACCTGGTCGTCAAAGGTCATGTCCTTTCTTTTATGTTTGGTATCATTTGTGTAGTCTCGAGAAGTTTTTCAATTTAAAGAACCAACAATCAAAGGGTTAGGTGAAATTTTGCCTTCATTACTAAGTTTGGCGAAAACTAAATGAAAAATCAAGAATTTGAGAAAATATATCATCCTCTTTAGTCTTGTTAAATATAAAGAAGTTAACGCTGGCATGCTTTTTGGTTCGAACATCTTTTACCACATAATTCCTAATTAAATCGTTCAAATATAATAAGCATTCTTAAAGTTGCAATAGACATCATACAACTCATTAGACCTCGAGTTCAGGATCACACTATTGCATATTTAGTCGACATTTTCCTTCTTCGCCAAGTCTTTATTATAAAGTTTTAAGCCCTTCAATCGCTTGATATGGGTTACAATAAATTCCGCTTTGACAATGTTCAAGAAGAGTATAATTCTACATTTATAATGTTTCAAGATTTTAGAGGTTCAATGGCGCAACCTTGATCATGACGCCAGTGACTGAATATTGAGCCCATTCAGATTGTTGGAAATGAGCTACTGGAAACTTTTATGAACCAAAAAATTTAAGTAAAAGACTTATCAGACTGAAAGACGTGAGTTGAGATGTGCATTGGTACTGAGAGTTAGGTACTGAAGTCATTAGCAGGTCACCCTCCAAGATTCAACGGCTCTTGCTCATACTAAGAAACACTCAAATAATTTACAGATACTCGAACAACCTTGAATTTTTCAAAATTGTAGCAAGAAACTCGAGGTAATTAAACAACAATTATGGACACATATGAAATTAATTCTATGCCTTAGTAAGTTGCAGGTGTACCTACGAGTCAACATATCGAAATACACTCAAATAGCACTTTATTTTCAATAAATCATCATTAAAGTGGTTTTGAAGCCTGCCCAAGCAGCTTAACTATGATCCACACCACTTAACCAGTCTACTAAAAGATTTCTGTCATCTTTCTTATGTCCCCTTCTTCTTACTTTATCTTCATTTTACCCTTTATTATGCCTTTACCAATGACCAACACCACCCACCACCATCATCATCACTATAAGAGAAATGACATCAATATCTTCGGCTGAATTTACAATGCCCGACGCATTCAACAACCGTAATGATAATTATTACGACCATCATTGTCACGATCATCACAATCACCACTACGACTCCCACGACCTTCGCAAAAACATAACTCCAATTCATAACCACTGTCGCCACTGATACTGACCACTAGCATCACCTTAGCTTTCACATCAACCACATTGAAGCGGCTTTTACCAGTAACATTTTAATTTAATTTCTTACAAAATTGATGACATGTTACCAAAATCCAAAAACTGAAAATAATTTTTGCTTAAAAAAAATATTAAAGTTATTGTGGGCTTCTATCTTATACAATTCATTTTTTATCCTAAGGTTGTAAATTTTACCAAATGTGTTCTTCTCCTTAACAGAAAAGATAAATTTCCTTGTACCAGAACCTTTGAAGGATTGATACTCCTACAAATTCGAAGTTAGGCATGACAAATGATCCCCATTTCACTACAAAAGAACTCTGGCTTCTTAATCACGACCTAATCTTGTTGCACTTTGGCTTCTTTATTATTGCATGTTACATCGACAGGGAATTGGGTATGCGTACCAAAAGGGTGGCCTGAGACTCTGAACTTGCCTTCTTGATGCTACAATGGACAAGTTTCTACTATCTATTCACGTACAGCTTCCATTTTCTCTCAGGCACCTCTTAGGTAATGGTACACTTCTTGCCATGTGAGCCAAAAGTGAATGTCTCCTATTTTTTTCTTTTTGTTCATGTTATGATGCTGCAACGTTTTGGTTCTTAGAGTTTGGTTTAGGTTCTTTCACCAGCTGGTGAGTTGCTCGCTAGAAATCATTCAAAATAGTGCATAGTGCTGATAAAGTGAGCCTACAATATACCTACTAAAGTAATGGTGTGACACTTCATGTAGCGCCTAGGATATATTAAAGGTGGCTTAATTTGGATCCTCCAAGATTTTACATAATTGAAAAGTACTAGGCATTATTGGGATCCTCCAAGACTTTGCTATCCATAAATTAGGGACGGTAATATGGGGTGTCCCCGCCGCAACCCAAGGCGTCTATCTCTATTTTCTGACCCTCATGTTGTCCCATCCTCAAATTCATACCCCGCATCACTCCATCTCATACAAATCAGCAACAAGCAGCCTCAATCCTACTTCAAAAGCACTGATACTCTGACATTCTACTGAGCTCCATACTCCCGAGCCCCTAAGCAAATAGTACATAAAACAACATAAACATCGACAATGACACAAGCCGACTCCTTCTCACGTCAAAATCAATTTAGTGGATGGTAGGTCTAGGTGGATACTACCCCTCGTCACGACTAATTGTTTTTAGAAAATATGTAGCTCGAGCCATCCCTGCAAAGTAGTTTATGCACAAACACCACGTCCCTGCATGTATAGCAATTTAAACTATCACCGTGAAGCCATGAACCATTAGAACTTGTGCTCACCAATCGGCTAGAAAACTGAAACAGATTGTCACACAACCAACTCAACGAAGAACCAAACACCAAGAATACCTCACAAATGCGATGCCAACTAACAAGATCAAAGGGAGGGTGGAAGTGGACTGACCCTATCTGCACCCGTAAATAAAAGACACATGCAGGAAATATATCTCTCTGCATTCACATAGATTACCCCTCCATGGTATCATTTTTCTTTCAATATGTCCATCGACATAACTCCACAAAGATATATAACATTTTCATTGTTCAATTTTTCCCTTCCACAAACAACCGCCATCAAGAAACATACCCAGTGAGGGGCCCGAGAAAGATAAAAAGACCGAACCCACAGTAAGATCTATAAATTAGAAAGTTAAAATGGTAGTTGTGTTAGAGAAGTGAAACAATCCACAATAAACATGGGTAAAGAGATCCCATAATTAGTGATCACTGATGAGCAATGGTGTAACTATGAAATTAGTAAGGATGAGGTCGATAAAATCACCTATTAGGATGAGAAAAAACCTAGCTTACAAAAAGAAAAAAAACAATAAAAACAAGGAGGAGAAGCTGAATTGCACAGGGACACAAGAATAAACTGATAGCAGGAGCACTAAAAGTTACACACAATCAAAGATAAAGAATGAAGAGTCGAACAATAGGGAAAATCCACTGAGAGATAAATCAAACTCATAACAAAACAACTTTGAAAGGAAAACTAGCAAAAAGGGCAAGGATGATTAGCAGAGGTCTTATTAGACTTAGAATTTATTGCACTTAAATGCACACTATTACAACGAAGACGCTCCACCAAACCCAACCATGGCCGACGGTGATGTTGGTCGGACTCAAGGGTTTTGTTCTTTTAGTCGCTAGGGGGAGAAAGGAAGGAGAGAGGAAAATTGCAAGATTGTTTAGGTTGGTTAGAGAATCCTTTGATAATAACGTAAATTGGTATTCATTGTTCACTTGACAAATCGTCCATTATTTGCTACTACATGTATCGTACTTCTTTAATGCATTTTTCCCTTGGGATCTATTTTTTTTTATCATAATTTATTTCTCTTTCTCCATGCAAGTCAGAGCTTGATCTTGTCACTTTGTTCTAACTCTCGCTTTTTGTACTATTCAACATTCTTAATAGAATGCACTCCAAAGATTGTAAATGTCCAGCAATTCAAGCTCCATGCCTTTGATGTGTATAACGTCGCCATGTGTCACGCGCTGCCTCCTGGTACCATTCATGATAAGAACAGCGTCGGCTTGCCCGACTAGCACAACGCCCCTGCGGCTTTCCAGCACAGTACCCGAATGCCCACCTAGCACATGCACGGTGCCCTTCCAGTGTAGCACCCCTTCACCCGCCTTGTACGGCACCTATGCGCCCTTCTAGCACAGCGCTATTATGCCCAACTTTAGTGCCCGTGCATGCCAAATGTCGCCCATGAAGATTTGAAGATTCGAGTGCGTCTTTTGGCTTAATCACTACAAGAAAAATGACTATTAGGGACGGAATTTAGAGATGGAATCAATTCCATCGCTAAAAGCCACCTAATCCGACGGAATTGGGCGACGGAATTAGGTTCCGTCACTATTATGACTCCAAAAATAGTGGAGGGAAAAAATGAGCGGGAAAAAAAAGTTTGCGACGGAACAAACGATTTAGCGACGGAATTTAGTGACGGAATTTGGTGACGGCGTTATTTCCGTCGCTAAATGTGTTATTCTTATTTTTCATTAAAAAAAATGTTTTTACTAATTATTGAAAACTAGCAGAATATATATCATAAAGCAAGAATATATACATACATACATTAAACAAAACAAAAGGGAAGAGAAAAAAGGGTTCTGAAGAGAAAAAAGGGTCGCACACTCGCACAAAAGAACGGAGCAGTGGCGGCAACCCTTTGCGCCACCATCCCTCCCACCCCGTCGCGATTCTGAAGGCAACATTCACCCTCTGAAGGTTTGTGCGAAGCCCCTTGCTCCATCTTCTTTCAATAATGGCTTTGATTTTTGTATGAATCTTTAAACCCTTGATTGACGTAATAATTAAATTAGGATTCTTGTTCGTTTGAGTATTCAATTTGCCTAAAGGTTTGTGCGAAGCCCCCGTTTCGTTTGAGTATTCAATTTGCCTATTAGGGTTTTGATTTTTGGTATAATTAAATTAGGGTTCTTATTTCAATCGTTTGGGTCTTCAGTCTTCCGATCTTCCTCTGACTCTCATCTTCTTGCCAGGTAATTTTTCCTCTTCCTCTTCCTCTATCTCTAACTCTCACTTCACATCTCAACTCTTTCTCTAGTTTAAATTCCTTTCTCTGCAATTGTATTTAATTAGGACACTGATGTTATAAACTAGGATTGCAATGTAGTAGATAATTTATTGTGTGCATGTGTGTTTGCTTTTTCGTGTTTGTTTGATGAGACTCCAGCTTTTGTTCATCCATATGGGCTGCTGCTTCATAGTGACGGAGGAAGTGGGTTTCAGACATTAGAAGCAAACTTGGACTGAATGAATGAATGAATACTTTAATCCATTTATGTATATGTGTAATATTTGAGCAAAGCAAACGTTGATTCCATTGCAACAGCTGCTTGATAATCTGCCCATTCTTGATAATCTGCCCATTCTTGTCAACAAGGGGGTGGGACTAGGTTGGGTCAGTGGTGGTAGAGCAATGGGACAAGGAATAAATTTATTAGGGGTGTGAATTGCTACTAGAGAGAAATTTTTGGTAACGTTCACATATAAACTGAAGTGCGCTGATACAGGAGCCAAGAATTCAAACATTGCAGCTACCAGTCTACTTCTTGTGGTAACGTTCACATATAAACTGATTAAACCAATATCAAGCCCATGATTTTTGGCACCTTAATCATCTCTTGCCTACCCTCCAGAAATTGCAGCCGATTAAAGTCAACTTACAACTCTACATGCCTGAACGTCGGCAGAATCGCCAGCGAAAACTTACGTGCCCTCCGTTGCTGGAGCAGAGATAATTAAATTAAGCTCGTATGTTTTTTAGTTCAAGATAGTTCCCCAGTGAGTTGCTTTTCCTGCTTGGCACCACCAAGACCTCCTTTTGGTTGTCCCTTTGGGGAAGCACTTGGTTAGAGGGTGTGCTTGGATTGTTCCCTGAAACCACTCCCTGCTTTTGCAAGTACTCCCATTTGTCTTGAAAGAGGTAGAAGAAAGCGAACAAAGAGATCTCTGCAGCGAAAAGGAAGTTCCAAAGACTTGGACTCCTTGCTGCTCTCTTTTGGTAGGCTTTCAAGCCTGTATAGATGTTGAAAGCCCCTAACAGAGATATTAATGTTCCTAGTATCCAGTGACAGCAGTACCATGCACTTCTGCCTTCATTTCCCCTGCACAATACCCAGGAAATTTGAAGGAAACCTTAAGGTAATAGCAGGAAAACTGAATTAGCACAAGCTTGAAAGGTTAGATGTGAGGGAATGAAAAAAAGCTAAAGGCAGATGTTCATATCATGAATAAGGCAGCAATTCTGTATGCTATGCTATGTTTTCAGCTTAAATAACCAAAACGCAATTACAAGAAGATGCAAAAGAGTGAAAATCATGCTCCAGCAATAATGATCTCTGCTCCAGCAATAATGATGCCTACTGCTGCTTGTGACTCCTTCAATTCCAAGAATAAACAAAAAGCCCTTCCTATAACAGCTAAACTTTAGGGTCAAACATTTATATTCTTGCTTCTTTATGATGTTTGTACTTACAACTATGAAACTTGTCCCACCACTGTGGTATGCTGATATACTATAAACTATATAGATAATAGGTACATTGCCTACATTGTTTTTCCTACCCGAGCTTGGACTTGCACCTAGATAATAGGTACATTGCCTACATTGTTTTTGAAACAGTTCCACATTGATAGAAAAGGTGAAAGCAACAAAAGAGTTAGTATCGAAAACATGAAATATGTGACCATCAAGATCCTCAAGATGGCCTGTCGTTGTGGCCACTTGCCATAAATCTCTAGTGAGAAATGTGTGAAGTGAAAGACAAATCGATCTGCAAATGATGAGCCATCTCACACCGGTGGTTCTGTGCCGCAAGCTATTATTGGAGTTGAATTGAAGGAGAAGATGCCGGAAATTAGCGAAGCAAGGCTGAAGCTAGAGGTGTACGAACTGACACATAAACTTAAACGTGATCCTAATGGTCAGCCATTGGAGGACCAAGACCGTCCATATGTCTCAAAGAAGGCAAAGGCTATCCGCGTAAGTTTGTTTTTTGCTGCTGATTTTTTCATCTATCTAGTCTAATGAATCTCTAACTCGATTTGCATTTTGTATACATTATAGGATGCATATGCTGTGAGATTTGATGAAATTAGTTCCCAAGAACCCAACTCTTCCTTGGTAGATTATGATGCAGCAGAATTATGGCGAGAAACGCCTGGAGTTCGCGACAAGAAAGGACGCATACGTGGTACTCGCGAAACTGCACGAGATGCCAGGGCATCAATGCGTATTTCACTAGATCAATCTCCGGCCTCCGAGAATTGGAAAGACGAAATTGCTAAGATTGTGCAGCTTGAGGTGCAGAAGATGAAAAATACTGAAATTGCTAAGATGGTAGAGACTGAGGTGGAAAAACGGATGAAAGAGAAAGAACTCCTACAGGTAATTCATATTTTCTATGCTCTTAAAGTTTTAAAGGTTCACATAAACTCATGCATACAGGTAATTCATATTTTCAAGCATGAAAAACATATTTGGATTTTCCACCAACTTTGTACCAGCTACTTGCATCAATGGTGCTATGAGCACTAAAGCTAGGTACTTTGCATCAAATTTGACTTCCCCAGTAATGGGCATTTAGCTGTTCATCACCCTGTTGAATTATATATGTGCTTGGATGCTTGACAGTTTCTTTTTCGGGTGTTCTTGAAGAGGGTTTTGGGGGTTAGGGGGGATGGGTGGTCTGTGCACAACTATGTACAGCTGTGTGTGCATGGGGATGAAGGGAGGAGGGAGCAGCCATGGTGACTGCTAGGGGGAAGGGGTGTGCGGGGTGTGTGTGTGTGTGTGCCAACCTGCTGTGTGTGTGCGCGTGGTGTGGATGTGAGTGCAAGGCAGGGGGTGGTGTGGGTGCGCATGGGACTGCTGTAGCAGTGGAGGTGATGTGTGTTTGGCGGGGGGCTGTAGCAGTGACAATCAGCCCTTTCTGGTTTTGATTTGTAGCATAGGACTTCCACACAACTGATTTTTCATCTATCTTGCTGGGTTATTTCCTATTTGCAGTTTAGGTACTCATGCAAAAAAAATGTTGTTAGCATGGGGATGAAGGGAGGAGGGAGCAGCCATGGTGACTGCTAGGGGGAGGGGGTGTGCGGGGTGTGTGTGTGTGTGCCAACATGCTGTGTGTGTGCGTGGTGTGGATGTGAGTGCAAAGCAGGGGGTGGTGTGGATGTGCATGGGACTGCTGTAGCTACCATGTTGGATGTTGGATATTGTCAAATATTTGTTGTAGTTCCATCATTGTTTGACTCACATATTTTAGGTTGGATTCATGGTTAGGCCCGGTTATGCAAGTACATTGATACATCCTTTAACATGTCTTTAATTGCTTTGTTACAGGCCGAAGTTACCGCGACTGATGCTACTGAGGATGGCAATGATGATACATTCGACGAGCTTGGTGGATGATGCCTTATGTGACAAGATTTGACGTTACATTTGTTGGAATATTTGTTCATTTTGGTAACCAAGCAAGTGGTTGATTTAGATGCATTAACTCAATTGTTAACTTTTAGTGGTATTCAACAAATGCTGAATATTTGTTAACTCAATTGTTAACTTTTAGTGGTATTCATTTAGCACCTAAATATTGTTTTTGTGATGGAATTAGTGACAGAAATTTTCTTAAATATGCGTTTTTTCGACAAAATTAACGACGAAAAAATATATTCAGCTCCAAAATATGGCTTTTGCGACAGAATTAGCGACGGAAAAATTTATTTAGCTCCTAATTATGGTTTTTGCGACGGAATTAGCGACGGAAAATTTGTCCTGCACAAAATTTGGCAACGGAATTAGCGACGGAATTTCCGTCGCTAATGGTAATTTTTTTAAAAATTGCATAAAAATATTTTTAAAAAACTTAATTTTCTAAAAATTGGAAAATAGTTTTAGCGACGGAAATTCCGTCGCTAAAGGATGACCATTTCCGTCGCTAATGACTAAGGCTTCACCGATGGAATACTAATTCCGTCGATAAAACCTTTAGCGACGAGGGTTTAGGCGACGGAACTTTAGCGACGGAATTTCCGTCGCTAAAGGCTTTACCGACGGAATTTTCACATTTAGCGACGGAAAAATTCCGTCGCTAATGGTTATTTTTCTTGTAGTGAATCTTGATAGAGATCATCATTGTACATATTTATGTTTCTATGTTCATTTTGAGTTGTATATCTTAGAAAAGAAGCATTATGACTCCTCGCACTTAGGTATGTCTAATACTGTTACTTAGAATTTTCCTCCAAATGGTACTATATGAGGTTCATAAAGCATCATGCTAGACGCACACATACCCGAGAGTCCCTTGCTTTGTTCTAGCTATATTGCACACCTTGGTTGCAAACAAAACTATTGTAAGTTGTAATGATGCATTTTGAAGTACTGAGATTATTTTGGATCGTTTTACCCTCGTTTTCAAATTTACTATTTACGTATTGTTGACTGTAAATGTAATGCACCTTTATTTGTAAATTGTTGAGATTGTTTGGCAGATGCTTCTGGTAAGTGGTAAGGTGAATGCTGCACGCGGTTTCCTTGTGCCATCAAAGGCCACCTTCTGGCTTCTATCAAGTGGTATCAGAGCCGCGGTTTCCCCAAGGGACCGTGGCTTTAGCCAAATTGTGGGATAGTTTGTCGGGAAGCTATGGTCAACTCAAAAGAGAGAATCAATACGCTGGAAGCAAAAATAGCGGATATGTTCAGGACCGACCATCATGCTCGTGGCATTCTCCATTAATTTTCCCTTCACCTTTACATAATGGATGAAAACTTGGAAGTTACTACCATTGTGCAGAATGTCGACGTTATGGACTGCAAGTCCAAGTTTCAAGAGCTTCAGGATTGAATGGAACTTCTTAGTCGGGTAGTGGTTAACACACCCGCAAGGGGATGGAGAACCAGTCCAGGTCCCAGGTGCCAGAGCCCGTGATGCCAAAAAATTGGAAAATATCCTCTTCGATGTCGAGCAGTATTTTCGAGCCATAATAGTGGATACAGAAGATACAAAAGCCTCGATGGCCATGATGTACTTGGTTAGAGATGCCAAGCAAGTAGTAGACACTCAAACAAGAGTTCAAGAGTCATTTCTTCCCAAAGACACCGCATTGATTGCAAGAAAAGCACTGTTAGAGTGTTTCAAACACACAGGGTCTGTAAAAGAGTATTACCAGGCCTTTTTAGCCTTGACTTTGGACACCGGCAACATGTCCACAGTTGACGTAATCTTCTTCTTTATGGAGGGGTTAAAACCATAGGCTCAAACATAGCTTAATTCACCTCAGGTGAACAACCTGAGTGAAGCCATCATCCCTGCCGAAAGACCCCCTAAGATAGAGAATGCAAGCAAGAATACTAGTGGCAAGAAGCTAAGGGACAAGTATCAAACCATTGTTGCGACAAGAGCAGTTGGTCTTCAAATGCTTCCGGCCAAAAGAAGACCGAGGCATGTTTAAATCTAAGTCTGATGCCAGTTCTAGTTGAGAGTGAAGAAATCTCCCTTCAGGAAGTTGCCTCTTATGCCAAAGGCATGATATGATTGCCACTCTCCGCTGAGGCAGATGCTGAATGCTTTTTCGTCAGCATTGGGCATATATAACAAGGGGAACAATATGTCCCTCAGCCTACAGAAACTAGTAGATAACCAATCAGACATGAAAGAATATGAATAAAAAGATACTATTGGGGCCTTTCCTAAATGGTGTAATGCGGTGACGACCAATGTTGGGAACTATGAAAGGGCTCAATTGAAGAAACGCTTAAAGGCAAGCTGCCAAAGAAAAAGAGCGATGTATAAAGGAAAGGCCTTACGGACGTAAAACGTCAATGTTAACGAAAAGGCCATCATGGCCATGATGGATACTGGAGCTACACATAACTACATTTCTAGCAGAAAAGTGGAACAAGTGGATTTGACCTTGGAAAAAGGGTATGGACGGGTGAAAGTTGTCGATTTCGCTACCCAACCAGTAACTAGAATAGCTAGGTCCGTATTGATAAAGGTTGGGCTATACGAAGGAAGAATCAAATTTTCAGTAGTCACCATGGATGATTTTAAGCTCATCCTTACAGAATTCATGTGACACGAAGACCATCTTGATGCCTTGCACCAGCTCTCTAGCCATGTTACGAAATAAACTTTGTTTCATCCTGACAATATCTCCTAGGGCTGGAGAGGGTTCTATCTCAACCCTCTAGTTGAAGAAAGGATTGAAAAGTGACAAGACAACCTACCTTGCTATGTAAAGTAGGATGGAATCTAAGAACTGTCAGGACCATTGTCCAGGGAAATTAAACTGATACTAACAAATTTGAATAAGTAATGCCTGATGAGTTACGGAAGAAATTACCATCGAGCAATTTTCATGAAATCGAGCTTGTTTCGTGCACAAAACCACCCGTTCGAGCTCTCTACAGATCTCGCAACGAGTTTGCATTAGAGAACAACTGACAGATGCAGGTCTTGTCACCCTTTCCAAGTCACCTTACGGAGTACCAATGCTCTTTCAGAAGAAATAAGATGGTTCTTTACGAATGCGTGTGGACTAATGAGCTCTCTACGAGGTGACCATTCAAAAACAAACATCATATCCATCTACTTGCCAATTTTTTTGATCAACTTAGTTGAGTCAGGGTATTTACCAAGTTGGACATGAAGTCTAGGTGCTGACAGGTTTGGATTGATGAAGGTGATGCAAAAGACTTGCATCATAAGATATGGGCCGTATGAGTTCCTGGTCATGACGTTCGGCTTGACCAATGCCCCACAAATTTTTTCACCTTAATGAATTAGGTTTTGCTAGACTACATTAACAATTTCATAGTAGTATAACTTGATGATATTGCTATATATGTTTCCAGCATAGGGGAGAATCTGGGACACTTAAGGAAGGTATTTTCCCAGTTGAGGGTGCACAAGTTATGTTTAAAGCAAGAAAAATGTTCAGTTGCCCAGATGAAAATTAAATTGTTGGGAATGTGATTGAACATAGTCAGATTATGATCAACTCTAGCAAAGTTCAAGTGATACAAGAGTGGTAGCTGCCAACCAATGTCTCGCAATTGAGATCCTTTCTAAGTTTGGCAAACTTCTACATGAAGTTCATCCCACATTATTTTACAATGGTCCATCCTTTAAATGAACTTTAAAAGAAGAACAAAGTTTGGGAATGGTCAATGGAATGTCAAGCGGCATTCACCATTATCAAATAGGCCATGTTGGAAGATCCAATACTCGCACTGCCTTGTCCAAGTCTTTCTAATTTCATACAGATGTTTTTGACTTTGCATTCAGAGGGATCCTGATGCAAGAATGTCAACTCGTCGCTTATGAGAGTAGGAAGCTCAAACCAGAACGTCGCTACACCACTCGTGAGAAGAGTTGCTAGCGGTTGTGCACTGCCTTAGAGTTTGGAGACACCACATACTTGGATTTAATTTGATAGTGAACACAGACAATATTACACTAAACCATTTCTTGAGCTAGTCCAAGCTCACCTCTAAATAGGCCAGATGAGAGGAGCTTTTAGCGGTATCCAGCCCTCAGTAGGAGGCTCAAGCTCAATCAATTGGCTTCGATGGTCATGAATGCTATTGTTAGGGCTGATAGACATATTGCCAACAATATTGTGAAAAATATCAAAAAGGCACTCACCAAGGACCCTATAGCTCAACAACTATTAAAACTCGTCGAGAGCGATAAAACTCGACAGTTTGAGCAAGAAGATAACTTACTGATGACCAAAGGAACACATGTATATGTCTCTAGAGTTGATGACTTGAAACGGACCTTAATTCGGGAAGGCCATGACACCCTTTGGGCAGGCCACGCTGGGGGAAAGGACACTGGCTCTTCTTTGGCAAGATTATTGTTGGCCCTAAACAGGGCATGATGTATAAGAATATGTGAAGATATGCCTCACTTGTCAGTATGATGAGGTTGAACATAAGAAGAAAGTAGGCCTACTACAACCTTTGTCAATTCGTAAGAGGCCATGGGAGAATGTGTTGCTAGACTTCACTGATTTACCAAAAGTTGGAAACTTGGGCAAAATCCTTGTTGTTGTTAACCGACTCAATAAGCACAATAAGTATAGATCCGCCGAAGGCTGAAGATACAACTATGCTTCAAGTGTAGGTGAAATACTAGGGTATGCTGTAAGATATTGTCAGTGATCAGATTCCCGCTTCACTAGGAACTTTTGCATAGAACTCTTCAAGTTGTTTCGATCTCAACTGTCCATGAGTTCAATCTATCACCCTAAATCCAATTGACAGACAGAACATTTAACATATGTTAAAAGAGTACCTCTGTGATTTTGTCAGAGCAACACAAAAAATTTGTGTGAAGCTTATGGGTGTTGCCCGACTATGCTTGAACTCACGCAAAAGTTCCTTTACAAGGAAGAGTGCTTTTGAGATTGTAAATGTGCAGCAGCCATTGTTATCTCACACCATCAACATCCCCAACACAGGTACATTTTAGAGAAAAATGGAGTCCGAATATAGATCTAGTTCACTCTTAGCTTGATAAAGCAGCGAAAAGAATGAAGAGACATGCTCACAAGAACATAAGATCTCTGGAATTCAATGTGGGCGACAAATTTATAGTTAAGCTTCTGCCACAAGACTGCAAGTTCTTAAGGGGATGAGACTCTTGCCTTCTGTAGAAATATGAGGGACCCATGATTATCATAAATAAGATTGGTAGATGGCTTACAAAGTTGACCCTCCATGTTAGTAGAGCCTCTAACTCCACCCCATCTTTCACGTCATTCTTTTGAAGCCATTTTATGAAGACTCGGTAGACCTTTCAAAGGGTGAGATCTTGATAACAAGATTGAAACCGAAAGCAGTAGCAAAAAGAGTTATTGAAACCATTCGAGATGATAAAATGATTACTACATCATACACGTGCCATCAAGAATACATGGTCAAGTGGCATGATTATACTGAAGAAGAGAAAACCTGAGAAAAAGCAGCAGATTTATCTGCCTACACGACTAAATTGAAACCTAACAAATGCAAAAGTTGATGAGGGTGTCAACAGCTCTAGTGGGGAAGAATGTCACGGGCTTCCTCCTGCACCGCCCATGACAAGCACAACACCCGTGCGCCTACCTAGCACTTCACCCCTGCGCCCTTCCAACACAATGACTGAGTGCCTGCCTAGCACAAGCACAGCACCCATGTGCCCTTCTAGCACAGCACCCGTGCACTGGCCTAGCACAGTCCTCATGCACCTTTCTAGCACAAGGCCTTCACACCTGACAGCAGTGCTCGTGCATGTCTAAAGTAAACCATGAAAATTTGAAGATCCAGGTTTGTTTTTTGGCTCATTTTTCGTAGAGGATCATCATTATACATTTTTATGCTTCCATATAAAATTTCAAGTCATTTCGAATGAATTTCTTAGTAAACAAGCATTATGACTTCTCGCGGATAGGTATGTCTACTACTGTCACTTAGGATTTTTCTCCTAACGGTACTATATGGAGGTCATGAAGCTTAGTGACAAATGCCCCCATGCCCGAGTCCCTTGCTTTCTTCTAGCTTTCAATCTAGCTATATTGCACATACTGGTCGTAAAGAAAGATCTTGTAAGTTGTAATGATGCATTTTGAAGTGATTATAATATTTGGGACCATTTTGCCTCATGATCAAGTTTACTCTTTATGCACTATTGACTGCAAATGTAATGCGCCATTGCTTGTAAATTGTTGAGTTTTTTTGGCAAACTCTTCTTGCAAGTGGCAAGACGAGTGCCACACGTAGTTTTTTTGTGCCATTAAGAGCCACCATGTGTCACACGTGTCACCTTTTTAAGTGGTAGACACACTTTTGTTAACGTTTTTGTCTAAATTATGTTGTTTCATAGTTTCATGCTCATACGAACTCGGATTCAGGCTATTCAACTTTTGTTGTACTCGCATTTTTGTACTCTTCAATTTATGTCTAAAATTGAGAATTTCCTAAAACCATCAAGGCCTACTTAAAAGCAAAGTTTTGATGCTTTTGTGGCTCGTATGCCTTAGAGATACTTTGATTTTCCCTCATCGCTTTAAACTAAACTAATATCTAAAATCTAAACGTGATGACATTACATGATACCGCAGTTGCTACCAGTACACAAACTTTGAACTTAAACATTTATGTGCTTAGGTTAATGTACTTTACACTCACGTATAAATGACGTTGTATTGTATTTGATAGTTATTTCAATTATTCGAATATGTTCCTTTGACTTTAATTTGATATTTGGTAGGTCCTCAAATGAGAACTTTGCCGTGCTATGATTATCTATCATCTTTGCACCTTTGGTTCTATGCGTCGCATTTTTAGCTCATCTAAACATTATTGTGTACCAACATTATACTCCATAGTGTTGGCATTGAGAATCAGGGTCATTGATCGGCCGAAGCATGTTGTAATCCTGATCCCCCAGCAAAGTTAGTGGGAGGTGAGGGCGCAACTGTTGGTGAAAAAGAACAACATTTTCATCACCCATATGGGCAATATTACCACCACGTAGGTGTCACTAGTGATCAATTCGGGTAGCAAGCCCACCTCTACGGCCAATTGAAGGCATGGCATTACCGCCATTAGAAACGCACCACAGTTGGTTTTGCACAGGCCTCGTTGTATGGGCCGTTATGCCACATTGCAAAAGGTACTTTGATTGGTTGCCACCGGCACCTGTTATCGTCTCATGGGTCTTTGTTGGACTGATTTTTTTTATTTGGTATAATAAAAAAATATGTACATATGAAGACTACAAGCAATTTAAGTATAATAGCCCAACAAAGATATTGACATACATACAAATTGACAACCCTATAGGCACCAACAATAAGAGGCATAAAATCTATACACCCTTGATGAACAATAAAGGGCAAGAAAAAACCAACAAAGATAAAATAATCCATATAACAGCTCCCTCAAATTAAACAAGATAAACAACAACAATTAAACAACAGGATAAACAACGACACAGCCAACAACACCTCAACACCGCCGTGATAGACCCTCAATCATAAAACTTTAGTATGTTCAGTCCATATAACCACATGCATCACGAGTAAATCTTATGAATAATAATACAACTTTTGGTACTAACTAGGGTAATTAAACTAGACACTCCTCATGTTTGACCAAAATTACACTCGAGTGCGCCTAACTATTTACTTGAACTCTGCTCCCTGTGTTTGTTAGTAGTTTTATACAGCACTCACTCCTGTCAAGGAACCATAAAAAAAAGTAATGGTACCATACAATTTGTTTTCATCTACTAAACTTACTAAACTTGCGCCTCTTCTTCCATAACAGCGAACACCCAACCACTGCCGCCGATGGCCAACCACCACCGAAGGCTTCCTTCAGCCCATCGCATGCCCATACCCACATGCCACATTCACATAGGCCTGACCACTCTAATCTTTCTCCGCCTATGCAAACATCATCCAACCACCAAACCGCATTCCACACTCACTACACACCACGGAAGTGAACACACAAAGACAGTCATAAAACACCCACCCACACACACACAAAGACAGTCATAAAACACCCACCCACACACACACACACACACACAATGCACACCTAACCATCAAATATGCCCGCATCAAGGACCACCCAGCAATGATGAAGTAGAGCCACGGCACGAAAGAGCCTTGTTTGTTTGAGCCATTGAAACGACTAGCTAATTGAACCATCAACGACCACCCTAATCCATTTCCCAGGCCATTGTTGTAGAGCACCCAGATTTGTGTTTGTGCTTGTGTGTGGTGTGTGAACAAGAGACGAGTAATGGTTCGGTGGTGGCGATGATAAATTGAATGGGTTTGGTAGTTTTGTGGTGTTCAGTTAGATAGATGTTATGGTGGTTCCTGGTGTGTGTGTGTGTGTGTCCCCCAATTGTGGAGCTACTACAATGGTGTGGTTATTGCGGGAAGGAGCTGCTAGTGTTTGGGCCATTACTGATGCTGGCACCTTTCGAGCCACTGCTGGATGAAGCGATAGCTGTTATGGTGGCGGTGAAATGGTCTGAGCAGATCTCGGATCTGGTGGGTTGGGTAGCTTCATTTTCCAGAGGAGGGGTATTACTGTCTTTTAATAATTGTGTTAACTCTCTGTACTGAAAAATAAAAAAAAGTGTGACTTAATTTAATTTCAATAGTTAAACGTAGCAGTGTGTAATAAACAGTAACCTTAGGAGTGACAAGTGTAATTAGCTCTATTAAGTATTAACATCAGCATGGATTTGAGTTAGAC
The DNA here is from genome assembly GCA_033065855.1 of Escallonia rubra. Classification (NCBI taxonomy): domain Eukaryota; kingdom Viridiplantae; phylum Streptophyta; class Magnoliopsida; order Escalloniales; family Escalloniaceae; genus Escallonia; species Escallonia rubra. The sequence continues at coordinate 5,115 of JAVXUO010001808.1, read as the reverse complement.
AAGGAGATAAACTTTTAAAGAAGTTTCGTCGCTAATCTAGCCATTTTTTTTGTACAGTGTCAACCTCATGCCAAAATAAATAAACTCATTGCATACTCCATTTTGCTAAATATTATCTCAACGTGTCCGAAAAAAATTGCAAAATTGGCATAGAGAATGCCTAAGTTGAAGGTTATGTACTCTTAGCTTAATTAAGACACTATTTACCCCTTTATAGGTTACAATAAATATGGCTCCAAAGATAAAAACAGGCGTCTATTAGCTATTCTTTGCATATTAGTAACCAAGCAGAAATTATCTTACGAAAGAATATGAAAATTTTCATCATCACTCATGAAAAACTTTGGCGCTAATTTATATCGCACTAAAAGGTGTTTTTGAAGAGTTTTTAAAAAGTTACCTTGTAAAGGTTACTTTAAAGAGGTTGAATTAGTTACAACTACCACTAAACCAAAAATCATCATCAAAGGTAATAACTCAACTATTCAATAGTCTTAACTTTTATACTTTGACGAAAGTGCCAAGTTTTAAAAAAATTACCTTGTAAAAGTTACTTTGAACTGAATCAACTAGTCTTAACTTTTTAACTTTGACGAAAGTGCCAATTATTGAACAATTACTAACATAGATGAACAATGCTGAAAAAGACACTCTGCCTTAATGAATATTCACTCTTATTGGTGATGCGTAATTTGGATTCATCACCAATAGTTCTTTAGAGACCAACAACAGCAGTGCCATTATACCCATAATAATAGGGAGCCTAATGCACCTCAACTAAGAAATATACTAGTTAGGGGTTCAACTTGGGCGGGGCAACCCGTGGACAACCGCAGAAATATGGACATGGACTTACTTTTATAGTGACCATGGTAGACGTGAGCTCAAAATTTTAAGTCCGTCAAGAATATGGGCTTGACATGGGAAAAGGTTTCTACAAGCCCGTCCAGCCCGTGAAAAAACCAGCTCGTCTAACTTTTTTCTATACTACCTATAAAAGTATAAATCTTGTAAATCATTTTCTTCCATTTTTCCTTTCATTAATCACTCTTATAACAATCCTACCTTTTCATAAATACTATTATTATCCTATCTTTTCATAAATACTATTATTATCATATCTTTTCATAAATACCATTATTAATTACTAATTTTGAAATCATTTTCGATTTTGCCCTCCGTTAGTTATTCCAATGACAACTTTACCCTTCCCTAATTAGTTTTTTTTGTAATGCGTTTAAGGAACATTAGGTCATAAATTTAATCTAAACCTACATTTACACATTGGGAAATAAAATGTGTGGTTGCGAAAAATATATTTGTGTGTGTGTGTGTGCGCGCGCGCACGTGCGCTACCTTTAAAAGTATGAATGTTGTAAATTATTTTTGGATGATTATGTACTTCGTTAATTACGTCAATTACATTCTTACATTTACTTTATTACTCCCTTTTAAATTTTGATGAAATAAAAAGAACATTGGGTAATGAATCTATTCTATACAATAGAATATAAATAGTTTGATTAGAAAGAAAAATATAACAAATAAATTTCTTTATTATGCTCTTTTTAATTTGGTTAAAATGAAATAAACATTAGATATTGAACTGGTTAATGAAAACTGTGATTTTCTTTTTCTTGCATTTTTAGGTTAGCAAACAATTAAACAATTGAAAAACCGAAAAATAAAAACAAAATAAAGAAACTGAAATATGTGAAAAATCAATTAAGAAACAAAGAATTGTTGGAAAAACAAAAACAGAAAAAAAAATGTAAAAGGGTTAAATATGCATTAAAAACAAGGCTTAAATATAGTGTCAAATTGAACTGAAAATATGTTCGATTATTGCAGTTGAAGACCGGGTGTTTTGCATTTCTTATTGATGAAATGTAAAGCACCTGGTCTTGAAAATTAAAAAATTTTAACCATAAACCAATTTAACAGATTACAAAAACAAAGACGTAGATTCATTCTTTTAATTTCTCCATTTGCTTTTATTTTCAGCAGTACCATTAAACATTTCTTCAATCTAGAAGCCTACAAAGAATATTTCTAAATATTGAACCGATTACAATTGCGAACATCAAATATACATTTATTCTAAAACAAGTCACAAAAAAAAAAGACATAATTAAATTACATTATTTTGATCCCAAAAAAGATAATAATATCACATCAAACATTACTCTCGACTATATCCACGTGCAATGCACGTGCTCTATACTAGTGTGTGTGTGTGTGTGTGTGTGTGTGTGTAAGTGTAAGTGTGTGCGCGGGCGCGCGCGTGCGCAATTAAATATGATTAAATAATTTGGGATGAATGGAATATAATTTTTATGTATCTCTTATTTTAAGATTAAAATACATAGCAAGTCCTTTTTCAAAAATTTCTATCTTAAGTTCCAACGTCCGAGTACAATTTGTCTAAAACTAAGCTTAATCTTAATTACTTTGCAGTCAAATATGATCAAATAATTTGGGATAAAGGGAGTATAATTTTTATGTATCTCTTATTTTAAGATTAAAATACATTGCAAGTTTTTTTTCAATCTTTTCTATCTTAAGTTCCAACGTTCAAGTACAATTTGTCTAAAACTACGCTTAATCTTAATACTTTCTTTTTTCTACTTTTCAATTAAAAAATCTATAGGTTACTCTAAATTTCTCTTGATAGTATACTCTAAAGTTCTTTTTTATTTTTATCTAGCATGTCCTTTTTCATCTTAGTAATAAAATATATAAGGACTTTTTTAACACAGACATATTAATACCAAACCTACTCATCTAAAAAGTCTATATATATGTGTGCATGTGTGTGTCATTTTGAAATCTATACTGCGAAATAGATGTGTAAAGTTGATATCAGATAATGGTAATAAACTACGTAATTTCAATAATATTCACGAACCTATGTTTTTCACCCTATATTTATATATACGCATTATAGGTTTAATATAAATACCAACTCAACAAAAGTTTATCAACAATAATTTCAGATCATTCATCAAATAAAGACATGTATCATCAAAATAAAAAGAAAAAAAAATATTACCTATGGCATAAGGTTTTGAGAGTTAAGAAAATTACAGGCTTAATTGCACCAATGACCTTGAGGTTAGGGTAAAATTACATGTGTGTCCATTAGGTAGAACAATAACACTTATGACGGTTGACCGAAGGAAAATACTGAAAGATGAAAAGACCAGAATGTCCATCACTTGGGAATGTAATTCTTCAAATATCATTCATCGTCTCTCCATCTCACCATACATCCCCACCACCATCACCCCTTTACACTTCTTCAGCTTCCACACACACACACACACAAGCACAATCACAATCACAATTGTGTCCCACCATCATCGTGTTCTTCAGATTTGTCACATTTCTTCAACCTTCTTACCCTAATAAATTTTCACATCTTTCTCATTCCAATATTCATTTGCATCAAACTATCACGATTCAACAAACCAAATGAACAAAAATAAAATAAAAAATGAATTTGGGATTCAAAATCTAGAAGAAGATGTATAAGATTCTTGTTTGCTCAAACTACTCCCCAACACCATGGTAGCCGCCGCCATTAACCACAATTAGAGCAACCTTTCACCACCACTAATCAGCGTACCACTGCATCCAATTAGTCCACCAGCTGTCCAATTCACCCACCGCCACAAGACGACCCACCACCGCCTCAAATCGACCTTCACAAACCATAATCACCATCAATCAACCTTCTACGACCCACCACACCTCTAGTTAACATGCCTACAGAGACACACTCAACTAATGTTACAGAATTATGACTGATTTGGTGACTTTGAAATTTTCATGTTTGTGCTACTACCGAGGACGTTTACGGTGGTGGAGGTGGCCGGTTGGGGTGGGGTGGGATAACGTGGAAGCTGACATTCGCTGCTGCCAGGATTAGGTGGTTGGGCTGAGCCAATTTGCCAACTTTCAGGCAGCATGCTTACCGAGGAAAGTGTGGCGGCGAGGTGGGGGGGGGGGGGAATTTGGGTTGAAACCCTAATTTGCAAAATTAGGATTTGTAAATTTTGATATTGCATATACCTTATAGATTAAAATAAGGGCAATATTGGCATTTAAAAAATACGTATTGATGAGATAAGCAAAAAAATATTTTTTTAACAGATCAATACGACTGAACTTAGTGTCGTTTGTTGCTGCTAAAAATATGCTCCGCGTATTTTTTGAAACCCGAGCCTGGACTGACGACCTGCAAGATAGAAAACAAGTGACCGCCGGGTGGGGTCCCCGGTGGAGAACTCTCCAATGCTTAAATCAGAGCACAGTTACAAAATAATAACTCTGAAAAAGGCATGAAAGACACAATGTGTATCTGCATGTGCGTAATTATCCCATACCTGAGGGGTAGACGCCTTTATATAGTGGTATGAAGAAGAACCCTATTAGGACTGGGCTGTGAACAAATCCAATCAAGATTGTATTAGGATCCTAGAGGATCATGTGTCTATCTCTGATGATAGAGTTAGAATCCTGAGAAGATAATTATTGATCTCCCAGTTTGACTGGAATTGCCGGGTATTCCCCAATTTATTGGGAGTTATATTTGAGTTATATCATAAGCCCCCCACCTCCTTAGCCAAAATGTTTGGCTGATGAAGTTTATACCTGGTGTCTCGAGACACGCGTCAGATTTGTAAGGGTTTCTCCATCCACTTGTAGGGGTAATAATATTTCTCTCCTTCATATGCTCCGACCTAAGCTCTTGAGAGCTTAGGCCTTGGAACTTTTGCCTAAGTAGGGCGTTAGAACCCTAGCTCTCGAGAGTTAAGTCTTAGAATGTCGCCTGAGTGGCTTATTCAAAATCATCTTTGGGAAAACGAATCATGGGAACTCGAGATCCTTTAGAGGCTGTGCCCAATGGTAGCCTCTCTCGGGAGAGGACACAAAGTTGTGCATGCAAGTTGTTGCATGTGCTAAGTGTTTGAATGTCCCCTCGAGGGGTGCAAGTGTGTATTCTTTTGCTCGAGCTGACCACATCATGCTTGCGTTTTACTTTGTCGCGAACTCTTATCATCAGCTAAGAGCTGACAAAAAAGCCTCACACTCACACTTGGCTGAGTTTTG